>JADXDR010000168.1:67625-80063 GCA_025026875.1 Chlorella ohadii
GGGCTTGCTGCCGCTTCACCTCGCGCGCGATGCCGTGCAGCTCCTCTTCAATGACTCTGCGCAGATGGGGAAAAAGAGAAACAGACTTGGTTCATTCTTCACCGCAATGCCGCGCAGCTCTTCCTCGATCACGCTGCGGGAGGGTAGAAACAGCAGGAGTGGTGGTTGAAATGAGCAATGTCCAGCCGCTTCACCTCTCGAGCGATGCCGCGCAGCTCTTCTTCAATGACTCTGCAGGGTTGGAATGAGCACGTCAGCCACCAGAAACGGTGAACATGTCGCGTCAGCAGGCGAGGCAGCAGGCGAGGCCGCCCACACCAGCGACCGCCCATGCATACAGCTGCCGCTGCGTGAAACCGCCACCGCACGCCGCCCCTACCCAACCAAAGTCGGGGCGCTGCTCTGCCACCAGCCGCGACTGCTCAAAGCAATCCGCCACCCTCCAAGTCAGGCAAGCTTAACGACACAGCAGAATTGTAAACGGTCGCACCCACAGTCGGGGCGCTGCCCAGGATAGTCTCCGTGCTGATATTGCAAGTCAGGCAAACACAACCAGTACTGCGAAAGCACAACAAGCGCACCCAAAGTCGGGGCGCTGCTCGGGGTCCTCCGCCCAGCAGCGCTCCAGCAGCTCGCGCCAGCCGGGGCCTGCAAATTAACAGAGGAGACAATCCAGGCAGTCGCGGAAAAGTGCGCCACTTGAATGGAAGGCTCGCAATTTAGAAGAACTGCAGCAGCTCGCGCCAGCCGGGGCCTGTCCGATGGCACGCAAGGGAGACACAGAAACCGGTGTGTGCGCAAAGTTCCAAGGCCTCGTGTGTGTCAGTGCTGCGCCCCTCCAGCGCTCCACCTGGTGCAGGTACAGCACCATTGCCGACAACCCACACTGTGCAGCAGCTGTGTTCTATTTGCGTGTGCATTCCATGTCACATCCACCTACACACTTAGTTAAATTAATTAATTAATTAATTGATTAGACTTATAAGTCTACTCACCCGGCTCCTCGGCCTCGGGCTCGCCCTCGGTGCCCGGCAGCGGCGGGCGCACCTCCTCGCCTGCAGGGCAGTGGCAGATTGGTAGTTCAATTCGCCCTGGGAGTAAATCTAACGCAGCGCCGCATTGCAGCAAGCTGAACACGGACGAGGTCACAGTGCGGGAGTTGAAGCAAACCGCCTCACCAGCCTGCACGCGTGCCAGGATGGCCACCATGTCCTGGCCCTCGTACGGCTGCAGCAGTTCATTGGAGGGTGTGGATGCGGTGATTACAACGGCACAAAAAAGAATGGATAGGACAATTAGAGCGACAGCACGCCATGTCCTGGCCCTCGTACGGCTGCGGCGGGTTAAACGAGTTGGTTTTTTTNGCCAGATGTACGAAGCAGCAAGTTGCATGCGCCACACCGCAACACTGCTCCACGACCACAGCCTCCAGCCGCAGCAGAGCGCTCCCAGCCACGGCACGGCTGGGCGCTGGCAGCCGCGTTTTGCTGTCTTCTGTGCGGTATGGCAGCATGGTCACCCACCCGCTGCATGGCCCGCAGCTCCCGCCTCATCACCGCACCCCAACGCAGCTGCTCATCTCATCCGAGAATGTCAAACACAAATTTCAGTTGACCTTTAGTCAAAGCAGGCCCACCCGCTTCATGGCCCACAGCTCCCACATCATCACCGCAAACGAGTAGGCGTCCGCCTGCAATCAGAGTTGCAGGGAGTTGAAACTGTTCCAGCAGCTGCAGCAGCAGCGGCGGCGGCACACCAGCAGCTGGGCAGCAGCGCGCCAGCGGCGGCAGCGCCAGTGGCAGGTGAGGAGTGGCAGCAGTGCAGTGGAGGTTGAGCGCGCAGTGAACAATGGCCCACGCCCCACACACACCTTTCCAGTGACCAGCGCAGGTGTATGCAGCACCTCTGGCGCCACCCACTGCAGCACTGCCTAGCAGGGTCAATATTTCCCTCAAACCTTACCCAGACGCCAGAAAGCCCTACCTTCCCAGTGACCAGCTCGGGTGTACGCAGCACCTCTGGTGCCACCCAAGGCAGCATGGTGGCGGCGGTGATGCCGGCGGCTGCCGAGCGGACCATGGACACCTGCGCGCCACACCGAGGCTGTGCTTACGTAATGGTCCCTGGCGGGTTCCAAATGCAGCGGTGCAGACGCCCAAGCGACATGGGCACTTGCATGTCCGGGCTGGAGCAAAGTGTGCAGAGCACGCATAAAAAGTGCCCACCTTGCGCCCCGTCAGGCCGTAGCCCACCACCTTTGCGGTGGGGCGGCGGTCGCGCCAGCCCAGCAGCACGTTGCTGCAGAGGGCAGGCAATCGGCAGCAGATTGCGGTGCATCAAAGTTGTCAACGTGACAGCCCGGCACGGCATGGCATTGCAGCACAGACAAGCGCCGTTTAAGCAGGGCATAGCTTCAGGGGCAGACGCAGGCGAGTGGCGCCCCCTTGCGTAGCGGCGGCACAGTAGGTCGCACGCGCATGAAAACAGGGGCATCCACGTGCAGCAAGCTAACACAACAAGAATGCACACTCGCCCCGACTTGAGGTCCAAGTGGGCCACCTTGCGGGAGTGCAGGTAGGAGACCGCCTGTCAGGCGGGTCCGGGACAGCAGCCGGCGCAAGCAGAGGCTGTAGGATTATACAGGTAGCTGTAGGATTATACAGTAAGCTGTATCAGGTAGCATGGGCACATTGCAACATGCGGTGGATGCCAGGTGCTGATCGCAGACCGGCAGCATGCACCCGCAGCCCCTTGCTCCCTTTGACCAAAGAGACCCTTTTGAGGTGCGGTGCCCACCTTTGCGGTGTCCAGCGCGTACACCACTCGAGCCAGCTTGCTGCCCACCATCTCCCAGCGCCCCGCTATAGCGGACCTGCGGCAGTTGTGATTGGGCGAAGGAGCTGGTGAACAGCCTAGCACAAGCTTGTGAGCCAACATGCCGGCGCCATCTCCCAGCGCCCTGCGAAGGCGGATCTGCAGCCAGTCAGGGAAAACAAGGCACAGCCGACAGCCGCAGGGAAAGATACCGTCATTGGAAGAGGCAATCAATGGTGTTTGTTTGCCGCATTTCGAAAGGCAAAGTGCAATGCCCGCCCGCACACTCTGTTAGACTCACCCCAGGCTCTTGCCCGCCACATACTCCATGATGATGGCCGGTGGGTTGGCCACGCTGCCCGGCAGCGGCTGCAATTGGGAAGTAGTGCAAAGACATGTATCAGCGACAAAGCAACAAGCCCGCGGGTTGGCCACGCAGCCCGGCAGCGGCTGCACGTGTTTGGGAGGGCGGTTTGCAGCATTCGTGAGCCAAGGCGCCTAAAAAGGGCACGGTGGGTTGGCTGCCGGCAGCAAAATGACGGGGCCGCCTGCAGTTGCAATACCTTGCTGCCAGCAGCCCAGCATCAGGCCCCACAACCAACCCACCTGCGGCAGCATGCCCTCCACAAGCGCCGGCACAGACTCCCGCTTTGCAAGCTGCAGGGCCGCATCCGCAAACCCGCTGGCTCCTGCAGTCACATCTGTCAGGCCACCTATGGCACCCTCAGGCGC
This sequence comes from Chlorella ohadii, assembly GCA_025026875.1. Lineage (NCBI taxonomy): Eukaryota > Viridiplantae > Chlorophyta > Trebouxiophyceae > Chlorellales > Chlorellaceae > Chlorella > Chlorella ohadii. The sequence goes on from JADXDR010000168.1 coordinate 71,172, forward strand.
CGGAGCCGCTGCAGTGCAGGGGGCGGCGGGTACGTCCAAACCGCTGCCAAACCCGGCAGGCGTGTACGGCTCAACACCTGCGCCTGCCTGCGGCGCCTCCGTCCCCGCTGTCTGCTGCCCCGCCGCCTGCCCGGCGGCAGCAGCAGTGGTGGCTGCCCCAGCGGCCGCCCCGGCGGCGACTGTGGGTTCGCTGCGGCTGCGGGGCGCCGCCAGGCGGGGGTCGCTGTCGTGAGGCAGCACCACTCCATACACCTGCAATTGTGATCAGGCAAAACGGCGGAGCATTCAGTCGGCCATGAAAAGCAAGCTAAGCTCGAATGGGTAGTTGTCGTGAGGCGGCACCACTGCATACACCTGCGGAGGATCACACGAGGGGCAATCAGTCACGGCAGCTGTATTGTAGTACACATGAATATGGCAGGCCGCACGCATCCCACCTTTGCCCGATCTGCCCAGCCCAGCAAGCGCAACTTTCAGGCAGACACGCGCTGCTATGCATGGGGGGNCACGAGCAGCTTGATGCGCAGCGCACATCGCACATCGCAAATCGGCGCAGCAGATGCATGTCGCACCTCCCCCAAGTTTGGGTGCCGCAGCTTGCCCATTGGTGGGCAGTTCGCGTGCGCTCAACCGCACATGGCATGGAGAGGCGGTGCATCAACGGCGCAAGCACATGCAGCTGCAGCGCACCTCCCCCAGGTTTGGGTGCCGCAGCTTGCCCATCTGGTTGGCGTCCCTCAAAAAGTCGATCCATGCCTGGCGGCTCGCGTACTGCACCCCAATCTGCAGTTGTGCGCGCAGGAGCAGGGCAGAGCGCAGGTACCGATCAGCCATTCGCAACACCCCAGTTTGCAGAAAACCTTCCATGCCTGGCGGCCCACGTACCGTACGTGGGTGCCGAGCACCCCGATCTGCATTCGCTTAACAGTGCAGTCCAGCCTGCTAACTGTCATCTGTGAATGGCGATTCTCACCAGCAGCGGGTTCATGCACTTGACCGCCACGTCGCTCTCGTGCCAGCGGCCGCGCCACGTGTCGCCTGCAAGGGCAGGGAGGTCACAAAAGCTGCAATCGAGCTTGCGATAGGTCGGCTATCTGCTACATTCTGAGTAGAAGGGCATGAGGGCATTCAGGATGCTGACGCCAATGACCGCGCCACGTGTCGCTTGCAGGGGGAGGCAGCCAAATTCCACTTCAGCTGCAATGCAGGCCCGCTAAGCGCTGCATCGCAACCAAGCAGGCACGTGTCTGGATGCTGCTGCCACCTGCGCAGCCTGCAACTTTGCATTAGCACAGAAGGCACAGCACCGCAGCAGCCTCCAATAGGCACCATGGGGAATTACTAACGAACATCAGCCTCACCAAAGGTGCCGGAGCCCAGGTGCGCCACGCACAGCACATCGCCGCTGGGGATCACCTCAATCTTGGTGCTCCTGCGGCAAGAGAGAGGGAAGGTGCTTTACTCTTCTTTCAAGAACAATAGGCAGGGAAACCAGTTGCTGGGTATCGCCTCAATCTTGGTGCTCCTGCGCAGGGGGAAGGAGGCAGCCCTAACGTTTTCAAAACATGTCAAAGGGAGGGCAAACGGCCGCTGGGGATCACCTCAATCTTGGTGCTCCTGAACAGCGTGGGAATGGATTGCAGTTGCCTGGCGCAATAACAGAGGGCAGAGTGTAGGGAGGAGCGCTGGGGAACACTTCGGTTTTGGTTTTCCTGTTGAGCGTTGGGCAGTGCTTGCAGGACGTCAAGCGTGCATGAAAAGCTGCTTGAGCACCAGGCACAGGGCGAATGCAGGGCATGCAGGCCTGCGGAGCAGCACGAACAAACCAAATGCAGTGCATGGCAACCTGACAGTGAGCAGGGCTGATATCAGCCAATCTGATGCAACAACAAGCTCACGTGAGGTCCGACAGGCGGGGCCGCTGCTGCGGCTGGGGAGGCGCCTGGTCCTCTAGCGAATCGTCCGAAGGGGTGCCGGCACCGGTGGCTGGCGGGCGCAGGTCCGAGTCAACTGCAGGCAGAAGATCCGGGATCAGATGCATTAGGTGAATGTGCATGAGTATATTCATCAGAGGTGGTGCCGGCGCTGGTGGCTGGCGGTCTCAGATCAGATTCGACAGCAGGTGGGTACAGGGACGGTCAGGGAGCAGCAAAGACCAGCAGCACAGGCTCAGCAGGTGCGCAGCTAGTTGGGCGCTGCGCTGCGCCCAATGTGCCCAACCCCATATGCACCGGCCGCGCCACAACGAAACCAGCTTTACACCCCAAATCAGGAGTCCCACCTGAGGCCGCGCTGCGCTCCTCCCCACCCAGCGCGGGCAGCGGCAGCCACTCCACGAAAATGTGCAGCTTGCTGCGCGTGGCGCCGCCGCTGCTGACACTGCCCAGCAGGGCTGCGGGAGTTGGGGGTTGATGGCGGGCAGAGTAGAGCACTGAGAAGCAAAGGACGTTGGGACTGCTCACAAGTGCTGATAGACCAGTATGTCTGCTGTAGCACTGCTGAATGAGTCTGCGGCTGTTGCTCTTGCACTGCTGTTGCTGGGTGCATCTCTCCTGCGCAGAAGGTGCGTACCTCCCTCTGACACCCAGTCTTGGTATTCCTCGAACATCAGCCTACAAGTGGGCAGAAGCGCATGGAGCAGCAGCAGTCAATCGGCCCAGTTGATTGACCAGACTCAAAGAGGACACGAGCCACTCCCTGCAGCGCCTGTGCAGTGAAATGATGCACCACACATGGCGAGGAGAACCAACTCACCGCACATCCTCGTCGTCCACCAGGTCAACAAGAAGCTATGGATTGAAAAGATGACAAAAGGAAGCTGTCGAAAACAATAACAAAACTGAGATATCAGCTCACCGCACATCCTCGTCGTCCACCAGGTCAACAAGCAGCTCCGGCTCCGAGGGCAGGCGGTAGCGCAGGATGCACAGCTGCAGGGGAAAGTGACATGAAATGGCATGTGGGCAAGCAGTGATTCTTCACCGAAACCGCCAGCTGTGCCACCCCAGGCAGATGAAGTGAAGGGAGTGGAGCACGGTACACTCCTTGAGCTGCCCTGGCTCAACATTAGCCCACCACCGCCCCCACCTTTTGCAGCCCGCTGATGGTGCTGCCCGCCGCCGCCGCCATGGCGGCCGCTGCCCCGCCCAGCAGGCTGGTTTGCACGGTGCTGGGCGGGGCAGAAGGCGGCGCAAGGGAGGGGGTGGCAGCGGCGGCGCCCGCGCCGCCCGGCGCCTGCTGGGCCTGCTGGGACTGCTGCGCATTCTGTGCGTGCTGTGCATGCTCGGCGCTCTCCCGCCGGCTGGCCAGGCTGGAAAGCGCGGCGCTGCTGCCGGCCAGCGGGCTCCAATAAGTGCTGGCCACGCTGCCTGTCTGGCCCGCCGCTGCACCGCCAGGAGCACCGGGCCCCGCCGCACCGCCGCCCCGTGCCGCAGCTGCGGCAGCTGCGGCTGCGGCTGCGGGTGCAAGCGGGGCCAGCAGGCCAACAAGCCCTGCAGCTGGTTCGCCCCGCTGTTTCTTGGCGCCCAGCACCGCCAGCAGCTCGGAGAGGCAGCAGCCCTCGGGCAGAGACACCTGCAGGGTGGGGAGCGTGGCAGGCAGGGGAGGCATGCATTGCAGCGGGTAGCAATGGCAGGCATGGCGCAACATGCAGCTGCTTGCGACCACCACAGAGGCCGCGGTCTGTGCTCCAACATCCACACCAATTCTCCAATGCTCTAAACCATCCACCAGCTCAGCTCACCAGCCGGGTCTCGCCGCCTTCATACAGCCAGCTGCCGGGCGGCGCAGCAGCAGCGGCCGCGCCGGCGCCGCTGCTGCCCCGCCCAGCGGAGGGGTGGCGGAACTGGCCGCTAGATGACACCAGTGCCTTGATCTGTAAATAGGGTGGAGTGAAGAATTAGTGAGATGCGGGATGAGGGCGATACAGAGGGGCGGCAGAACCAACCGCCGGATGACACCAGTGCATTGACCTGTGAGGGAATGGAATGATGAAGGACCGAGAGCGTTGCATGTGGAAAGCTTGTCCAACAAGAGCTTGATGCCTTGAGATGCAGGCACAGCGTGCATGACATGGGCGCTGCCCGCCAAAAGCAAACCCAACTCTGCAAGCCCCTCACCCTGGCGCGTCGAAGGCCGGGCCCCACGCCACGCGCCGCCGCCAATGCGAATGCCGACTGGCTGGCCGCCCCTGCCACTGCCGCAGCGGCTGCCGCCTCTGAGAGCGCCTGTCTGTGTCCGGGTGTACCGCGGCCAGTGGCCACTTCTGCTGCTTCTGTGGATCGAGTGGGGGCTGGGCTGTAGCGGAAGGCCGGTTCGCCAGCAGGCAGCAGGTCGGCGGCAGCACCCACAAAAGGCAGCTGGGCGCCTCGGGGGCCATGGCCGCCGCTCTGCTGGAGCTCGCTGTACCCAGACAGAGCCTGAGAAGAGTGGCGCTCCAGCTCGGCAGCCGTTGGGGCCACCAGCAGCCCTGCATGCTGCGCCTGCTGGGCCTGCTGTGGGTGCTGCTGAGACAGCGGCGGCGAGGGCCCCATGTGCAGCGGATGGCCGGCTGGCGCGGTAGCGCCCGGGTAGGCGGCTGTGGGAAGCATCTGCAGGCCGGGCAGAGATGGCATGTAGTAGCCGGCGGCGGTGGGGCTGGGGCTGGCTGCAGGGGGTGACATCAGCGTGGTCAGCGCCGCCGCCCGCCGCTCATCTGCCGCCGCTGCCGCCGCCGCAGCAGCGGCCCTCCGCTCTCCCAATAGCACGGCCTGCTGCTGCTGGTGCAGCGCAGCCAGCATGGCTTGCTCCTGCTGAGCTGCCGCCATCATGCCGGCTTGCCGCTCGTCTGCAGCACTGGCTGCTGCTGCGGCCGCCTGCTGTGCTTCCAACAGCGCCTGCTGCTGTGCCTGCTGCTGCACAGCCAGCAGAAGCTGGGTCTCCTGCTGCTGCGACTCAAACTGGCTCTGAGTCTCCTGCTGGTGCTGCTCTGCTGCTGTGGCCGCTGCGGCGTGCTGCTCCTGGTGCTGCTGCAGGGCGGCCAGCATGGCAGATTGGGTGGCTGGGTCGGCGGTCTGGAAGAAAGCCGCGGCAGCGGGGTGCATGCCAGCAGGCGCAGCTGCATGCTGCTGCTGCTGCTGCTGCTGCTGCTGCTGCTGCTGCTGCACCGCCGGCTGCTGCCATGCTTGCTGCTGCTGCTGCACCGCCGGCTGCTGCCATGCTTGCTGCTGCAGCCACATCTGCTGGTGCTGAGCAGCAGCCAGGGCGGCAGCGTGCTGCTGCTGCAGTGCCGCCAGCTGCTGCTGGCGCTGCTGCAGGTATTCGGCGGTTGCGGTGGCCTGCGATGCGGTATGTGCCTGCTGTGCCAACTCGGCCTGCTGTGCCTGCTGCGCCTGCTGTGCCAGCTGTCCCTGCTGCGCATGCTGAGGCATGTAAAGCTCGGCAGGCTGAGGCGGAGCCGGGGTGTAGGCTGGCACACCCACAACTGAAGGGGACGGAGAGCCCACACCTGCCAGCACCTGAGGCACCTCAGTGATTTGAGGCAGCTGACCAACAGCAGCCGGAGGCAGCTGTGGCGGGGTGGCAGGGGCTGCAAGCGGCTGCGGTTGCAGGTGGGCATAGCTGGGCGGTGGCGGAGGGCTTATCGGCTGTGGCGCTGCCTGCTGCTGCATTGGCTGCTGAGGCACCTGCTGCGCAACCGTCGGCTGCTCCGGCACCAGCTGATGCAGCTGGAGTGGCTGGGTGGCAGGCTGCATGTAGTGCTGCGCTGCGGCAGGCGNCGGGGCAGCCAGCTGTGCAGGCAGGCCGAACTGCTGTGCTGCACCCTGCTGCGGTTGGGGCNGGCAAGGCAGGTGTNGMGATGGGGCTGCAGTGCTGCTGCCGGTGGTGCTGCTGGTGGTGCYGCTGGTGCAGCTGCCGCCGCSGCSGGSGGGSCCKMGCCAGCKMMAGCAGCKCCGCCACAAGCGGCGGGCGCAGCGGNCGGGGCAGGCACAGCGGGCACAGCGGGCANGGTTGGCCGCCGCTACACCCAGCTCAGCCAAAGTCGGCAGTGGCAGGCTTGCACTGCCGCCGCTGGTGCTGGCACTGCTGATCTCTGCGCTGCCACCTGTGGCTGGCCGGCTGCCAGCTGCAGCGGCTGCGGTCCCTGTGGGGGTGGTGGCTTCGCGGGAGCGGCGGCCGCGGCGTGGGGCAGGGGGCGAACCGCCACCACCGCCACCGCTGCCTTCTGTTGGCTTGCTGCTAACAACCAGGAAGCTGCTCTTGTTGGTTGGAGAGCCGCCCGCTGCCGCTGCTGTGCTCACAGCAGGCGGCGGGGCGGCCAGCGGCGGCAGAGAGGCCGGCTGGGGGCTGCCAACCAGGAAGCTGCTCAGAGCTGAGGGTGACCCAGCAGCCGCTGCTGGCCCTTCCTGCTCAGCTGCAGGAGCGTGCGGCCCGGCCTGCTGGCCGGCTGCCTGCGGCTGCGAGGGCGCCTGCAGCTGCTGCTGCACCTGCGGCTGAGATGGCACCTGCAGCTGCTGTTGCACTGCTGGCGGCGGCAGCGGCGCCGACGCCAGGTGCGGCGGCACTGCCTCCTCAACCTGGCCCACTTCCGGCAGTGCGCTGGCAGCTTGTTTGGGGCTGCCTGCAGGGCTTTCACCTTCCGCCTCCCCCTCTGGAATGCTCTCTTGGCCGCCGCCGACCGGGCCGCTGTTGACAAAGCCGACCCCGCTGCGCCAGTGGGAGCTGCCGCCGCTGCTAATGGCGGTTGAGATCTGCTGCTGCATGAATGGGCTGCAGGGTGGGGGGAGCGGAAAGAGGGGTGTTCCATGTCAGGCAAGCCGGTGGGCACCAGGCGCCCCAGGGTTTGCGGCAGGCACGTGGGAACGGCAGCTGGGAGGGGAATCGCAGCGCTTAGGGCGCAATGGCAACAGGCTACACCCAGTTCCACACGCGCACTGCCACTCATACCACAGGCATGCACCAAGACGAACACACCCAAGCCGCCCACCTGGCAATGCTGATGGAGCTGGCCCCGCTCAGCAGCGCTGCTGAAGGCAGGCGAGGAGGCGGCGGCGGCAGCGGTGGGCGGCCGCCGCGGCTGCTGTCCGGGCTGCCTGGCCCTCCGCTGGCTGAGCTGCTGGGGCTGGCGCTCTGCTCCTGCACACTGGGCAGCTGCGCCCACTGCTGCAGGCTGCCTGCACCGCTGCTGCCACTGGTGGTGGTTGTGCTGGTGCTCGAAGCGGGCCAGAGCGCCCTGGCCTGAAAAGGCGACAGAACGGCGGCGGCGGCGCTGCCGTTGCCGCCGCTGGGCGGGCCGGCGGCGGCCTCTGCTGCCTCGGCAGGGCGTGGCTGGGGCTGCTCTTGGCCCTGCTGCTGCTCGATGAGCTGGGGAGAGCCCCCCGAGCCGCCCTCGCCGCGGGCATCGCCCTGCCCGGGCATCTGGCAGGGAGCTCAGACCCCTGCCAGGAGCACTGCTGGCCGGTCCAAGGCTGCAGCAGCCAGGTGCCGGCCTGGAGGTTGGGAGGAGCTGGCGCAGGGGCGAGCCGGCTCTCAAGCTGGCGTTTTCAAGGGTCCGTGCACAGTGCAAAGCTGAGTGCAGTGTTGGGAAGAAGGGGGCGAACGATCGAGGCTCTGGCGAGTTAGCGCCGCCCGCCGCCCGCCAGCGCTGTGTCATGCGGCAGCTGGGATCGCGGGCGCGCAAGCTTTCATCAGCGAGGGCGTGCTTCTGCTCTACGTTGATCTTAGCAAGCTTTCGAGTACGATGCTTGACGAGTTAAGAGAAAAGCTGTCGGTTTCGACTCCAACCTGGGGTGCGCTGGTCGGCGCTGCCGCTTCACTGCCACCCCCGCGTGTTGGGATCGTTTTTACAAGGCCAAACCTACTGCCATTGAAACAACCGCGTGTGAGTGCACGTACTGGCGTGTATGCTGGTCCAGCACCATGGCACGCATCAGCCGAGCCAGTTTTCTGCCCGGTGGTCGCCGCCAGAGCCGACCTGCGGCAGGGCAGTCGGGCAACGAGGGGAAGTCGAGCGGGCATGGGCGGCCGGCAGGGAAGCAGGCAGGCGGGCCAGCAGGCAGCACAGAGCGAGCCTGCAAGCTACAGGCACACAGCCGCAGGGAGGAGAAGGTGCATCAACGGACAAGTCAGTGTGCAAGCTGCGAAACGGCAAGGGGCTCACCTTGCAGCGGTGCGAGACGTCGGTCCACCACTCTGCAAGCACATTTGCGAATCGGCGAATGCAAGCGTGCAAGATGTAAAAGCAGTGCGAACCTTGCCGCGGTGGGAAACATCGGTCCGGGACCACTCCGCCCGCGCCCGCTCGAATGAGGTGGTGTCTCGGTTCACTTCCTTGGCGGAGGGGCCCTGTACGGATTGGTAAAATGATAGCACATTGGCGCTTGGGAGCAGCAGGCACCAAGGGCAGGGCAGCCGGCGAGTCCCAACAGATGCTGGGCTTGCACGCATGGCTCACTGGACCACTCAAACCTCAAATCAGACCTGCACCACAGTGCACTGGCTGGCACTGCCGTCTCACCAGCTTGCGCAGGCGCCGCTGGTCCCGCACAAAGCGCGTGAAACAAGGGCTTGCCACACACCAGCACGAGCTCATAGCCCAGAAAAAGCACACCAAACTCAGCCTCACCAGCTTGCCAGCCGCCGCTGGTCACGCAACACATCTCAGCATCTAAAAGCAACTAAAGGTGGGCTTTGCCCTCACCAGCTTGCGCAGGCGCCGCTGGTCGCGCACAAAGCCCATCAGCTCGTCGACGCGCGCCCGCTGGCTGGCAGTGAACCTGCAAGGGTAGGGTTTGTTGAATCAATACCTCAGACGGATGCTCAGAGCAGCGCACAATGCGATCAGCTCGACGACGCTGGCTGGCGGTGAACCTGCGGCAGTTAGGAGGTCGATTCGATGGTTTGCACGACAGAACC
>JADXDR010000168.1:87103-115175 GCA_025026875.1 Chlorella ohadii
AGCTGGCGGCAGCTGCGCTGGGTGTGGCCGTCACAACGGCAGCCGGCCGAAAGCGCGGGGAGACGTCGGTGGATGCCACCAGCGGGGGCAACGGCAAGAGCAGTGGGGACAACAGCAGCCAGGCGGACAGCGGTTTCCACCCGGGCACGGGCGGTCACCAGCAGCAGGCAGAGGCGAGGCAGCGCGCCGCCGCCGCCGTGTTTGCCGCACAGCACACAGCCTCGTGCATCAAGCAGCAGCAGGCGTATGCGCAGCAGGAGCAGCACCGGCATGCAGCGGCCGCCGCCACTGCGGCTGCAGCCATGGCCACTGCACTTGCTGTTGAGGTTGCTGGCGCAGGCGCAGCAGAAGCAGCTGCTCAGGAGCGGCAGGTGCCGTCTGGCAATGCAGCCGTCATGCCGCCGCCGCCACCGCGGCCGGCCGGGCAGGCAGCCCAGCCAGCGCCGCGTACGGGCCAGGCGGGGGCGGCACCGCCTGCCGGCCTGCCGCCGCCGAGGCCGCCGCGGCAGCGGCAGCAGCGGCAGCAGCGGCTGCAGCAGCGGGCGGCGGCCCGGGTGTCAGCGTGCCGCCCTGGCTGCCGCTGCTCAACCCCAGCCGCCTGCTGACGGCGGCGGAGGCGGCGGCAGCCACTCAGGCCAGCGGGCTGGCCAATGCGCGCCCGCTGCTGGAGCCCATCTGCTCGTTCTACTCGGAGGCGCGGGACAACTTTGTGAAGCAGGTGCGCTTGGGCTCTTGTGGCGTGGGTGTGGTGGTTATGCATTCCTGCGTGATGCATACATTTTGATCACATTGATGGCTTGTTGAACCGGCTTGTTGAACCGTTCCAACCGCTCACCATGCGTGTCCAGCACATGGTGCAGTTTAGGCCGGCCAAAAAGCCATTCAGCATGGGTCGTTTGCAACGACACCCAACACACTTCCATCCTCGTCAACTCACCAAACACAGGTCCAGGACATCATGCAGTTTGTGGCGGGCCATCTTGTTTCGACATATAGCTGTTTAACCCATATTTATTGTTAAGGCTTCTTTCAATTTCCCCTGACTGCAGGTCCAGGACATCATGCAGTTTGTGGCCTCAAAGCCATTTTTGATGACAGCAACATTTGGTCCTAATTGATTTACTTGCAATTTCCTTTCAATGCAGGTCCAGGACATCATGCAGTTTGTGGCAGGGCAGCAGGACGCGGCTGCCGGTGCAGGGCGCACGGCCAACTGCAACACGGAGGCGGTCATGTCGGCCTGCTCCAAGGCCTTTGAGATCATCCAGGTGTGCAGTGTTAGCCTTGTGGCCTTCCTGCTATCTGCTTCTGCACTTGCATATGGGGTGCCAGCAACGTCGGTGGCCTCAAATGTGTGGTGTGGTTGTTCCTGTTTGTGTCCCCAGGGCTGGGGTTGCTCTTGCCGCATAACCTGTTGGGCACAGCCTGCTGCCTTCTGCCCTCAGCCTTCAAAACCCACAATCCGCCGCCCGCCCCCGCCCCTTTGTGTTACCCCCCGCAGTCCTTCTCTGCGCCAGCGGTTGCGCCGCCGCCCACCCCGCCGCCCGCGCTGTCGGCCGCAGCAGCCGCCTTCTTTGGTGTGCCTCCAGCCCTGCTAGCCAAGCCAGGCATGCAGCAGCCCGGCGCCGCMCCCAAGCCGTCGCTTTCGGTGCCGCCGCTGCCGCCCCCCCAGCTGGACGCGGCCGCAGCGGCAGCTGTGTTCTACAGCCTGCCGCCGGTGCTGCAGCATGCGGCGGCCATGCAGGCGGCAGCCACGATGGCACCTGACAAAGCGGCGGCGGCAGCGTCATTCTATAATCAAATGACGGCAGCTGCGCCGCTGCCGCTGCCGGCGGCGTTGCCGGTCCTGCCACCAGCTGCTCTAGTGGCGCCTGCCCCCCAGCCAGCGGCTGCCCCTGCTGCCAAGAAGCAGCAGCACAAGGGGCCGCAGCACAAGGCCAACACCCGGCAGCAGCAGCGGCAGCAGGCCAAGCAGCCGCAGTCGCCGCCGCCGGTGCTGCTGCCGGTGACGCTACCGCCGCCGCTGCCGGCGCATGTGCTGCCGACGCTGCAGCCGCAGCACCAGCCGCACCTGTCCTCGCTCTTCCTACCGACCTCAACCATGGCAGCTGGTGCGGCCATTACACAGGGGGGCACTGGAGGGGACATTTCCTCCCTGCTGGCCCCCTCTTTGGCTGCGGCAGTTGTGGCCGCAGGCTTGCCTGGCGGCGGGGCCGCTGGCCTCCCACAATGACTCACTGCCCCCCTTGGCAGCCTGCCCCTTTTCGTTCGGCCGCAATCGCCTGTGCCGCACCCTCGCTATTGTTAGCTAGCCCTGCATAATCAGCCCTGCTGGCTAGGCGCCGCCGCGGCCATGGCTGCCCCGGCTGCACTCCACGCCGCACCAACGCATGAGCACCCAATCATTGATGCCTGCCTGTCTCCCCTTCCGCCGAAGCGCTGCCCACGCTGGGCGCGGGGCCTCCCCTGCATGCTCCTCTCCCCCTACCTGTCCCGAAATATTACTTACTTCGCCGTCCACTGCCCTTTGGTTCCTCTATTCATTCCGATGGCCCTTTCATTACCTGCTTTTCGCCCGCGCTCAACTCGAGTTTGGCGCGGCTTGCTCGACACCCCACCTGCTCGCCGCTGTGTTGCCCGCTGGCGCCCGGCCGGCCCGCCCTGCCACAGCCCTCGCCCTTTGATTGTTTTTCCACTCCCTTGTCAGTACTGCCCTGTCCATTCCGGGAGCCCTCCCAGGCTTTCAGGTCTTGCCATCGCTCTACCGGCTCGCTTCCCGCGCACCCCCGCTGTGCCACCCCTCACCTTCCCAACCCTCCGCGCTTCTGCTGCGCTGCACTGCAGTTTTTGAGCTCCCCACGCTCTGCGCCCTCACCCCCACCCCCCTTTGCTTTCCTTTTCCTTTCCTCCCGATCGCCACCCCCAGTCGCCATCTGTGGCGGCCCTCTGATGCACAAAGGCACCAAACGCACGAACCTGCCGCCGCCACACCACCGCGCGGCCCCTGTTGTGAGAATGAGAGCACCATACATGCACGGAGAGGCTGAGGAGAAAGAGAGTCAGGAGAGGCTGAGCAGAGAGATTCAGCTGCTTGCGAGTGTATTTACACCAGTACTGCAATTCAACAAAGGTAGGTGGTGCAACGTTCAACGACGAGTGGGGGCCATGAGCAGCTAAGAGCTCGAGAAACTAAGTGCACCAAACGGTCAATGACCGTCACTGTCACTGTCAAAAGTGCCCCCTCAGGCCACTCGCACTCGCTTCCACGGCTGCCCCCCAANTTGGAGCCGCACACGCGTAGGCCGCCTGCCATCCCTCTTCTGCCATGCCGACGGGCAGCTGCGAGCGCGGCTGCAGCTCTGCCGTGCCGCAGCTGCCGTCGGCCGCGACGTAGGTGACGGGGTGCTCCCAGGATAGCAGCCGGCCTGCGCATTAGAGAGAGGGGAGGGGCGGGGCAGAAGTGTGTGAGTAGGCGTGCATTGCATTGGCCAGCACGCACGTCACGCATGCCAGCCGGGGGGAAAGCACACCTCAACTGCTAACAGCAGCAGAGAGTTGCGGCACGGCAACTAACTGCCGGCAGGGCAGGGCAACTTGCGCAGCCGGCGCCACACCATCAATCAGCAGGGGCGGGACAAACCCAGACTGAACGCAACAGAAAAGCAGCAGACCTGAGAGCGGATCGAGCCGCCCAAAGTAGGCAGCTGGATCATCCGCCAGCGGCGGCGCCGGCGGCAGCCCCAGCGCCGCATTGCGCTCTGCCTCCCAAGTACGCTGCTGCTGCTCGTGTGCGCGAGCCGCTGCCTGCTGCGCGGACGCTGCCCCAGCATGGGAGGCAGCATCGGCGGCATCTGCATTTGCACTTGCATTTGCATCGCCCCATTCTGGCCAAAGTGCCGGGTCTTCAGGAAGGGGCGCCGCCACCGGCCCATCCCCTGCCGCCGCGGCCAGCGCCACACTGCGCTGCTGCAGCAGTGCTGAGAGCCGCGCAGCCGACACGCCACTGCCGCTCCCTGCTGCCGCCGCAGCCGCTGCCACCGCTGCCGCTGCGCCTGCTGAGGCAGCTGCGCCCCACACCGCCTGCCGGGGGTCTGACACCATGCTGCCGTTGCTCTTGGATGGCAGCAGGCAGAGGTGGGCCGCCGTTGCCAGCAGCGCTCCAGCGCTGTCCTTTCCGCCGCCCATGTCGCCTTGCTGGCTCCAAACCTCCCGCACTCGCTCGACCAAGGGGCTCTTGCCGCCGCCCTGCCGCTCCTTGATCGCCTTGATTGCTGAGCCGACTTGATGGAAGGTTAGGGCCGGTGCGGAGGGAACGCACACAAGCGTCCAAGCGCCGCTGTAGCCCACTCCAGCCACCTCGGGCGTGCGAGTGCCGTCCTCAATCGGGCCCCGGCCGCCGCTGGCTTTGAAGGCGGTGTCTGCGCAGCGAAGGCGGGCAGGGGGGCACGGCAGGACGCCTTGAGGGGCGGATTGGACGCGCCGCGGTTGCCGGCAGGGCGGGCAAACCAAGGCCGCAGGCAGCAGGAAGGATTCAATCTCCCACTGCCAAAGCCTGAGCACGAGGCCAGAATGCATGCTGGCTGCCATTGTGTGCAAGGGCACGCGGGGAAGCACATGCATCACATGCATGTGTTACAGCCCGGCCTGCCCTCTCACAGCCGCCTCGTTACTCACTCAGGTGGTTGAGCAGGCGCATGGCATCGTCCAGCACATTCAGCTGTAGCACAGTGCGGGGCAGGGCAGAAAAATGGAGCGTGATCAAGAAGCGCTGGGTGGCTTTTTCNAAGTGGTTGAGCTACCGCATGGCATCCTCCAATACATTCAGCTGTAGCGCAGTGCGGGGCAGAGGCAGAAGGGTGGCGTGTGAGAAAGAGGTGCTAGGTGAAAAAGCGAGCTTTCGGGCCAGCTGGTATTTGCGTTTGCCGTGGGAGTTACGCAAGCGCGTCGCAGGACATTGCAACATACGCCAGCAACAGGCGCAGCACGGCACAGCACAGTGTRKAAGCACAGCAYNAGCRCAGCACAGCGCAGCACAGCGCAGCACAGCGCAGCACCTGGATCATGTTTGACATCGCCCCCGCCTTCTTGCCCAGCTGCCGCTCGATGAGCTTGGCCAGCTACAACAATGTACAACAATAAAGGGAGTTTTTAGGTTGTTAAAGGTTGTTGAATGGCAGCAATTTGAGCAGTAATTAAAGAATGTCGGCCTGCCCAGCTGAGCGGCAGCTGCAACCACCAATTAATACAGCATGTCAACTGGTTTGCAAACAGAACAAGCAGCTTAGGCATTGCAGCCGTTCTAAAATCGGAGGTCGACAGAATCTGCATCCACACAAAGGCGCACCTGGTGTGCGCCCGACAGCACGCGCCCAAAGGAGCGGTAAAACTGGCCGTCTGCAGAATGCGCGGAGGGAGGGGTTGCACATCAAAATCGAGCACAGCTGAGGCGGTGCAGACAGATTGTGGTTGACTGCTTGGCAAGCGCAGTGCCGCGGGACCTCCAGTGAAAGGGGCTGCTGGCTGCAGCCATGCTGCTCTCTTGCGGTGTGCCCAACAGCCCAACAGACAGATGTGCCCCAGGAAGGTGCCACCACGAGTTGATAAAACAAACCATTGTCATCAACAGGCCCATCCGAGGGCCCTCACAGCCCCCGCACAGCCCCCGCACAGCCCCCACCGCACCTGACAGCAGCCGGATGCAGGGCAGGCAGTCGGCGCCCGCATTCTGCTCCGCCACGAAAGCGAGGGTGGCCGCGACCGTCTGCAGGGGAGCGGCAGTGACGGCCAGATGAGAACTTGAAATGTGGGCAAGACGAACAAACGCAGCCAGGTTGCAGGGAGAAGCTGACCAGCAGGACTGACCCACAGCCGAATCAGGACTGGTTCAACGGCTAGGCAGGCCAGCATGGCTGAAGCATGGTTCGCAAGTGGGCCCCCACACGGTCGCAAGCCAGCAAATGCGCCTGCCAGTCGGCCTCGTGGCTGAGGCATGCTTCGCAATCAGTTGTCCCCCACAACTACAACTTTGCGAGGAAACAAACTATTTGCGAGGAAAAAAACGCGCCTGCCAGTCGGCCTCGTGGCTCTCGTCTGCCGCCGGGGCCGCTGCCAGGACCGCGCCCTCGGTCCTGGTGTGGTTCAGGCGGGACCAGTACAGCAGGCACCTGCGGGCAGGCAGGGAGGAGGGACTGATGGCATCTTGAGGAGGTGAGCAACTGCTTAGCAACAGGGGTCTGTATAACACGGTGGGGGAGCTGGGATCTGCTAAAGGCAGCTCTGGGCGATGGTGGCTGGCTCAGCAAGCCCAGAGTTCAGACACAGCAAGAGTGCTTATGAGGCAGGGCTACTTCATGCATTGCACTGCACTGCATGCCGGGCTACACGGGCAGGCGTACATGCCAGCCATGCGCACCTCGTGAAAAAGACGGAAAACTCGGACACCCACATGGAAGCTTTTAAACAGCCGTGTTAATGAATGTAAGAAGCTCCCCCAAACACATCAAGCGCACCTCGTGAAGAAGACCGAAAACTCGGAGACCCACATCTCAACAGAACTGAGGAAGCCTTCAACGACTCAGGGAAATCAAGCATCGTAATTATGCTAGAACACAACCGCCATCCGCACCTCGTGAAGAAGACCGAAAATTCGGACACCCACATCGCCCAGTACCGCACGGGCAGCAGCTGCGAGGAAGGGCAGGGCCGCAAGCAGGAGTGAGCCGGCGTTAGGCTGAGGGCAGGCAGAGCACAGGGTGGGTCCAAGTAAAGCGAGGATGGGCAGAGTGGGGTGCAGGTCAGGGCTGGGTACAGCAGGTGCACCGAAACTGGACCCCGATCTGCCAAGTGTGCGAAACAGCACAAGGGAGCTACAGCGGGGGGTGGGTGGGAAGGGACAAGCAGCGGGGCCAGAGCGCTGCAGAATTGGAAAGCGCACGCCGCTACAGCAGGGTGGACGGGCTATCTGCAAGACACGCAACCCACCTTCTGAAGCGCGTTCCTCATCTCAAGCTGGTACTGAGCCGTGCTGCCCTGCAAGAATGGCAAGGCGGAAGAAGCTGTTTGTATGAGTCAGAAGGACCGCCAGAGGTTAGGTTGTGTACAACTTTCGAGGTGCGGTTGGACGCTCCAACCTGCCTCACCCACCCACCCACCCAGCACACCCCACCCACCTTGCTGGCTGCGGCGGCGATGGCTGCTCGGTCCACCTTGTGCACCTCGAAAATCTCGGCTGCAAGGGAATTGATGATGTGCCATACGAAATATATCATAAATCATTGGTTCCGACAGTTGGATCAGGATCAGAATCCACCTTGTGCACCTCGAAAATCTCGGCTGCAGGTGCAAGGTGTGGGCAGTCACCACGCACGTGTGTTGTGACTTACTAACGGCTGGGCAGTGCTCCCTCACTCGTATGTACCTGTGCTGTGTGTGCAGTCCTGCACACAGCATGCAAAACAGCAGTGGCATTGCAACCGCACCTGCGGCTGCCATCCAGTCCCGAGCAGCTGCGTCTGACTGCACAGCGGCCGCGGTGTGGTCCCCTGCTGCAGCTGGGTGCGCTGCGGTGGCTGCAGCCAGCAGGGCGGCTTTCAAGCGGCCCCAGGCCAGCACGTGCCGGGCCCTGCAAGGAAAAAGTGTGGCAGGGGGCTGCTTCTCAAACAGCCGGCGCGCAGGCACACAACGCTCAGCCCCCCAGCAACTGAGCATGCAAAAGCACGCGACGCGGCAACCAAGCAAGCAGGAGCAACCACGCAACGCGGCAGCCAAGCCAGCAAGCAATGCACACCTGGCCTCCGGCCGTGTGGCCAGCACTGCGGCGTCCACCAGCTGTTGAGTAAGCTGCAGAAAGGGAAACCATTGAAACCATTGAGGAGTGGCATGAGTGGGTTGGTTGCAGGCCGCTGCACCTGCCTTGATGTGCACCGTGCTTGCAACTTGGTTTATACCAACTGCCTTTATACCAACTAGGTAGGTACAAATGCAAGCGCCTGTTCGGTCTGCTTGCCTGCAGGTGCTGGTGGCCCCACACTGCGCAGGCGGCGGCCGCGACAGAAGTGACGTCCCAGCAGGCGACGGGTGCGCTGTGCATCGCCATTGCCAGGCAGCACCTGCGGCAGAAATGGTTGCGATTGAGAGCAAGTGCCAACGGGGAGGTCTGCTTTTGAGTATGCTGGGCTGTGCATGCACGGCCACGCAACAGAAGGGAGTGCGTGAGGACAAACAAAAACATTGCCATGCCAAGCATGGTGCGACTAACCCTAGACGCAATCAGTCATTCTGCATGCTCCCGTTGCGTCAAACTTCTAGCAGCAGGTCGAAATCACTGAAAGCCCCAGCACCCAAACTCACCGCTTGCCAATCTTCAGCATGAAATGCTCAACGTCAAACGTCTGGCGCGGCTGCGGCAGCAGCGGCAGCAGCAGCAGAGCGGAAGCGCCCGGTGCTGCCACCGCTGCATACATGCAGTGTGGTGAGGCGGCAAGTGTGGCACCTGCTGAGGCACCTGCTGCGCTGCCTGCTGTGCTGCCTGCTGCACTGCCTGCTGTGCCTGCTGTGCGTGCCGAGGGCGGCAGGGGCGCGCGCTGCGTGTCGCGCCGCGGCATGAGGCTGCTGCCGCTGAGGTGCAGCAGCAGCTGAATGCCAGGCAGCAGCACTGCAATGCTGCCATCAGGGGAAGCTGAGACAGCAGCTGCTGCTAGTGGGGTGGGGCACAGCCGGCGGCTGGCGCCTGCCTCAACCCGCCAACCGCCTGCGCCGCCGCCGCTGTGGCAGGTCAGGAGGAGTGCCGAGGTCCCTGCATCAGCGCTGCTGGTGAGCAGCAGCAGCTGAACCGCAGCGCCGGCGCCACCGCTGCCAACCGCTGGGCTGGGCAAAAAGGTCAGCTGCAGGGTGGTGGCCCCCGGCTGAGCCAGGGATGGCGGCAGGGCAAGGCGCGACACGGGCTGCGGCTGCTGCTGTGCAGCCTGCTGCGCGCTGCCGCCTGCAAGCGCTGCCAGCACCTGCGGCGGCGGGCCGGCCACTTCTAATAGGAATTGCTGGTCAGGGCCGGCAGCCGCCACCAACAGAGCGCTGCCAGCTGCAGCCGCCACGTCAGCTTGCACTAGCAGCGGCAGGTGGGAGCCGCCAGCCGGGGCCGGCACTGGCAGCCGCACGGGCGGCAGCTGCATCCACGCAACGCCGCTGCCGCTGCTGCCGCTGCTGCCGCCGCTGCCGCCGCCGCTACTGCCCTCCTGGCTGCCGCCGCCCAGGCCCAGCTGCCGGCTGCCGATTGTCAGGTGGAGTTCTCCGCCTGCTGTGACCACAGCAAGGCACAGCATGCCGGGGCGCAGCCAGTGCAGGCCGGCCAGCCCGGGCTGTGCCTCTGCTTGCTGGTTGGCTGCTGCTGCGGCGGCGGCAGGCGACACAAAGGCCTGCTCCAAGCCGCGCTGCTGGTAGTAGGACACTATTTCGTTTGTCGTCAGCGGCCTGCGAGACAGATATGGGAAGTTGGCAGTGCAAGCACTGAGTCAAGCAGGCTGGTGGGTCGGCAGCTGCAGCCGGCAGATTGGCAACACCGTTCCAGAGGGCAGGGCAGCTGCCAAGCAGCTATGCCACAGCTTGTGCTCATTGCTGAGGAAAGCCTACACACCTGTCCAGAAAGGGCGGTGCAGCGTCTGCATCAAATGCTGAACCGGCCGAGGGCGGCTCCAAGAAGCGGCAGCACAGTATGGACTGCTGTTGCTGCTGCTGCTGCTGCTGGGCCGCTGGTGCTGCGTTGCCATCGGCGGGGGAGAGCGGCAGGTCGAATGCATGGTGGCCAAACCACTCGTTGATGCATTGCACTGCAAGGTCGCCGCCGCTGCTGCCGCCATTAGCACCACCGTTGCCGTTCCCGTTGCCGCCATTGCCGCCATTGCCGCCGTTGCCGCCGTTGCCGCCGTTGCCGCCGCTCCTGCCGCCTGCTGCTGCTGCCCTGCCACTGCCCATGCTCCAGCTGTATACCCTGCCGCTGCCAGTGACTGTGAGCAGCATGCGGCGGGCTGCTCGCGGGGACCACAGCAGGGCAGCTAGACGCTCTCCAGGAGTAGCGGCGGGCACATGCGCCACACAGTGGCTCTGCACGCAACGGCCGGGTGGGAGGCAGGCAGGCAGGGGTGGTCAGTGCGCTGAATGCAGAATGTTAACACTGTACAACTGCACAGCACAGTACGCAGAGCACAGCGGCGGCAGACTTGCAAACCCTACGTCGGCCCCCGACTTGCAAACCCAATACACAGCTTCGCACCTCGGGCGCCTGTGGGTCCAGGATGGCAACTGGGATGGTGCTGGCACCCTCGTCTGCCTGCAGCTCTGCCGCTAGCAAGCCGCTGGCTCGGTCCCATGCCACCCGTCCGCCCAGCCGCTGGCCGCCCTCCAGCTGCAGGCGCAGGCTGCCCGGCTCCAGGGCCGGCAGGCGGCCGCTGCCGCCGACATCGCTGTCGGCCCTGGGGAGGGTGGGCGCGGCGCCAGCCCACATGGGGCTGCTTGCCGGCTTAGTGGTGGCTGTGTGAGCAGGCGAGGAGGGCGCTGGGAGCCTCGAGCAGGGCAGCGGTGTAGCGAGCGAGGCGTGGGGGCTCTGGATACGGGCGTGGGTGATTTGTCGACGCCGTGGTATATCGGAGGACTGCTGCAAGTGCCTGCAAGCGGGCCCAAGCGCACATGGAGACGTGTCGAGCTTTGAGCGCAGCAGGGCTTCGCCTATGTGCCGCCTGCATTGCGCCACTACACTCGGCAACTGATCCCTGCAATCGACACAGCCGCACCGACACTGCTGGTGCCCCAGCTGCTGCTCGCGGTTGAGCCCTGCTCTCGCCGGGCCCCTGGGGAGCCCACGGCTCGAGCATCGCAGCCATCATGTGCGCCACATCCCGATCCAGCAGCCGATGCGCTGACACTTGCGGGGCCTGCCGCCTTCGCCGCCGCCTTCGCCGCCGCTGCCGCCCAGGCACCGTCCAAACGGCACTGCTGCTACCCTCCCTCCCTTTCTCCTGCAGCATGGACGACCTCGCGGCGTACGCCACCGGCGTCCTGCTGTCGCTGCTGCTCATCCGCGTGCTGCTAGGCATTGCCCAGTGGGTGGCACGGCGGGGAAGGCAGAACGTCCGCACCATGGTCGTGCTCGGTTCGGGTGAGCAAGCACCTGCCTGCTGCTGCTGCCGCCTGCTGCTGCCGCGCTTGCTGCAGTACCGGGTTTCCTGCTGCTGCCTCCGAGTGTGGGTTGTCATGCAATCTCAGGCATGCACAGCCTGCCCTGCTGCCTAATCAACGCCAAGCGTGTCCGCTTGCAGCTCAAACAGGCCTCACCCCACCTCCTACCCACACCTCCCTGCTTCCCGGCCCACCTGCCTCCCTTTACCCCAGGGGGCCACACCGCGGAGATGATGGCCCTGCTCCAAGGCTTCGATCTGTCGGTGTACACCCCCCGGTGCTACGTTGTGGCAGCGACTGATGGCATGAGCGGCGCAAAGGCGGCCGCATTTGAGGCGGCGGCTGCGCCAGCCGCTTTTGCGGACGAAGAGGCGCCAGGGTCAGCTAAGAAACGCACTCCTGGCCGCGGGGCCGCCACGCCCGCCAAGTCGGCAGTGCAGCAGCAGGCAGTGCAGCAGCAGGCAGTGCGGCGCTCACCGCGCGTCGCAGCGGCGGCCCGCCAGCAGCAGGCGGCGGCGGCGGCGGCCGGCCGCCGGCAGCTGCCGGGGGCGCTCTCGCCTGAGAGCCCCGCCAAGCGCCGCATGGCGGCAGCGGCAGCAGCGGCCCAGCAGCAGGAGCAGTACAGCGTGGTTGTGATCCCTCGCAGCCGGGAGGTTGGGCAGAGCTTCCTGTCCAGCGTGCCCACCACGCTGCGCGCGCTCTGGTCGGCAGGTGCGCGCTGTGGTGGGGATCGGCAGCACTGGGCTACCCTGCTGGGGGCTGCAGTCTGCTGCCCAAACATTCTGGAAGTTTCTATTTCTTGCTTGCTTTGGTGCAATGCTGTGGCTGGTTTGCCTCCGCAGGGCAGGCATGGTGCCTTGCTTGCTGTCCCGTNCACAGCAGATCGCTTTACCTGCTCTGCCTTTGTCCCCCGCAGTGGCTGTCGTGCTGGAGCAGCGACCGGACGTCGTGCTGCTCAACGGCCCCGGCACCTGCATACCCATCGCCGCCGCCGCCGTGCTGCTGCGGTGCGCTGCTTAAGCGTTGTTTTGCTGGGTGCCGCTGCGGTGCGCGGGGTGCTCAGGGGGGAGGCAATGGGTGGGGCTGTGCTGGAAGTCAGTGGGTGGGACTGTGCAATTTGCATCGTTGAGCCAGCTGGCTGGCTGTCCGCCGCCTGCAGCCAGGTTTGCGTGCTTCTCACGCTGTGCCAGTGCAGTCCTGGTTGGTCATCCTCCTGCACCATGCTCATTCCTGAACTCCATGTCCATTCCTCTCCCGCCGCAGGCTGCTGGGCGTGTGCCGCGGGCGGGTGGTGTACGTGGAGAGCATCGCCCGGGTGTACCACCGTACTCATTCCTGTACCCCACAGTACCCCACACCCACAACCGCAGGCTGCTGGGCGTGTGCCGCGGGCGGGTGGTCTACGTGGAGAGCATCGCCCGGGTGTACCGCCTGTCGCTGTCTGGGAAAATTCTCTACCACGCCCGCCTGGCCGCGCCCTTCTTCGTACAGGTCCGTATTTGTGTGTCTAGGTTCGTGTTTGGGGTGTGGCCAGCTGCGAGCACAGCAGCTGTTGGGCAAAATCCTGTACCACGCCCGCCTGACCGCACCCTCTTTGTACAGGTGTGATTAATCACAGTGCTGGCTGTCCTGCTGTGCTGCGCTGTGCTTTGTGCGCTGCGCTGTGCAATGATTGCCGGTGTTGGCAGGGTCTTCTTCGTCCAGGTGCGCTTGCATGTTCTGCGGGGCACAGCAGCGGCCCGGTGTGCTGTGCCTGCGGTGTTGTGCGATGCATTGTTTGCTGCGCTTGGCCGCACCCTTCTTTGTTCAGGCGCACATGATGTGGTGCCCACAGTGCGATCCTGCATGTTTTCTGGCATCCTGCCAACCCTTGATTTGTCATATGCGCTGGCCGCTTCCTTCTGCTGCAGTGGGAGGAGCTACGGGAGCGCTACCCGAGGGCCGTGTACGCGGGGCGGCTGATGTGAGGCTGCGGCGGCTGCCGACGCCATGTCTTGCAGCAGCTGAAGCAGGACTGAAGCATGCGCTCTGCCTGAGCAAGCTTCTTTCAATGGCAAGTGCAAGACACACGCACCATGCAAGCACAGGAGGAGCAAGCAAGAGATCTGCAGAGGCTGGCGGGGCAGCAGCCGAGGCCTGTGCTGAGTGTAGGTGAATTGCCCGACCCGACCGTCTGCTCAACTGCCTGCCCTCCAACTGCCAGCGAGTGCGGCGGCAAGGACTCCTTGGTGCAACATGTAGAGCAGTTCTTACACAGAGAAGCACTGCTTGAGATTTGGAAGTCAGCTGTTGTGGTTTGGTCAAGGGTCATGCTGCCTGCCTAACGAGGGAACCTATGAGCGCTCAGAAAGAAAGGAAACAGGGGCTAGCTGCCTACACAAATCAGGGCTACAGATCAGGAGGGGGTGGTACAGCGGCCAGCCTTGCGGCGGCGGCGTCACAGGGCTGGGCGGCAGCTGCTGCAGGCCGGCCTCTTTGGAGCGAAGCTTAGAAGAGGTTGGTTTTCTGCAGAGRGAAAAGAAAGAGGGGGAGCACGAGCGTGAGCATGATACGGGGGCAGGTAGGGCATGCAATGGCGCATGGTGAAGACACATGCAATGTGCTGCCCCTATGCTGCGCCCCCCACCAACACAAACCTCTACCCTGCCCAACTTACGCGCATGATGCGGAAGAACTCCTCCTGCGGGATTGAAGATGTGGTGAACAGCAAGGCCGAGGTTAGCACAGCGCTTGTCATGAGCTGTTGCACCAAACGCGCCGACACACCAGGCAGGGCAGGTGCAAGCGTACAGCCACCATGCTGTTTAATCCAAACCCCTAAAATCCGGGCCCCGCCGCACCTCGTTGACCTCGCCGTCGCCGTCGCGGTCCGCCTCTGCGGGGCAAGGAGAGCAGGCCGTGATTTCTAAGCCAAGGCCAGCACGCAACATGGCCTGGAAAGCAGGTGGAGCCATGAAAACATACAGGCGTGCGACATGGCAGCCCTGCCCAGGCCTGGGGGATTCCCGCTGCGCTGCCGCAGGCCACCATGGCAACCACGTTTTGCAGCTCTCACCGTCGATCATCTCCTGCAGCTCCTCGTCGGTGATTTTCTCGCCCAGTGCAGCACATCAAATCACACAACCCACAACATATGAGGCAGAACCGACGAAGCAAGCTGCACCCACCGTCGATCATCTCCTGCAGCTCCTCGTCGGTGATGTTCTCGCCCAGCTCCTTGGCCACGCGCTTCAGGTTCTTGAAGGAGATCTTGCCCGTCTCGTCGTCGTCAAACAGGCTGGCAAGTGGGGAAATAACGGTGAGGAGCGGCGTGAGCAGGACGCCTCAGCTTCAAGCACAGTGCTCAAATGCAGCAAATGCAACAAGTGCTGTACACAAAACGCACAGGCGGCTGTGGAAGCGATACGACAACCACACCATCGCACAAAATTTTCCACAGCACTGGCACCAAAGGCGGCGCACCGGAAGGCCTTCATGATCTCCTCGCGGCTGTCGCGCTCACCCATCTTGGAGGTCATCATCTGCAGCAGACAGAATGGAATAATGTTACTCCMAAGTCAGTTACACAGGGCTGAGTGAGCGCTCGCCCATCTTGGAGGTTATCATCTGCGGCCAGGCGGGGAGCATGTAAGGTTGATTCAAGAGGAGGCCTCAGTGCAGGAGGGAAGGCTGGAGGGCAGCATGCCAGCCGCCACAGCCAGCTGCAGCACAAGTGCAGCATCCATCCACGCCGCAGCACCCACTCTGCTGCCGCAGCACCCACTAGGTGCACCACCCAGGCGCACCTGCAGGAACTCGTCAAAGTCGATGGTGCCGGAGCCGTCCTTGTCGATGTCGGCGATCATCTGCGAAATAAGGGTGGTTTGGAGGGGCAGAGGTAAGGCGAGTGGGAGGGGCAGCAGGCAGGCACGGCATGTGGGTGCAGGGCGGCGGGGCGCTGGGCGCTTCCCACGGTCCAGCACAGGGCTGCACTGCTGTCCAATCGATACTGCAGAATCAAAGCACTGCCCTCACCTTCTTGATCTCCTCCTTCTTGGGCTCGAAGCCCAGCGCGCGCATGGCCACCTTGAGCTCCTGCAAACAAGTGAACAAGTGAGCATGGCAAGCATGGGTGAGGCGGGGCCAGGTGGGTGCTGGCATGTGCGCGGCAGATGTGAGCCGGCAAGTGCCAGCATGCCCGCCCTGCATGCATGCAGCACTCTGCAAGTGCTGCAACGCGCACAAGGAAGCCCCCTGCTGCCTGCACAATGCTCGGGCTCTTGCCTTGGCGTCGATGGTGCCGGAGCCGTCGGTGTCAAACAGGTCAAACGCCTCGCGGATCTCCTGCTTCTGCTCCTCGGTCAGGCCCTTGGGGCCCGCCGCCTTCTTGTCGCGCCGCGCGGTGGTCACCGCCTTGCGGTACGTCTGCGCGGTCAGGCCGGTCGCCTGCAGCGGCAGGGGAGGGTGCGGCGGCAGAGAGTCAGGCAGCAGCGGGCGGTGCCGCGGCGGCTGAGGCGGCGGGCAGGGTGGGGGCGCTGGTCGGGTGGCAACGATGCCCAGCCGAATGTGAAGCGAGGCTGAGCGCCAGGAAGGGCCGTGCGGCTCCCAAAACGCGGGGCTCGAAATCAAATGGGCGCGGTGCACTGCCGGGGCGCTCCTGAGGGCGTGGGCAGCACCCTGGTGCAGCGCTGAACCGCCGCAACCCGCCGCTCACCATGGCTGCTCGCAGCTGGAGGGAGCTGGGAAGTGGACCGACCGAGGCTGCGGGCTGCCGGGGGGCGGTGTGGCTGGCTGCTGCGAGCGAGTGATCACAAGCTGAGAGTCGGCAGGGGCCCAAGAAATAAGTGCAGGCCGAGTTGCATGCGAGCTCATGCAGGTGGCTGCCCGTGGGCTTGGAGCGACCCCCATGGTGCTAATTGCTGATCGCAAACCTCCGAACTTTGCATCAGAGCGGGTCACGCGCCCTTTCTCGAGCCCAAGCGCCCGGTCGAACTTGCCCTTGCCGCCTGCGCGACGTCATGCCTCTGCAGCGATCATTACAAGAATGCGCGCGTCCCCACAATTAGTGAATCAACCCAGGTGCCAGCAGCGGACGAGCACACCCTGCCGCCCGCTGCCGCACATGCCAGCATTGGTGCCTGTCGAGCGTGGGTTTGCAGCCCGCAGCAGAGTAACAGCAGGCAAGGGCTTTGTGTGGCATGCACGTGTGTGAGTCTGTGTCTGTTCCAGAGCACAAGCAGCCGGCATCTTCCCATTAGCAGCTTGTGCGCCGTTGGCTCTCAACGTGGGCCCCACCATGATTGAACGAATCTGGACGTTTGGCAAGAGTAAGGACATGCGGAAGGTAGGAGATGGCTGCGGTTCATTGTCGAGTGTGCCTTGAGTCGACTGCATCAGGGTGCGCCCGCTGCATTCCATGCTGTGCTTCAAAAAGCACTGGTGGCTGATCCACAAGCGGCCGTTTGTTGCCACGGCCAGGGCCGATTCCGGCCAGCGCGGCGATGGCATTCATGCTTGTGCTTTTCATACACCAAGCGGCTCATGCCTGACCTCTGCTGCATTTGTGTACCAACACCCAGCACGTCCACCGAGCTCGAACAGTGCACGAGTGCACCAGCACATCTGGGCAGCTGCTGCAATGGGCTCGTGTGACGTCCTGCACACGCACACAGCTGGGTGGCCGCTTTGCCAAACGGCTGCTGCATGCATCTCTTGCACGTCCAGTGGCCCCTGCTGTGCACCAGCACGGGGAACGCGGTGCACCCAGCATACTGTCAACAGCGCCACCAGCAAACATGCAAGGTGGCAGGGAGGGCAGCACAGCATGCCTTACGGCTGGCCAGCGGCGGTGCTGGCGCCGCCGGTGGCAGAGCAGCCTCAGAGCTGGTACCAACGAGGCTTGTGACTCAGTGCTTCTGAATCAGACCCCAGTTCACATGAGCTTGTCCATGCCTCCCAGACATGCCCCTGCCTGCACCTCCTCTATACCACTCCAAGGAACCGCTGGGGGCTGCATGTCACCTGCAAAATCGGCATGTGCACTGAGGAGCGGCAAGAGCGGCGGGCACACCAGCAGGCAGCCAGCCCATGAAGCTCCCTGCATGCGCTTCTCCACCTCCCGTGCTCCATCAACGAGCCGTTGAATACATGTGCACACTTTAAGTGGGGCAAACGGCCGTCGTGACGAGGGCCGCCATGGTGCATCAAACTGGCCTGCTTCCACTCGAAAGGAAACTAGCAGAGGCCTAGCAGCATGCAGACGCGTTTGTCGTATAAATTCAGGGAGCACGCACCCATCGGCCTTCACTCGGTTGTCCTGAGCAGCTTGCAAACTTACAAGTGCGCACTTGGCGCAGCGTCGCCTCGCACCGCCTCGCACGAGCTTCCGCGAGACAGTCCTACTACAGGTGGGGCCAGCAGCAATGCGCTTGAGCGGGGCGCTGCGCTGCAAGGCGGGTTGACCAGCAGCCGCGCTTGCGCCGGCGCACCCACCATGCCTGCCGGCCTGCTCCCTGGCAGTGGGTTGCCCCCAATTGATCCGTCTTTTGAAGCCGGCCTTCCGCGACCTTCATACGCAGCGCTGATCACCCTCTCTGTGCGCCATCAGCAGGCGACCGCCTTTCGAGCAGCAACAACCTACTACCAGGTGCACCACGTGGGTTTGCGGGCGGGCGCTCCGAGAGCCTCAAGCGGKTTGGCTGCCTGCATGCCCCCMCCCGCCGCCCCCACCCGCCCTGCCGCCGCGCATGGCCCAGCCAGTGGCCGCTGGCCAGACGCCCGTCTGCGCCCTTGCTGCGCCGCTGCGGCCTGCCTGGGTGGCTGGCGGCCTGCTCTGACTGTCACTGGCACTCCGACTGACATGGATCTGCCTCCCTCCCTTGCCCCCTATAGGGATGCAAGCGTGCGCGCGCTTCTTCAGGAGCGTCAAGGACGGCTGCTCGCGCCTCTGGAAGAAGTGCCGCCCCTGGGTCAAGCCGGCAGCGACAGTCGTCATTGTCTTCACCCTGCTAGGGGCCGTCATCGTTTTTGGCGTGCCAGCACTCGTGACAGCACTCGTTGCAGCAGTCGGCTGCGCGTGTGTGTGCGTGTGTGGGTGCGCTTGCGCCTGGTGTGTTTGCAAACTTATCTCTGCCGGCATCGAGCTGGTGGTCGACAAGGTGATCGACAAGGTGATCGACAAGGTGGCTCGCACAACCACCCAGAACAATTCTGCTAGTCAGCCACTGCTCAAATGCGTGAGCCTGGCTCGCGAGTTTGCACCGCTGCTGTCCGCACCTTGCCATTGATGCTCGCCGGCGCCACCCCTTTTTACAGCTGTATGATAGACCCATGTAACATATTGGCACAATCAATCTACACACCTTCAAAAAAGCACACAACAGAACTCCTGTACCTGCNGGGTGGGGAACTGGACTTGGGGCGGGGCGGCTGGTGGATAGAGGCAGCGGGCGATCACACCATGGGGTGCACTGAGGGGCACATTTGAGTTTGCTGCAGTGGCATGCATGGCCAAATGGAAGATGGTCATTCAGGTAGGCTGCCACGCTGCGCCTGGCATGGTGGCTTCAGCCTTAAACTGTTTCCCGTCTCGCAGGAACTCATGGGAAAGGTGGTGCCCGGCTTGCACCCGGCTTCAGCAGCGCCAAGTGGTGACGGCAGCAGGCCAGCAGGCGCAGTGCAGACGGCGCAGGTGGCGTATGGCAGGTGGGCAGGATGGATCTTTTCTTCCAGTTGGACGCTCCTGCCATAACGTCCCCTCGTACATGGCATGCTACCAACGTCCGTTAGGCACTTGCGCCAATTGCGCCCTGCACGGCGCCATAAGAGAGGCCCATTCATGCCACGATCGATGCCAGTTCATGCCTGGTTCATGCTCCATGCTACCGGCTGCGAGTCTGCATGTTCTGCTGCTGGAGCAAACCCAAGCAGAGCATTGCCGTGCAGCGCCCATCTCGGCGGCAGCGGTAGCGTGCGGCGGCAGCGAGCCGCCCACTGATACAGCAGGGTTGTGCACCCCTTGAAGCTTCGGAAGCCCCCACAATTCTTCAGCTCCCTGAAGCTGCTCTCCCACCGCTTCTCAGCTGCTCGGACAGCCCGGCTTTCAGAAGCGTTCGCAGCGCGCTGTCGGGGCCAGGGCCAAAGTGACGCCATCTACGCCTGACTCCACGTCTCGACAACGAGCGCCCCTGGCGCCTGCACCAGCCTCGCTGCCGCCGCCACCACTTGCCGCCGCTCGCCGCCGCCGCCGTGCTATGCCGCCCAAGCATCGGCGCCCACGCGCCCTGGGCCTGCTAGGAATAGAGCTCCCAGGATCCAGCGACGACGAAGACTACCGCCCGCCTGGAGGCAGCAGCAGCGGCGGCAGCAGAGCGCAGGCTGCGCCCAAGCGGCAGCGCCGGCAGCAGCGGCAGCAGGTGGCAGATGAAGATGTGCCGCTAGCACAGCGCAGGCGCAACCTGCTGGCTGCCAGCCGCAGCCCGCAGAGCGGCAGAGCAGGCACGGCAGCCGGCAGCAGCGCAGGCGGAGTAGGCTCAGCAGCAGCGGCAGCGGCAGCGGCAGAGGGAGCAATGGCAGGGGTTCCGGCGGGGCCGCCGGTGCACTTGCCTGAAGAGGTCCTTTGCCTCATTATGAGGGCAGCCTGTGCGCCCGAGGCTGGCGGCGCCATCCCCACTGCAGCGGCAGGTGCGATGCGGTAGCAAGCAGTGAGCTTGTCTGATTGCCAGCTGCCTGGTGCCAGGTGTTGTGGCTGCCTGGTGTGTTGCAGCACTGTGCCGATGCCAACACAGTAGCCTGTGGGCAGTGCTGCGGCATAATGGGCACACACGGCTTTTTCCTCAACCCCAAGCCTTTCAATACTCCCTCACCTTTCCCCATCAAGCTGCCCATCTTTCCACCCGCCCTGCAGCCATGTGCGTCTCCCGCGCCTGGCGCGCCGCAGTGGCCTCCTGCCCCGATCTGTGGACCCACATCGACTTGGCCCGCGGCCGCCGCTGCCGCCCATCCGACGCTGCTCTGGCCCGGGCGGCGCCGCGCTGGCACCGCCTGCGCAGCCTGAGCCTGGCGGGAGTGGCGGGCGTGGGGGATTGGGGGCTGCAGGTGAGGCAGCTGAACCTATTGAATGTTTTTCCTTGGAGCAGAGTTGATTTGATGAAACAAGTTTGTTGGGTTGGTGTGCATGAGCAATCTTGGGCTGCAGGTGAGCACCTTGCAAGCTTGCAGCAGCAGCACCAGCAGGAGAGCACACTTGTGGCACCCTGTACATCTATCTTACCACCTGCCTCACCCCAAACATTGCATGTCGCGGAGCACTGCATTGCAAGTGCCATCCCAGCTGAGCATGCTGCCTCCCCTGCCCTCCCCAACCCAAACATTGCAGACCATCGCAGAGCACTGCCCCAACGTGGAAGCACTGTCACTGGCGCACTGCACCCAGTTCAGCGACGGCGGGTTGATTGCGCAGCTGAGCCGCATGCTGCTGCGTCCGGCGGCGGCAGACGGCAGCAGCACGCCGCTGCGCCGGCTGGACCTGTCGTTCACTCAGGTGGGTTGCTATTGATACTTCGGCACAGCCAATCTGCGCTGTCAAGTTTGATAGCTCACGCTGGTGAGTGGCCAGGGTGGAGCTGGGCACGAGCACAGCCCCATGCTTTCCACAGACTGCTCACTGGTCTGTCTTCTCAGCTGACCCCAAAATGTCCTGCCGGCCTTTTTTTGAGGCTGCAGATCAGCCCCAAAGTGAGCGGGCTGGACCACGTGGTGCACGCCAAAGGCTGCCTGCTGAACAGAAACACGTTTGCTGCATCCCAACTGCTGCCCCGCAGATCAGCCCCAAARTGAGCGGGCTGGATGCTTTCTGCCACCTCAACAGCCGGGGTTCAACAAACTGACAACTTCTTTCTACTTGCCTGCAGATAGCCCCAAAGTGACGCCATCGATCACTCTGTATTTGCAATCCGAGCGCACTGGATGATCACTCACTGATGGCGCTGTTCTTGCTTGTGTGCAGATCAGCCCCAAAGTGAGCGGGCTGGATGCTTTCTGCCACCTCAACAGCCGGGGTTCAACGAGCTGGCATTTTCTTCTTCTTCCCTGCAGGTCAGCCCCAAAGTGAGCGGCCTGGACCACGTGGTGCGGGAGGTGTTGTTCGCCCAGGCACGCAACNTCTGGGGGGCCAGTACTGGAAGTGAGTGCCTTAACATGATTGAGTTTATTGCTCTTGCACTGCTTGTTTGAAACAGATGAAGTGCTGTTCACCCAGGCCCGCAACCACGCCGGCCATGGTCTGGAGGTGAGCTTGTGTCACCAGTCAGATGGTTGCTGCTAGTGCTGCAGCTTGCAAGCTCGCCACTGTGTTTGCACTCTCGCAACGTTTTGCGTCTGCAGGAGCGAAACATCAACGATGCCCCCATGCTGACCCACCATGGCGTCCAACCTTGCAACTGCACTAGCACCTGCCTACATTTGTTGCAAAGTGCATTGCAAAGTTGCAACCCGTATTCGCAGGAGCTGATTGTTGAGGGCTGCCCCCTGCTGACCCACCACGGCCTGCGAGCAATCGCGGAAGCAAGCGTGGACGCAGGACGGCCGCTGCTGGCGGCGCTCCGCGTGCTGAACCTATCGCAGTCGGCAGGTGGGCAGGTGGCCGATCCTACATGTAGCGTGGGGTTGTTGCATGCTTGCATTGGCCGATCACAGAGTAACTCTGTGCAGCAAGCACACTGCAGAGTTTGACGGCCAGACAGCAAGGATTGCTGTTGCCCCTATGCTCGGGTATCACATGGCTTCCTGCTGCCCCTCCTGCTGATCAACCTTGCAGGCGCGCGCAGCGACTTTGTGCTCTTCATTGAACGCCTGAAGTACAGGTGAGCTGACTGCCCCTGGACATTCGCAGCTCGTTGTAAGTGCCGCCGTCACCGCCACCACTGCTGCCACCGGACGGCAGTGTTGTACCGAACAGCATGCGGAGCGTATAAGTGCTGTTGCCCTGCCCATGGCCCCAACCACCCCATGCCTACCTGCATTCTGCCCCACCCGCTCCCACCTGCCCGCCCTCTAAGCAGCGCCCCCGCGCTGCAGCAGCTCTGCCTCAACGGCCTGTGCGGCGCCTGGGGCTGGAGCTGGAATGCAACGCCCAACGCACTCCCAGAGGGCGCGCCGCCGCCGGCGTTCCCTCAGCTGCGCGTGTGCCAGGTGTGCGGAAAATGTTGCATTTGGTTGACTGGAATGCAACGCCCAGTGCGCTGCCTGACAGCGCGCCGCCGGCGTTCCCGACCTGCGCGTGTGCCAGGTGGGGCGGGCGGCTGCAGTTCACTTGGTAATGTTGCGGTACTGTGCAAGGCTACCTGGTGCTGGCACGCACCCTTCATCTATGCATGGCGGACCATGAAAGCAATGTTGTTGTTTGCATGTTGATGTTTGGCTAGGCCTGAATTGAAAGCGGCTCAGCCTCTGCCCAGCTGAGGCATGCACCGCGATTCCCTTCAATGCAACTCNAAGCACATTTTGTTCATTCTGATCTCGCAGGTGGCGGCCAAGTCAAANCCCGACCTGGCAGGCATGGGCACGGGGGNCCACGACCGTCAACGACACCTGCCTCACCCGGTGCAGCTAGTCGGCGTTTAGTTTGGTTTACCGGCCAGCGCCGTGTCTCCCTGAGCTAAGTCCTAGCTTGTCAGCAACGCATCCCTGCAGGCTGCTGGCCCAGTCACCGCTTCTTGAGGAGCTGGACGTGAGCGGCTGCGAGCGGCTGTCGCCCAACTGCCTGGCCCTGGCGGTGCACCCAGGTGGGTTCATGCCACTGCAACAAGTTGAGCGTCATGCTAGCATCAGGTCATCATTATACGCAGCCTCTAATTTGCAAGGTTCTCCCCCCGCATGCATCGTGCACTTTACTTTTAGCAGTGAATTGGGCAGCCAGCGTGCTTATGTGCAGCGTCATGCCTTACCCATGTTTCTGCCACCCCCCGGCCCTTGCTCATGCAGCTGCCCCGCTGAAGCATGCCCTGCTGGCACGCAGCGGCGCCTGCTGCGACGAGGCGGTGGCTTTCCTGGTTGACAGGCAAGCAGACCGTGCCAGGCAGTGAGAGGCTTTGTTATGCAACATGGTCTGTGCTATGCAAGGAGCGGACTGTGCCGCTGTGCACATTCCTTGGTTACCATGCGAGCACAGCACTTCATGCTATTCACCAGCATGCCCTCCATCTGCAAACCCGCCACCTCCCCACCCTGCCGCTCCCAGGTTTGGTGCCACCCTCGAGGCAGTCGACTTGAGCTGGGGCAGCAGCCGCATCACCGATGCCGCCGCAGCAGCGCTGGCGCGCTGCCCCCGCCTGAACGCAGTAGGACTGGCAGGCACGGCGGTGACCACAGAGGGAGTGCGGCGGCTGCTGGTGGCGGCGGANGCCCATGCAGCGGCGGCGGCGGCGGCGGGAGCAGCAGGACCCAGCAGCAGCACCGATGGCAGCGGCAGTGGCGGCAGCGGCAGCGGGAGCAGCAGCAGCAGTATGAAACGAGAGCCGTTCAGGCTGGATGTGGGCAGCTGCCGGGGGCTGGAGCGGGGAGTGAGGCAGGCGGCGGCGCTGGGCATGCCGCAGCTGCGGGCCGCGCTGGGCCTGCCGCCGGCGCCATGACGATTGTTTTGCAGAGTGTGGTTGCGTTGTAGCACACGTATATATTCATTGAGTGGTTGTTGACTTAAGCGCGTGCAGAAGAAACCTTGGATTCAGGCTGGGACGGATCCAGCGCCGGCGGGCAGCGGCATGGGGCACCGGTGAGGAGGAAAGCATGGCTGGACGGCCAACCCAAGCACGCCTGCCTCTCCCATCGTTCAGAGCAGCTCAACAAGGTGTCGCCATGCTGCGTTCGGCTGCTGCTCGGGCCACAAGGGCGGGGCCCTCACCGCTTCCAAGCGGTGCCGCCCCCTTCTCGGTTCTGGGCTTCAAAGACGTGCTTGGGGCCGGCGCCGCTGAAGCCGCAACCAAGCTGAAGCTAGCCGTGTCAGGCGAGAGTGGGGAGGGGGCGCGGCGGCGGCGGCAGCGGCTGGCCGGAAGGCCGGCGCCGTCAGCGCTCGACATCGTCTGCGGCTCATGTACTGTTGAGTGAACATTGCACTTTCCAACACTGGATTACAGGCGCAATGGAGGGCGGATCCATCCCCTCGACGCCAGAGGAGGGCCCACAGGCGGTGGGCCCTGCCGCTGCCGGCGAGAGCGGCGGCACAGGTGCGCCTGGCTGCCGCTCAGGGGATGAGTGTGCTTGCATGGCTGCCGCCCACATGCCGTTGCCTCGTGCGGCGCAACGCCCATGCATACGATTCCTCCAGGCAAGGCAAGTTAGGCAGCGTGTGAGCAAGCCCCAATACCTCCCATGCCACATTCGCACGCTGCTGTGCAGAGGGGGCGGCGCGCCACGAGGTGCCTGCCTCCGACCATGGAGAGCGCCTGTTTGCGGGCGGTGAGCGTGCTTTCAACTTATGCACTCCGTTGTGCGTTTGAGGCTGCCGCCATGATGCAAGCACTGCTCCACGTCAGCCACGCTGCACCATGTCATCACATCTAGCCACACCTACCCTTCAACTTTCATGTTCGGCATGCTCTTGCGTTGCAGGGGCGGATGTTGGTCCAGAGGAGCGGGCATCGACCGCCGGCAGCCCGTTTGCTTTTGAGGGAGACAAGGTGGCGGCTGGGGGCCTGGGTGAGTGGGCAGCTTTTTGCAAGGCTGAAAGCCTGCAAACTCAATAAGTATGCGTGTTGTACGCAAGCCTGCTGGGCGTCTGAGCTGCAGTGCTGGGCAGGCAGCGGGAGCACAGAGGTGCAGAGCAGCTGCCGTGCCTGCTGTGCCTGCTGGGCTCCCTGGCGGCGCAGGCGCCCTGCCAAGCTGTCATGCCCGCTGCTGCATGCTGCCGCATATGTACCACTGCGGTGAACGAGGCATCTGACCCTCGTCTTGCTTCTGTGACATGCAGGCACGGAGCAGACGGGCGCGGAGCTGCCCCCGCTGGAGGGGCTGGAGCAGACGTTTGCAGGGGGGATTGCGGACCGGGATGACCAGGGTGGGTGGTCAGGGCGACTCTGAATGTCCGGTATTGGGGCCGTTGAGTATTGTAGCCACAGCAGAGACCAGCTTGGCTCCTAGCGGAAAGTTGATGCACACAAAAGATCTGCTACATCTCACTCTGGTCATCACCCTGGTCGATGGTTGCAGAGGAGGCGCTGCGCCCCGGCCACCTGCGCACTTTTAGGGATGCTGGTGAGCGCTGATACGCGATGGTGTTCGGACTGGCTGCCTCTGGACGGGCTGTGCATGGATGGGGCTGCCCCTGATTGCAGATGCTTGCAACCAAAGCACATGCCTACCGCAGTTGCTTCACCTGTGTGTGCAATCCGGCCCGCCGTTGCTCCTATGCTCACCCGTCCCAAGGCAGCGCGCGCTTGCCGCAGCAGTTGCCAACCCTTTGCCACAGCAGCTACTAGCACTCCAGCATGCGGCCTCCTGCCTGTCCTACACCACGCAGACCCGTCTGAGGCGGCGTGCGTGCTGCAGCAGCAGCTGCCAACCCGCTGTGGGTTGCTGTGACACAGCAGCTAGCATTCAAAGCATGTAGACTCCTGCTGCTCTGCCCCTGCAGACCCCTCTGAGGCGGCGCGCGTGCCGCAGCAGCCCAGCGGGCTGGAGGAGCCGTTCGAAGACAGCAGCTTCAAGGGCGTGTGAAGCGGCAGGCGCTTCACAAGTGGCTGGCCTGAGGTCAGCTTGAGCAGGCTGCGTTCAGCGGAAGTTGCGCGGCGTCAGCTGGAGGCCGAGATGTGAGGACAGCAGGTTCAAGGGGGTGTGAGGATGGTGGAGGAGCAGGCAGGCGGCAGGCAGCAAGGCTGAGCATGCTGAGGACACGGCGCAGCGTATGATGAGCTGCCTCGTCGCACTGAATGCATGTAAACAGTTGAGGAGCAGAGGCAACGCCATCCCACATACCACCGCCACGGCTGCCTCTCCTGCCTGCTTCTTCCTCTGCTTCCCCYCCCGANTGTCTCTCACTCACTCAGCGGTATATCTTACANTGCGGGGCAGCTGGTACAACTGGCCGGNACAAAATGAAGTGTTCATCCGAATGACATGCAGCGTTGGGCGGCGGGTACAGTTGAGGTGGCTGGCGGCGGCGGCAGCGGCGGGGGGGAGGGCTGGGCGGCACTGTGGTAGCAGCGCCCTGCACAGCCCTGCTCACGCGCCGGCCGGACGGCCAGAGGAGGGGGAAGAACCGAGTCAGTGCTGCGAGGAAGAGATTTGCAAGAAAGGGATTGGGGGCCACTGAAGAGGGGAGGAGAGGGCCGGGTTTGGATCCTGCTCGACTTAAGGGGGTGCAAAGGCGGGGTGGCGGCGGCGCGCGCACGTGTTGGAAACCGTGCGCGGCACGGGGGCAGAACGGCGGGAAGAGGCTGTTGGGCAGCGGTTGCTGCGGCGGCGCCCGTGGGGTGGGGTGCCAGGAGGGGAAAGGGACGAATCAGACGAGACACAAAAKGGCAGGCCGMAGGGGSNGGGGGGASGGTGAGAGGCGGGGGGGCAAGCCCGCCTTGCGGCAAGCCACCGTAGTGCTTCGACACGAGACAAGGGACCAAGAGTCCGAGCGGTGCGTGCCCGGCGCGCATGCATGCATGTGTATATGGCGTGTGTGCCTGCCGCCCGCGGGCCGGCGGGCCGGAGGGTCTAGTAGAGCGGCGGCGGGGGGCGGCTGCGCCCAATTCGGCGCGGCACGCGGACACTGCCGCCGCCCGGCCGGCTGGCCGGCCACGGGCAGCGAGGCAAGGGGGTGGGTTGGGGAGAAGGCGTGGGGTGGGGTAGTCATGTGGGTTGCCATGAGGAGAGTGGGGGCAGGCCTATTGTGCAGCGGCTGCGTTAGAATAGCAGTGCGGGTGCAGCAATAGCAGCGGAGGGTTGGTTGGGCGGGGCACGCGTGGGCGGGCGGGGGAAGCCCCTTGAGAGAATCGAAGCAGCCTACTCTACTACTGGATAGTCAGTTCAGTCGGCCCGGTGGCCGAACGGGAGGACAGGGAGCTGCAGCGGCCGCAGCAGCAGTGCTGCGGCTACAGCCGCGTCCACTGGCTAGCTGGCCGGCGGGGCGCTGGGGAGCGGGCAGCCGCCGGCTGCCTGCCTGCCTGGCTAGCTGGCTGGGCGGCTGCTTACTGGCCCAGCTCGGGCTCAACGAAAGAGCCAAAGCCGGCCTCGCCCTCCTGAAGGAACTTGGCGATGGACTGCAGGCAGCAGGGAGGGTGGAGGAGGGTGGAAGGGCTGCTCAGCAATCCAAGCCTGGGCTGAAGCAGCTCATTGGCACGCAGCAGACAGCACGAGATACGCAACAGCTGCGCAAGCACAACAGCTGCACAGGCGAACCGAGCAGCGCACACTGGCAAGCACGTTGCAGCAGGAGGCGGTTAAAGCCGACAGGCAGCAGCCGCTCACCCGGTGCAGGTTGGTCTCGTTGATGCCGCCGTGCTGGTGCACCTTCTCGCCGTTGCGGAAGACGATGAAGGTGGGGGTCACCTTGACCTTCCTGCGGGATGAAACAGAAGGCACGTGCAGACTGCGATCAGCTGCTGCTGTGCACCGCTGG
The DNA here is from genome assembly GCA_025026875.1 of Chlorella ohadii. NCBI lineage: Eukaryota > Viridiplantae > Chlorophyta > Trebouxiophyceae > Chlorellales > Chlorellaceae > Chlorella > Chlorella ohadii. The sequence goes on from JADXDR010000168.1 coordinate 114,849, forward strand.
AGGCTGCCCCGGGCCAAGGGCTCACCACCGGCACACCACCACAGCCAGCCACCAGCTGGCCGTCAGCTGCCGCCTGCACCTGCTGCCAATTCCATTCAGAAGGAGGTTCTACACATTCAATCAACCAGCTGGCTCACCAGTTGATCATCATCTGCCGCGTCGCCTTGCTCTCGTCGCCCATGATCTCGAGGAAGAGACCGTCCTTGTACTGCCGAGCCGCCGCCGCGTACGTCTTGGAGAACAGCTGCAGCAGTGATGCAGGAAAGACATCTTGATTTGGCTGCTGTTTGGACGGGTTGAAGGCAGGCGGGCGGCGCCGCACGTGCC
>JADXDR010000168.1:115656-129966 GCA_025026875.1 Chlorella ohadii
ATGTAGTGCAGAGCCAGCGCAGCGGAATTTGTGGTGCGGGGCCAGCGGCTGCGGGCCGACAGCGTGCAGCGCCGCCGCGCCAGCGCTCGAGCCGGCGGCGGCAAGTGGCGGCGGGCGGGTTTACTCACCGCCACCACCGGGGAGCCCAGCTCCTCTTCGCTGGGGGCGTTCAGATTGGGCTGCTGCATCAGGGACTCGCGGGAGAGGCCCGCGACCSCGCGTGGAGCTGCTGCACGGGGCCGGCGCACCGCGGCCGGCGCGGCGGCCAGGCGCTGCAGCCCCCGGGCGGGACGGACCAGGCCGCTGCAGGAGGCCAGGGAGTGCGACAGCGTGCGCTCCATAGCGGCGGCTGGCGTTTGGACGGCGGCTGGCGTGGGAGMCTGGCAGCTGGGGCGGGGCGCGGGTGGAAACGAGGGCAGGGGCGTGGGACAGCTGTGTGGAAGACTGCTGGGGACGCGGGCTGGCGGCGGGCACTTAGATGCGCGAGCGCAGCAGGACAGCAGGCGGTCACCAACGCGCTCACTGGGGGTTCTGGGTGAATGCGAACGTTCGGTGAAGCGATCGGGCGCTACCGAGCGGCGTGCAAGCGGCCCAGCGCCCCCACCGCCGCAAGGTCCGCCCCTACACCGCGCCCCAATGCCAGTGCAGCATGAGCACAATCGCAGCTGCCAATTCTTCAACTTGCCAGCTCCCCAAGGGTTGCCGCCAGCCCCTGTCGCCGCCGCCTCCGCCGCCGCCTGCTCACCGCCTTGCCCACCTCCCCGCCTCGCAGGCCGCAGCCTCTCGCTTGATTGAACAAGCCACCTACCCAGCCATGTTCAGCATCGGCGAGATGGTGGTGCTTTGCGTGGCGGCCGCCTGGATCTTCGGGCCCAACGAGCTGCCGCGGGTGGCGCGCCAAGCGGGTGCGTTTTCCCGAGGGCAGCCGGGATGAACGTGCTTTGATTTGAAGAGGTGCTGCGGTCAGAAGCTGGCATTCTTGTGCTCCACTGGGCTTCTAAACAGGGTTTGAACGTTTCAAATGTGTTTTGGGCCAGCTGCTGGTGCTCAGCTGTGGGCTGCCTGCATGCTCAAATGCCCGAGGCAGGTGCCTGCTGGGCGGACTGCCCGAGGTGCTGTGTCAGCATCAGCGGTGGTTGTTGTAGTATCTGCCAATGCAGCTGCCCCACCTGCACGCCCTCTGGCCGCATCCTGGGCAGTAATGAACACCGCCTGACCAGTCCTGCTGGCCTATGAAACCTGGCCGAGCCGCCCAGAGCACCGGCCCGCCATCCCACCAACATTGGTAATCAGATTTCGTGCCTGATTCTGAACCCGTCCTTCTATCCTGCAGGCCGGCTGACGGGGCAGGCCACCGGCTTCCTGTACCGCACCCGTGCCAAGTTTTTCCAGTTTGCAGAGGAGGCGGAGGTCACAAAGGCAAGTGGTTTGTGTGCACTGTAGAGCCTTGGCTTGCTGCTTGCACAGTACTGCATCCGACCTGCCCTGCTTGCGCACGGCACGGTTCTGCACGGGTTCAATCGTCTCATTTCAGCACAATTCTGATTGCTGAAGGAAACCTGCGTGTGGCCCTCCCTGTCCGGTGCAGCTGCACGAGGAGATGCAGGCAACGATGTACCAGCTGAACGCGATCCGAGCGGAGCTGCAGGGCGGCATGAACCTGTTCAANCCCGGGTGCAAATCNTTTTANATGAATCAAAATGAACAGCTGGTTTGGTGCCTGCGAGCGAGTGATTGCCTGCAGAGCTGCAGGGAGGCAGGAGCCTGTTCAACCCGGGGTGCGAAGCTTTTGCCTGCTGTATCATTGCACACGCTGGTTTTGTGCTTGCCAGCAAGGCTGCATAGCTGCAGGGTGGCGGGGACCTGTTGAACCCGGGGTGCGGACTGCTGGTTTGACTGTCTAGAACAGAGTTGAATTTGAAACCTGCAGTGTCTACTGTACTAATGCGCGAGGCCCAAACTCCAACAAGCGATGCANCCCCGCTGATGCAGGCCGGTTGCACAGCGAGTGCTCAGCATCAAGCCTGTGCCTGGGCAGGACAACGAGGGAAGCAGCTCCTTTGCAGCCCAGCAGCAGCAGCAACAAATGCAGCAGCCAGGGCAGGCAGGGCAGGCAGCGCCTCAGGCACCGGCGTGGGTGCCTGAGCCTGCAGCGGCAGTGCAGGAGCCGCCTTTCCAGCAGCAGCAATCGGCAGCGGCACTGGGGGCTTCGTTTGCAGCCAGTGCCCTGCAGGCATCAGCAGCAGCGCCGCAGGTGCCAGGCCCTGGTGCTGCCCCAACGGCAGCACAGCCACCGCGGCAGCAGATGCAGGCGCAGCAAGGACAGGAGCTAGGAGAGGAGCAGCACCCGCTGATGCTTCCGGTCTCAGCGGTGGCAGCAGGCTGGGCGCCGGACCGAGCCGGCAAGGCACCCACTGGATCTGGTGAGAGGGGCGGGTTTTTTGTTTTCTGTTTTTGGTTTGGGTTGCGTGCTGGAGGACCTGTGTGTTGGTGTGGTGCGGCGAGCGGCTGCCCTGCCTGTAGCAGGCTGTTCCATCACATGTTTTGAAACCCAGCAGCGTGCATGTTACGCACTGAAACTTGGGTACCACCTGCAGCATTTGGTATGTTGGCTTCGCAAAGCTGGCGCGTTTTACAGCACACAGTCGACTCGCCCCATTTGTGTACCTTCACTGCTCCTGCAGAGATCTTCTTAGATGCACTAGCAGAGGAGCTGGTGGCGGCGCATGTGCTGCGCTTCCAGCAGGCGCAGATGCAGCAGCAGGCGCTGATGCAGCAGCGGGCGGCGGCGCAGGCACAGCAGCAGGGAGCGGCAGCAGGGGCGCAGCAGCAGGGTACGGCACAACCAGCAGAGGCAGCCGCACCGCAGCCAGGGCAGCCTGCGCCCATCAAGGATGCTTGAGTGTGACTTTATGCAACATCATGTTTGTTACATGCGAGCCAAGCCAATGATACAACAGGAGAGAGACATTGGGTTGTCGGCAGGTATAGGTGGTGTGGGCCGTGCGCAGGCACAAGTGCAGTTCACCGCTCAACAGTGGCATGAGGGCAACCGAGACTGGTGGTTGCGCACAACAAGGGAAACAGCAAAACCGCTCGCTGGTCTGCGAAATTCAGCAGGGTGGGGACCGCCAATTGCTGCCTGGTGCACAACCAGCAGACGTTTGATGCCTGCAGCTTGCTACAGCTGGCTGCCACGACTGCTGCTGGCCTATGCTGCCGCAAGCTGCGCATCCACCTGCACATGAGGGAGGGGCGGGAGCCAGTGAGGATTGTGATGTTGGCTGTGGAGGCAGCGGGTAGCTCGGCACCAGCCAGCTGGCATGATGGATTATTCGATCTGCAGCTCGCAGCCACCACACACGCCAGTCTTGCCTTGCCCAGCCGACGCAGGAAAGGATTGCATGGCATGTCTATCAGCCGCAAAACTAGGCCGCACCAACCAGCCTCCTTAGATTCAACCGTACTCAGTGCATCAAACATCAATCCCCACCTGCTGCCTGCTAGGCATCGAAGGCATGGCCCCCTCCACTTGTATGCACAGCGCGGCCGCCGCAGTTGCAAAGCGCATGGCTTCCCGGTACGGCTTGCCTTCAAGCACCGCCACAGCGAATGCCGCGGTGAAGCAGTCGCCTGCATCGGAAGAGCATGGAAATGTCAGACCATCAGGGCGGTGCATAGCACACTGGCTGGGCTTGCTGCAGGCAAATCCTGCCAACACTGCTGCAAGCCAGTTTTATAACCAGCATTGTTTCACTCAGCACTGCCTGCTCACGGAGCAGTGCAGCTGCCCCATTCCGACCACCTTGCGGTTCCACTTTCAAATGCAACTCCGTCACCTACAGCCAGCTAAATGTTGACTATAAAGAGCCATACAATGAAAAAATACTCAGCGCACCTGCGCCTGTGGTGTCTACCACCCTCTCGACCTTGCGGGCCGGCTCCCGCCACACCTCCCCCTGCGCATCTGCAGATTAATTGCGCTAACAAAAGGTGTTGTTAGCAGCAGGTTCTATCAGTCCACGAGTTGCAGGCTTCAACGGCAGGCACGCTCGTGCATCTGCAGATAATAATGTACTGAGGAAGAGACATCTGAGATCAGTGCTGCCTGCCAACAGGCGAGCGTCGTGCACCAACTGCACAGGCCTCGCCTGCCATGCAGTGCATCCAGGCAGCTGCGGCAGCATGCATGATGCTCATGGTGTGCAGCATGCCATGCCATGCATGCCATGCTGCACATTTCCTTTTATCCACCAAAAGGCTACCGCACGAACCCAACCTCCAGACCATCCTTCAGCCATGCCCATGACGTGCACCAGCACCAAATGCAGACACCCAGCTGCACAGTGCTCACCCACTAGCAGGCTTCCGCGCGATCCCAGCTTGACAAGCACGGACGCCACGCCCTGGCCCCGCAGCCGCTGCGCCGCCGCCACAATCTGCTCCTCAGTCTCGGTCGGCATGCCTGTGTGGGCAGAGAACAAGACAGGACATGACACATCAAGCGTGTTGCTTGCAGCTAAAACAGACTCCTACACATGACATTCGCCCCTCACCAACTCGGAATTGAGACAACTCCTCACCTGTGAGGTTGGACAGCTCGGTCTCGTTGGGGGACAGCACGCTGAGGCAGCTCAGCAGGTCTGGGCAAATTGGATCAGCGGAGCCGCCTGCATCGAGCACAACTGGCACGCCCGCTGCGTGCGCTATCTGTGAAGAGGGGCAGCAGGCTGAGGGTGTTGCAAGCGAAGTGTGTAGCAGCACAGTGATCAACCGAACTGCCGGCATCCAGCATGACTGCCATGCCCGCCGGGTGGGCTAGCTGTGATGAGGAGCAGGATGTTGCAGGGAAGCGTAAGCGACATGTGCAGCAGCATGGGGGTCAGCTGGGCTGCGCAGCATCCACTGGCATGCTGCTACATGTGCCCCAGCTGCATGCCATGTCTTTAGCATGAGAACAGCAGGCGGTGGGTCACCTTGGCCTGCTGAGTTTTTTCAACCCATCAAACCAAATCCATCCAGAGCTGCACACCTGCACTATCTGCACTGCAATTACCAGCGCTGCAACCGCACCTGCGCCACCTGCGTGTTGACGGCTTCGGGAATCTCTCGCTGGAGCAGCACAGCACCGGCGGATGAAATGGCTGCCTGGGCGGCGCCGCTCAGCGCCCAGGGAGCGGTGTTGGCGCCGCCGTGCAGAATGATGCGGTTGTCACCTGAGCAAGTGGAAGGGGCAAACAGACTGGTATTGTGGGTGTCAGGGCGGATGGGCTGGTGCATGTGCGGTGTTGGCGCTGACGTGCAGGATGATTGCGGTTGTCGCCTGCGGGTAAACAGAAACAAAGAAGCGAAGCATTTAGGGCTACATGGGCACCGTCGGGCAGGACAATGGCCCGTGGCCTGCATAGCTGCACGGCAGCATAGTGAGACCTGCAGAGGCATGACGCTGCGGGGTGACCGGAGGCACAGCATTCCATGCCATGCAGATCTGCCACGCCATGCTCAGTAGCTTTGCTGCGATGCACAACTGCTGCCCATTGCCAAGCTGCAAATGCCAACCTGACCTGCCACACACAACTTTTCGGCATGCTGGAGCCCCATGTCATGCTTGGCACCAAGCTGCGCAGCGCCATGCCGTGCAATGGCATGCCATGCCATGGCAGTGCAGAGATCAGCACAGCATGCCATTGCATGGTTGTGCAGCAGCATGCAGCAGCATACCGCAGTGTGCCATGCCGCGCCATGCAGCGCCATGCTCGTGCAGAATAAGGAGCAGCATGCGATGCCATGGGTGAGCCGATATGTGGGTCATATCATCATATCCATCATCATATCCCATGCCATGGCATGCCATGCCATGCCGCGCCCGCCAACGCACCATGGCAGCATCAGCAGTGCGCACAAATGCTGTGCAATCGAAACAGGCAGCATGCGAGTACTACCAGCGCCTTCCACACACACCGAGATGTCGGCCATGCCGCTGGCCTCATGCCTTGCATGCCAAGCCAAGCCAACAGCTAAAGTAAACGTGTGGCGTGAAAAGCAATGCGCACCGTCTTCCTCCAGCAGGATGACGGCGGTGCCGATGGTCTCAAGCCATGCCAGGCAACATGAGCAAGTAGCAAAGCATTCGACGACCAAACAAAACTGTGCCCCGTCCAACGTAAGAACGCACCGCCTTCCTCCAGCAGGATGACCGCGGTGCCGCTAGGCCTCGCGGCGAAAGCAATCAGCGAACCACTGACAGAACCGTTCAGCGCCAAACGTAACCACACACCGTCTTCCTCCAGCAGGATGACGGCCGTGCCGCTGGGCCCCTCCACCTCCCGCACCAGCTGCTTGTCAACTCCATAGCTGTCCAGTGCGGCCCGCAGCCTGCAGGCATGGGTTTGCTGGAGAGGACAAAATCGAAATGCAGCAAGCTGTGCAGCAGCGGGCAGTTGTGCAGCAGCGGGCACCGCCGCATATCCATGCCATGCCTCCACATGCCGGCACCATGCCACCTCCCTTGCGCTCCATGCCATGCCATGCTGGCAGGTCACCTGCTGTAGATCCATCGCTCCCCCACGACCCAATAAATCAAAAGCCATGCCGATGCTGGGCCACGAAGCCAAACGCAACACATTGCCCACAACCGCTGACCGCTGACCAACAGCGGCTCCCTCCTCACATGTGCGCTTGGGCATCGCTGCCCAACTGTGCTACAAGCTTAGTTGGGACGCCCAGCCTAGCCGCAGCAGCCGCCTGGTTGCCGCCCTGCGTCATGGAGCGGGAGAGAGCTATTGGGAGGGAGGTCAAGCGGGTGCCGCTGACTGAAGCGGCACGAGCGGCACCACCGGCGGTGCCGTGCCGCCCTCACCTTGCCGCCCGGATGAACGGCCAGCGCGCGCGCTGCTAGCGTCTCGCCGGCGCGTGGAACCCGTTGCAGGCTGAAAACCAGGTCGGCGTTCACTGAGCCCGCCACGGCAATGTGGGTCGGCGCCGTCTGCATCGCTCCGAGGCTAGTGGGTGGCTCAACTGCTAGATTCTATGGATCACTAGAGTGCGCATGGATCGGGCGCAGGCGGCATGTGAGAGCTGCATTGGGCTGCCGCTGCTGCGCTGCGCTGCTTGGGGCAGGAGGGCTGTGGCGGGTCCCCGAGGATTCCGATCAATCTCCACCCGTGGTGGTGGCCTGTGCGGTGTGATCGGGCGCCATGGAGGCGGCCGGGGCTGCCCCCCACGGATATCGGGGCATCAGCTGGAAAGCCAGCAGCAGCAAGTGGGAAGCGTATCAAATGTGCCACTCAAGCGGCAAGAAAATGAAGTTGAGCAACGGGCAATCTCATGCTACAGCCGAGGAGGCGGCCCACGCAGTCGACTGGTGGGTGGAGCCAGCCCTGCCCCTGCTTGAATTCTGCTACTGGGAGCTTGATTGTGGCTCATGCGGCATGGAATATTCATTGATGAACTGGCTCCCCTGCGTGCCGCTTGGCGCCGCCACCGTCACCGCCCGCCCGACTCCTCTGCCACCCGCTCGCCCACCTGGGGCAGCATGCTGTTCTTCCTGGAGGACGACCCCGACTACAACCTGCCGGAGCGCATGACGGCGGACGTGAAGGATGCGCTGGCGCAGCACCGCGACGTGTTTGAGGTGTGAAGGGGGTGTGGGCATCCTGCGTCCAATGCTGCCGCCGCTGCAGCGCTGGGACCGCAGCACGCAAACACACGAAATTCGCAAGCAGAATGGGTTTCTGTCCTCTCGGCCTCACGCGCAGTACCTGGAGGCGCAGAAGAAGCTGTCGAAGGCCAAGGACGACGCACGCTTCCGCAAGGTGGGCAGCGGGAGGGAGCGAGGCGCCTGGCAGCTCGCGTTGCCTCCCATGTTGGGGCAGACACAGCAGTTAACACGTCAATGCGGCTCCAACACATGCCTGGCAGGGTGCCTCCAAGTATCGTGGAGTGACCTTCAACAAAACCAAACCAGCGAAGCCATGGCAGAATGGCGTAAGGCTGCCAGACCGCCATGCACGTGCTAACTTTGCTACGGAGGAGGAGGCGGCGCACGACTACGACCGCAAGGTCATCCGCCGCGATGGCCGGTGCGCTGCTGCTGCTAGCCCAAATTGTGTGTAATGAAGTGCAGGCAGATTGAGTGCTGCTTGCTGTGGCTGCTGAGCTGCTGTGGTCACATATTGGTGCAGTAGATATGCCCCTGCACACCATGCCTTCCATGCACCCAGCCCCACTCGCAACCGACTTCCGTCCCGTGTGCTCTACGCAGCGCGGCCCTGCTCAACTTCCCGCTGGCTTCCTATGCCGCCGAGTTCAGCGAAGCTGAGCTGGACGCCATCGACGCGCGAGTGGCGGCTGGCAAGCCGCCGCCTGCCATGGGCGCCGCAGGTTAGCAGTGGTTTTTTTTTTTTTTTTTTTTTTTCGGGNCGGTGGGACAGCATGGGCCCATGAGGACGTGCGCACCGGAATGCAAGGGATCGTTTGGCAAGCTGGCGTGACGGTGCAGGAGGCGCAGTAGTAAGATGTGGCTGTGCCTGCACATGGCTTGGGGGTGCAGCAGGTTGTGTCGCAAGGGCCGCAGTCTTTGTCTGCTCTTGCTTTATGGTGTTCTCAATTGTTCACGTTGGTTTATTCTCCTACCAATCTATTTCATCACCTGCAGCCAAGAAGAAGGGCAAGGGCAAGGCAGCAGCATCCGGCAAGCCGCGGCCGCGGCAGCGCGGCGGTGGCGCCGCTGCTGCTGCTGCAGCGGGAGCAGTGGGGGGGGCGGCTGTGGGCGAGATGAGCGGCAGCGACGCGGTAGCAGCAACAGCAGACGTCCCTGAATATGAGGGTGAGTGTGCAGGCGGGTGCCGGCGGTTTGCAGGATTGCAAGCCACAGCCAGCCCACAGCCTGACTGCTGGCGGCTGGGTGCCTCCTCCCCTTCCCGCCTGCCCCTGCCTGCACAACGGCCGCCCCTTGCCTGCTCCTTGCCCTCTGTCAACTACCAGCCCTGCAGATTGTCCGGCCACTTGCATGCACTGCATGCAGCTCTGTGCCGCAGCACACATGCAGTCAATCTGTCTTCCCTTCGCTGCAGACTGGGAGGAAGAGTGGGAGGAGGCGGCGGCGAGCGTGCAGGACGACCCCGCCCTCTGGACGCGCGAGGCGTACCGCGTGAGCCTGCCTGGCTGGTTCAATAATATTTCACTATTCATTGCTTCGCTGTGTCTGCGCCTGCATGCCTGAGCTGCTGTGCATTGAGGCGCACCGGGTCAGCCTTCTTTGGTTCGCTCGGCAGATCTACATGTTTGCGCCTGCAATGCCTGCAGCCATCTGCAACTGCGCATTGCTGCCCTGCTGCTGCCTATGCTGGGCCGCAGCAGGTGGCAGTGCAGCACACACATTTGCGATGCATGGCACACTGTGGCAGCCAGCAGCAGGTGTTGGCGGTGGCCAGCCAGGCATGCAGACCCCAGCACCTGCAGCGCACCCTGCAACTTATTGTAAGCCGCCTATTTGGATTTGCACGTACTGCTCCTTTCTTCACCATTTTCCCCCTGCAGATCATGCACCCATTTGATGACGTCTTCACGTGAGGCCTGCTGCTCTGTTTGCCGGTTTGTTATGGTGGCTGGTCTGCACAGCTTGGACTGCCGGCGCTGCCATCTGGCGCTGCCGTCTGCCTGCTGGCTGCTCGTCTGTTTGCCCGGCGGCTTTGTGTTTGCAGATGCCAGTTGTCCGGCCCGCCACATGTCCGCCTGCGTTTGCATGTGCATTCCATTCCGCCTGCGGACACTTGCGCTCCTGCCCAACCAGCCTGCCATTGCATAGGCAGAGCAGTGCAATGCCCCCTGCGCTTCACCAGCAAACACACCACTACACGTATCGAGTATTACGTTTATTTCATTATTTTTGCGTGCAGGGAGGAGGAGCTGGAGGAGCTGGAGGAAGATGTGCAGCGCCTGGTGGGTACAGCAGACGGAAAGGAGTGGAAACATATTTGATCGCCACACCGCTGTGCACTTGCGAGTCAGCAGACAGCCTGGTGAATGTATGTCCCTGCGATGCAAGCACCAGTTGCAACAACCCATGGCCCACATTTGTGTCTCCTGCTGATCCAAACTCCCCTGGGCAGAGCATCCGGGACGACTTTGAGGAGTTCAAGAAGGAGAAGCGGTGAGCCTGCCTTGTGCCTGCTTTCTGCGTGTTCTTTGATATGTATGCGTTCGCTGCTGCTGGGTGTAGTGTTGCCATGAGCAGCAAGCCACCTGCACCAGAACTGCTGATAGTTCCTCCATCAGGGCCTTAGCATTGCCTTTCCCAGTTGCATGCTCTTGCAGGGCGGAGGTGCGGCGGCAGTGCGAGGAGCGCGTGACGTACTGGGCCTCGCTGCTGGAGCAGACGGTGAGTTGCAAGTGTGCTGAACTGATAAGTGCAACTAATAACAGTCAGTGAGGGCAGGTTTTGAAGGGGCCTCGCTGCTGGAGCAGACGGTGAGCCTTTATACACAGTCAACTTGTCATCATGGTGGTTGCTTGCATGCCCCTGCGTGTCTGCTGTGATCAATCTCATTTGTGCCGCACCTGCTGCTGTCCGATGCATTGTCTGCATTCCCATCGCTTCAGCGTCTTAAACTGCACATGGCATGTGTCACCGTTCGCTCAACTGGTTTTATTTCGGCCACAATGCCACTGCAGCGCGGCACAGAAGATGAGCCGTGGCGCCAGACCTGGGATGTGGCTTGCTCACTCCAAGTCTTTTTCACTAAACTGAGTTTTGTTTCACGCTGTGCTTGCAGCGCGGCACTGAAGATGAGCCATATGTGGCGGCAGACCTGGCGCAGGCAAGGGAGCTGCNACTGCTGTATTGTCAAGCTGTCGCTGCTTGGGCTGGTTTGTCTGCTTGGCATGTGCAGTGGCGGCAGACCTGGCGCAGGCAAGGGAGCTGCACTGCTCTTGATCTGCAAGCTGTCGGTTATTGCGTCATCAAACGGCACAGTCTGCTGCCATCTTGCAGCTGCCTCCCTCGTCTATTCTGCATAGAATTCGTGTGCCTGCTGCACCCATTGCGTCAACAAAGTGTGCCCCTATGCAGCATATGGAAGTGCGGTATGTGCAGCCGCTCGCTGCTCAGTGGTCGCAGGTACGTTGAAGGTGTCTTGCTTCTTGCTCGACCTGCACCATTCCGCTGCTCCCTTGCTGTGCAGGCGCAGCGCGAGCTGGACAGCTGGGGTGAGCAGCCGGCTGGGTAGACAGAGATGCTGTGGGATGGCTTCGAGCTGCAGGTTTCCTGTGCTGCAATGCTGCTGAAGCTACGTGTGCTGCTGCTACGGCTGCTGCTACTGTCTTTGCCGTTGGCGCCGCTGCTGCTGACGACACGCATGCCGCTGCCGCCACCGCTGCTGAAGCATCTGGCCCTCCCTCACTTTGAGGCGTGCATCTGCCACAGGGGGGCAGGTGCAAATCAGCAGTTGCAATCAGAGGTCGGGCTGTCAAGTTCAACACCCTGGTTTTTTTCTGCCCGATCTCTTTCGAGCAGAGGAGCAGGTGCCATCGGAGAACAAGATGTGGGAGCTGTTTGAGGACGACGAGATCGCCCGCTATAACGAGTGAGCGAGTTCTTCAGTTGATTATTGATTGACTTGAAATGATCACACATGACCTGCTGTGGGACCTGTTTGAAGATGATGAACTACAGAGCTGTACCGCGTGAGTTGCTCCAGATTGTGTGATAATGCTATGTGCATTTCAAGTCTAACAGGCTGTTGGACTGTTTGACATTGGTAAATGAGGCACCTGCTGTGAGTGAGTGACTCAAAGTTCACATCAAAGCGGTTCAGCTGGCAGGTTGGCTGTATGGCGTGGCACTGCGGTGAGGCTGCACTACGAGAGGCGATGCTGCCCTGTTTCCAAATGACCGTGAAATTAGTATTGCCACATCAATGCCTGCAAGTCCCTGTGCGCCGCGTGACCAAGCACCCACCGAATGCCGATGATTGGCGGCTGCATCTCACTCGAGCTGGCTACATTTTGCTGACCTTGTAAAGTCAATCGGTCTCTCAAACAATGCAGGTTCCTGAAGGCCCGCGTGATCAAGTACCCCCAGACCTTCTCCAAGCTCAACGGTGGGGCATCTGGTGGCCTAAACTGGTGCATGCACAGGTGTCGGGCCGCTGTGAGGGACGCCACACTTGGGTCGAGCCAAGTGCGGGTCAATTTGATTGAATGTGCAGCTGTTGAAGAAACGTCGGCTTGCTGGCCAAACTTGCATCTGTATGCGGTTGCAGGCATGGTGTGCGTGAGGGACACAGCGAACATTATAGCCGCGCCAATTGGAACAATATGAATGGGTTGGCAGCTTGTTGTATACCCGGCCTCCCCCTGTTGCAGAGGTGCACTGGTTCCACCCCCAGACCGGCCAGCCCAACATCGCAGCGGTGCGCAGCCACACACCTTGGAATGCTTCACTGCTCAATGCTGCAAGTTGGCTTTTTGTGAGATGGCAGCTGCTTGCAGCAGGGTGTTCAGCCAGCGCTGCACCGGGTGCAAGGACTTGGAATGGGTGCGTTATCTGTCCATTGGAATGTTGCACAGACGCAGGCGTCGCTGGCCAGCCACTGCTGGTCTGCCAAGCGTCGTCGACTGTGTACAAATGAATGCTGCCCTCCTTAATTGGTTATCTTATTGGCATGTACTCCTTGACTGCAGGTGCAGGCGGCGCTGGTTGTTGTGCATGGTGACCTGCCGCCCATGCCTGCACTCACTGTGTATTTTTGCTCGACCTTTTGTTCTCTCTATTCTGAACCTGCTGCAGATGCAGGCGGCGCTGGTGGTGATGGAGGGCGACCTGCCCCACACGATGCGGACCCTGGAGGACGACGGTGGGTGTTGGTTTAACACATCCTAGGCATTGCTCTTGCATCGTGGATTCCTGCCACACCGCGCAGCTGCAGTCGCCCTCGAAACCTGCTGTCCAACACATGCTTTACCCACTGAACACATGCTCTGCAAGCAGACGAGAAGGACGCATATGTGGTCAAGCTGCTGCGCATCCGCCGGTGAGCTACAGCTGCTGGACAATTGCACTGCCATGCTGTGCCTGCCGTGCCTGCTGCGGGGAACTGGGCCAGTGGCACAGCGTGGCCAGTCCATCACATTCTCGTGGTTGTTGAAACAAGGCAGTTGGTTTTTTCCTTCCCACAGCTTCCTGGACGCGCAAGGCATCGACTTTCCGGGGCGCTCGGCGGAGCAGCTGGTGCAGCTGCGCTGGGCGCTTGGGCGTGAGGATGACACAGGTATGGCGCGATGTGTGTTGCTAAAGCCTTTAAAGCTGTAGCTGTGCTGTTCTTTTTCCTGCGTGGTGCGTCCAGCGAATGTGCTGCGCTGGGCGCTGGATGCGATAATGCTGCAGGTAAGATGCCAGCCTGCTGCTAAAGTTGCAGCCGTACTGTCCTGATGTGCGGTGGAGATGGTGACACACATATGGTGCCCACCGGTTGCGTACGCTGCTGCTGTACCGTCCGCTGCTTTCATGTGGTGCCGCAGCTGTGTCATCGTCTCATCCCAGCGCCCAGCGCAGCACCTCCATGTGATGTGCTGCGCTGGGCGCTGGGACAAATGATGACACAGGTGCGGCACTGCACTGCTGCATGGGCTGTGCTTGCATTATTTTCTGTGTGGCGCCACAGCGGTGTGTGTGGTACTGGATGCCAGTGCCTACCAAAGATGCAGGTAAGACGGCAACCTCGCTGTGCCATGCAACCTGCCTCGCGCTGTGCCATGAAATGCAGTGGCAAGCACGCTGTGGAACACGTCTTGCCATTAAGAGAACCCGGAGGAGGCCTAAAGCATTTCAACTAGCTACCTTAATCAATGTCAAAAGTTTCGTAATTACTGCATCTTAATCAATTGCAGGAGGACCCAGGGGAGGCCTACGGCGCATTTGAAGACTCTGACGAGGAATGTGCAGTGATAAGTGTTTTCCATAGTATTGTTGTACTTGTTTGCAGATGAAGAGGACCCAGAGGAGGCGTATGGCGCATTCGAAGACCCGGACGAGGAAGAGGTGAGCAGAGCAGCAGCTGATAGAAAGAATGAAAGACTACGCCCTTAGGCGTGGGTTGAGGGAGCCGGCCGGGCAGAGCGGCAGTTGATGCCTGCCTGCCTGCAGACTGCTGCTGGACACCAGTAGGAATGTGCAGTATTGCTTGGCCGGCAAAGAAAGAAGGCCAGTGGGCGGTCTTTTCTTCCTGGACTGCATGTCATCGATGTCAGCAGTGGTTTGCTGCCGCAGCATCATCGAACCCCTGCCGCCCCTTTTGCCTTTGGTACTGC
>JADXDR010000168.1:130723-144496 GCA_025026875.1 Chlorella ohadii
GGCGGCCTGACCAGCAGCGGCGGCGCGGCAGCCAGCGCACCATTCAGCTTTGGCAGCAGGGCTTTTCCGCCCTCCACCTTTGGAGGGTTTGGTGCGTTCGCTGGCGGCGGTGGCAGCAGCACAGCTGCAGCCAGCAGCGCTCCAGCACCCGCCTCCTTTGCTTTCCCGCCGTACCGCGGCGCCGGCCAGCCGGCTGCTGCAGGCGCCAGCGGCAGTGGCGGGGCCAGCGGCAGCGGCGGCGGCTCATCTGGGTCGCCTGGTGCCAGCGGCAGTGCTGGTGCAAGTGGCAGCGGCGGCAGCGGCAGCGGCGGGGCTAGCACCAGCGGCAGCGGCGCCAGCACAGGCGGCAAGGCGCCCGCCCCCTCTGGCTGGCTGAACGTTGAGAACTTTGGGGACCGGGCGGCAGCTGACCCGAACGTGCGAGCGGACTGGTACTACGAGATGAAACACACCAAGCCCTCAGGTGGGTTGGCCTGGTTCTGTTCACTGGGAGTTGGACGGAACGATGCTATCCTGCATCCTGCGGCTACGCCCCTGCCTGTCCTTAGCTTCCTGTAGTCCTTACAGAACTGCAAGTGGTGGCGAGCAGCACACTCTGCAAGATTATACACAGATGCCGCGCTTCACACCCGTCCATTTTTATGCCTCCCAGTCACCCTCGCTTGCTGTCATCTCACATTCAATCCGACCTCAGGCCCCGGCGGCCAGTTCACCCAAGATGACTACACGTCAATGCTGGTGAACATCCTGCGGCGCGAGCGGCAGCGGCAGTGGGAGGGCCACCTGCCCGGCTGGAATGGTGGGTGCAACCCTGCCTTGCCCATGCTGTGTTTGCCATAGTTTTTGCTTGCTCCAGGCGCATCTAACTTGCGAAGGGGTGCGGCAGCAGCTGCTCCAGTCCGCTGCTATTAACCTGCCGAGCACTCACGTACACGCTGGTTTTGCTGCCTTTTTATGATCCAAACGTTGCGCAGGTGCCCCAGACATTCGCAGCGAAGAGGAGCAGGAGGCGGCGGCGGAGGCATCAGAAGCAGCCTGGGAGCAGGTGGGTCATCTTCTTGCATTGGAATAACGTGATTTGTTCTGGGTTGGGAGCAGTGGGAGGCGGACGCAGAAGCAGCAGAGACGGCCTGGGAGAAGGTGGGCGGCTGGGACAAGGCCGGTGGCATTGTGGGCATTTGAAGCCTGCCTTCGCTGCGCGCTAGCTACTCTATTTCAGCTCACCATTGCTGCCCCATGCTTGAGGGGGCGGGGATGGATAATCCGGGTTGGCTGATGAGTGCGGCCTTGGAGGCTGCGTTTGCAGGAGAAGGCGGGGATCGATGCCTGCATGGCGCAGCTGCGCCCCTAGCTAGCGCAGCTGTCTCCAAGATTCAACGCTGTGGACTGTCAAACCTTTGCTTTATTGCAACACAGGAGAAGGCACAGATTGACACCCGCATGGCGCAGCTGGAGAATGAGGCTGCCATTCACTTGCTTGTGCTGAACAGTACTTACTTGTACTGAAACTGAGTGTTTCACAAGTGCAGGAGAAGGCGCTAATTGGTGCCTGCATGGCGCAGCTGGAGAAGGAGGTGCCGCAACAGTTCGAACAAACTCCCAAATGTCTCTATTTTACAATGCAGGAAAAGACACAGATTGACGCCTGCATGAAGCAGCTGGAGAAGGAGGTGCCACGCCTGGTCAACCGTGTAAAAGTATACACGGTGAGGAAACGAGACGTTACTTTACATCGCCCACGTTCTGTGTGTTGCAGCACGTTTTTTCCTCAGCGTTGAACACGGCAAATCGTTAGCGCCGAGCTCGGGAAATATGGCATGCCTCACCGTGTACTTCTTGACGCGGTTGGCCAGCTCGAGCTGGAAATCGCATCTCAAGCTGGCCAACCACATCAAGGAGTACACGGTGAGGCATGCCATATTTTGGTGCAACACTACCTTATGCATGTGATTTCCAGCGCGCAGCTGGTCAACCGCATCAAGGAGTACACGGTGAGGCAGGTTTCAATTGCAACTTGCAAGTGTGCCACTGGATTGTGGCTGGCGTGCTGCCATGCTGCTGCGTTCAGGGCCCGGGCGCCTCCTGATCCGCTGCGCAATAGTTGGGCCTCCAGTAGTGCGAGTTGCAAGTTGTTGAGAGTGTGGCCGGCCCATGACAAGCAGATCAGTCAAACTGTGTTTACGTTAGTGCAGTGGGACGTGAGCGACCACATGCGCGAGAACCGCTTCCACATGATGATGACGTACTGGTGAGCAAATGATTTACTATATAATAAAAGCGTGTCTAATGCGGTGTGCATTGCCACGCCCTGGACCTGCTTGTATGCGACTGCACTGCGCAACCCTCGGTAGCACTGCATTGTGAATCGGTCGTTTCAAGCGCTCCCACCAATCAATTAATCGTCTCCCTTCTGATGGCCGCCCACCTGCAGGGAGGGGCAGTGCCTGGCGCACTGGAAGGCGGGCCACACACAGTGGTGAGTAGAGCAGAAGGCGGTACCGACAGTGGGTCTGCGGGGCTCGTGGTTTGTGCTGGTTGGCATCTGACTCGCACAGCGTGGCATGCTGCATTGCTAACACGGGGCATGTCAGCTGCTCTGCTCCTCTGGTGAATGCTGGGGGACAGCGCAGAATGCACTCGCAGCCAGAACATATGAGGTGCACCTGAGTTGCACTCTGGTTGATATATGCAGAGCATTTAGTTGAAGCCCTGGTTTGCCCCCTGTGCCCAAGCAGGCTGCAGGAGCTGCTGGGGGACAACTGGCTGGATCGGCTCAAGGGGGTGAGCTGTGTTTGGGCGTACTAGGTCACATCACACCGCTTGGGGCGAAGCTACGTGCCTGCTTGCAAATCAAAGTGCATGCACCATGGTGCAGGTTGGCTGCATTGCCCTCATGGTGCGCACGCACACAGCATGCTCACATCCTCTACTGCTATGCTCACTGCCGTGTGCAACCGGTTGCGGCGCGCATGAGCGCATCTTCCCTATTTAGCAGGCACACGCATGCAGGGCACTCTTGATGCTGTTGACGCAACAGTGCCGCAACCAACCCAATGTGTGCAGGTGGGCGTGACCACCCCCACCCTGTTCGGCACCTTCAACGACCGCGAGAGCTTGCCGTCGATCGACCCGCACGTGGCCCAGATCTTCCTGTGAGCTTCAATCTGCAATTTGTTTTTTTGCTTCTGATGCTGCACAACAACACGGGCGGGAGGGCGTGCCGTCGATCGACCCGCACGTGGCCCAGATCTTCCTGTGAGCTCTTCAAAGAGATTTCAGCATGTTCTTTCAGCACCCTTAACACGTCCGCATGAAGTATCGCATTGATTGCTCGGCCACATCTGCTGTGCTGCATGCAGCTGCCGCCCAGTTGTCTGCCCTCAATGCGCCGACCAATTTGATGGCAGCACACCCTTGAGGAGCGCTCCGAATCCTTTCAATGCCCTGCTGCAGGGAGATGACGCAATTTGTTGCCAAAAGTATATCCTGGCTGACGGTGAAATGTTTTTAGCTGTGGTATCAACTGCCCTGCTGCAGGGAGATGACCGGCTTTGTGTGCAACACGCCCCTTGGCGAGGGGCTGGCCGGAGAGATGGGCTGGACGGTGGGGTGGCAGCCAATGCATTCGCCTGCCACGTTTCTGGAGCGGCACGCCAAAGCTTGCACGCTTTGCATGCCACGTGTGCTGTGCGTGTGTGCACTGCTGCCCTGCAGTCACGGGGTTGCATTTGCCTGATGTGCTTGTGTGCACTGCTGCCCTACAGTCACAGTGTTGCATTTGCCTGCTGCACGTAATGCTACAGATGCTGCCTGCAGACCCTCGCCATCATAATGCACTACACACTCAGATATGTCTGCACAAATTGACCATTTCCCTGCAGGCGCTGCCCACGCTGGACGACACCACGTTGGCCCTTTGGTACCACACCATCTGCGAGCAGGTGCGGCCGAAAAGAATGCCATCTAATTGCAGCAGTGCCAATGTTCTCGTTGCGGCACAGACTGTCTGCTTGGTGTGTTGCCTGCACGGCAAATGCTTGCAGCTGAGATGCGCCGTCTACCCAATCCCTGTCCGCCTCCCATGCAGGCGCGCCTGGGCCTGCCCACCATCGGCCCTTTTGGGCGCTTGCTTTGAGCACTCAACTCTGCTGCGCTCATTTATTCCCTATTTGCCATGCGCTGCCCCCATGCATGCAGGCGCGCCTGGGGCTGCCCACCATCGGGCTGGCGCCCGTGGAGCATTGGGCCCCGGTGAGCAGTTGCTTTATCTGAACTTGCGACCAACACATCAACATGATTTGTGTGCTGTGCATCGTTTTGTGCTGCTGCTTGCGCTGCTGCCGCCGATGCGATGGGCGCGTGGCGCCATTGCAGCTGTACGTGTCAGTGAGGGCAGTGTATTGCTTCGTCACAGCGCAGCACAGCTACTTGTTCTGCTGCCATGGATGTATCAATGCTGATGTCACCACCAGCAGGCACAGTGCACCTGCCGCCGCCACCTTTGCCACCTCTGTCGGCAGGCAGCCTTGAACCCCACACAGCTTTTGTCCGTCTTACGTCGCCCCTGTTTTTTGGTCATGCTTGCCACTGCAGGGCTGCACCAAGTGGGACTGGCGCAAGGAGATGAAGGACAAGAAAAAGAAGTTCACCTGTGAGTGCACACGATATACATATCGAATCGATTGGGTATCAGTTATTGCGTACAAAACGGGTGCAGGAGATGAGGGACAGACAGAAGACATTCACTTAAGTACCAAGCTTGTGTGAAGTTTCATCCATTGGGTTGAACATCAAGCAATGCACTTCCCATCCTGAAGGCTTGCGGGCTCCCACCCCCGAATTCTTGCATTTCGTGCGCCCCGCCGTGCCGCTGCCAACCTGGCCAGCCTTGTCGCTGGCCTTGCAATCCTCCGTCTCTCCCGTGCAGGCTCCCACCCCTGGCTCTTCCTGGACCGCATGCGCCCCATCCGCCTGGGCGTGAACTATCCGCCCGGTGCGTGCTGCTGCTTTGCTGCAGTTGAAACGCTCAGGTCCCTACAACTGCTTCTTTGTGCACAAAGCTGCAGCCGCGCTTGCTACTGTGTCGGCTAGCGTGGTACATTCGCTGCTGCTGCGCTGCGGCTGACGGTCACTGGCGGGCACAGTGCTTGGAGGACTGATACGATTCCTCTGCCTGCTGCAGGCACCCCCAATGTGGTGCCGTTGCTTGGGATGCACACCTGGAATGCGCCAGACTCACTGGAACATTGCTTGCTGCTGCAGGCACCCCCGACGTGGTGCTGCCGTTGCAAGGCAGATGCTTGTCAATATGAATGCTAAATGCAAGAATCACTGCTCTGTTGCTGCTGCCGCAGGCACCCCCGACGTGCTGCGCCCCTCGGTGCAGCGGGCCATGCGCGAGGTGAGAGCAAGGGCTGGATTTTTGTGGGTGTTGAAAGTCCGGCAAGGGGCGCTGTCCTCTACTCAAACCCGATGCCAGGCGTTGATTGTCAACAGCTTGGTCAATGGCCGGACACGTTTCTCTCCTGATTCCTGTTTGCAGAGCTCCAAGGAGGAGGATGCAATGCAGCTGCGTGCAGCGGAGGAGGTGCGTGCTTTGATGCTGAAGTTGCCCTGTCGCTTGCTGTCGTTCCTGATTGGGATCTGTGCACTTTGATTTGGCGGTGCGCTTGGTGCGTTTGTGCTCATCTGTAGATTTGCTGCTCAAGGATGCCCTGCTTGAGGGCAGTTAGCTCGAGGATGGAAAGATTCCAGCTGTTGCAAGTGTGTCAATGCAGGTGGATGAGCTGGCGCGCCAGCCGGGAAAGGCGCCAGTTGTTGTTGCAGCAGCGGCTGACCTCACAACCTCCTGCACGCCCCGTCGTCTTTTGTTCAACTGCCAGGTGGCTGAGGTGGTGCGCCAGTGAGCGAGATGTGTTCAACGCAATCGGAACCTCATTCATCCTCCAATCAACAGGTGGCTGACCTGGTGCGCCAGTCGGCGGCGGCCGCCGAGGCGGGCGTGCAGGCGGGCCGCATGTACCACGTAAGCCTTGTGCCCACTTCCTGCTGCTATTATCATACAGGAAACTGTCTGGCACTGCATGTCCCTGCAAGCGCTGTGCTCGCTGCTTGGTCCTTAGCGGCTATGTCCCAATCCTGACTGGGAGTGCTCGATTTCCTCATGCCCGACTGCTGCCTGCCCTGTGCCTTGCGCGGCCGGTCTCGCCTTGTTGAGTTGACTGATGGGATGGGATGCAAGCCGACCGCACCCAGCATGATGCTGGATCCCAGCCCGCCTTTCAAACCTGCCACCGCAAGCTTGCATTGCATTGACAGTTTATTGACAGCCAGCTGCTGTGTTTTCCTTCCTTCCATTGTGCAGCACGTGGCCAGCAGCAGCAGCAGCTGAGGCGGCCGCACAGCAGGCCGCAACGCTGCACCAGCCGGCTGCTGCGCTGCACGGCGCGGGGCACAGCACACAGCGTGCTGCACAGAACGCGCGCCCCGCAGCGCAGGCAGCAGGCAGCTTGCGGCTGGTGGCAGCGGGTGCCGGGCGGATAGCACAGCACGAATGCTGCCGGCGGCAGCAATTGCAACAAACGAGAGCGCAGCAGTGACAGCGCAGAGCGGCAAGCCTGCCAGGCACGGCAGCGATGAAATTCAACCAGCCATCAGCGGCGAGTCAGCAATCAGCGCGTGTGAAGCGAGCGGGTGGTCAGCAGTCCCACACAATACATTGCGGCATGGCAGCAGCAACAGCCATGCAGCCGCAGTGCGCAACACAGCGACAGCAATCGGCAACACAGCCGCAGCAACCGTGAGCAACAACACACATGGCCCAGCATCAGAAGCGATGCATTCAGCAACACATGCTCAGCAACAGCAATGCACAGCACAGCAGCAGCACCAACGCATGGCCCAGCACGATCAACACATGGCCAGCAACAAGCAATCGAGCGCATTTGCACCTCAGTGACATGCTTGTACCAATAAAGCCTTTGTCAATGCCACGGCTGCATGGCTGCGCACCCATGTGCGCTCGACCCATTTGCAGCCGTGCAGCCGTTCATTGGCGCTCACATGCATTTTGCATACACCCCGTACCTTCCTCTGTACAGCGCACAATTGATTGTGACAAGCATCACATGACCAGGGCCGCGCATTGCTGGAACACGTGCTCTGCCTTCAGACATGTCCCTGTGTAATGAATCACAAGCACTGCGGGTGCGGCTCGATGTGTGGCTGCGGTTGCCCATGGCATGAGCGCTGCATGGAGCGCCAGCATGCCACCCCCGGTGCAGCGGCCCTCCCCTGCCTTTCAGCTCTCACCGATCGCCGCTGCTGTCCCTGCACAGTGCAGTCCAAGGCCTGCACCATGTCCTCGCCTGGCTTAGGCAGCAAGCGGCCGGCAGAGGTGAGTGCGTGTGCTGAGGCCGTGTTTGGCACCTGGCTGGACTGCTGGGGCTGGGCAGAGGGGGCAGGGGCAGGGTGAGCAGCCCTGGCTCAAGCCCCCAGTGCGTTGGAAGCTTCCACAACACGTCGCCCCTCGCCCTGTCCTCCGTGTGCAGCCCCATGCGCCTGGAGACCAGCCGCCGCCCAAGACGACTGAGAGGTTGGCGTTTGTGAGTGCTGGGTCAGCGGCGGCCGCCGCCGCCGCGCCGCTGTCGCTCAGTAGTATGCGCCCCGCCTTGAGCCTCCTCACCTTCCTGTTGCTGCTTCGCCTACCCGCTGCCCAGGCCTGCTCCACCATGCCTCCCATGTGCACCCATGTGCAGGTCAAGCTGCACAGTGGCGACCCTGAAGTGCGGGCAAAGCTGCTGCGCCGCCTGACGGATGACCTGAAGCAAGTGCCGCCCCGGCCAGGAGCCCTCCATTGACACGTGAGCGCCCAGCAGGCCACTCTCAACTGCCCCGGCCGCTGCCGCCACCAGCGGCGGGCGCAGCACATGCATTGCGTCAGCAGGTATGCTGGCAGCGTTGGCCAGCACAGGGTGTATGGCATGACACTGCCGCCGTGTCCAGCTGCCATGCCTCCATGTCCCACATGAGCGCCGCTCACCTGCCACTGCCCTTGGACACCCTGCCCTTTGCAGCCGCAGGTGCTTGGAAAAGGCGGTGGACATCCTGAATGCGGTGCTGGAAGGCGACCCCGCAGACCCTGCGGGCCGCGGCAGCAGCAGCGGCAGCAGCGGTGTGTACCGCCGCACGCACACAGAGCTGTCCAAGGTGATATGGCTGTCATGCTGCGCCTTATTGTGGCAGACCTGCAAAATGCCTGGGAATCAATCTTGTCTGTTAAAGCCAGGTGTCAGGCAGGCAATGGGCTGAGTGTGCGTTGGACTGCCTGCCATGAAGCGTTTCCGTGCTCCGCTGCGCTGTGCATGCTGCGCATGCTGTCGGCATGCAGCCGCTCGCTTGCAACCATCAACGCCGCCAACTGAGTGCCCTGCCTCTTTTTTTGCCCCACTGCAGGCCGCCATGCTGTATGCGGTGGCCTCGCTGACGGCCTTCCCCTCCCTGGCCAAGGAGACGCCAATGCTGCCCCATGTAGCGGCTGCCATGGCACTGCGCACCGCCCTGGACGCCGCTGCCGATCCAGCGCTGCTGGCAGCGCAGGACAAGGTGCTGCAGGTGGGCTGACAGCTCCGCTGCTCGCTGCTGACCGCACCTGATCCTGTCTACAGCTGCCCCTGATCACCGGTTGCATGGGGCGGCAGCCTGCGGCGGCAGCCCACCGGCGGCAGCCAGGCTGGCATCACATCTGCTTGCTCAAGCCTGCCGGGGTACCATGCATGCCGTTTCAGCTGATCTCTCGCATGGACGCCAGCTTCATCAATGCGCTCTATGCTTATCATGCAGCGTACTATGGCTCTCTCACCTGCCCGCCTGCCTCCCCCTTCCCCCTCCCTTCCTCCCCAGCTTTTGTTCAAGGATACGGCATGCTACAACACCCACCTGGAGGGCGTGCTGGAGGACGCGCTGCGCCTGCCCGCCGCCGGCAGCCCGGCCGACCCAGCCCACACCGCGGCCTTTGATCTGGTGCACCGCCAGCTGGCAGCTGTGGTCAAGTCCCTGCCCGACCCGTGCACGGTGAGCACACCTGTGGACTGTTGGGCGGTATGGGCCGTTAAATGGGGCCATGCTGGGCGCTGGCTGCTGCGTGGCTGGCTGCCTGCAGGGTGTCAGCCTGGTGCGCCTGCACTGCCCGCTGCTAAGCAGATTGCCACCATGATATTGCCTCAGCACGCACCCGCACTGCCACCTTGTGTTGTGCAGGGCCCTGCGGCGGCGAAACGCCTGGGCCGACTGCTGAACCTCATCGTCCAGAGCACGCCCACCCTGCTGGACCCTCCCGCCGGCCTCTGCAAGACCGACCTGGCGGAGCTGAACACCAACATGGGGCGCCTGCGTGGAGCGCTGGTGCGGCAAACGCTGGCATGTGCTGCCGCTGCCGCTGCTTCACAGCCGCCGCTGGCTGGCTGTTGTGCCAGCTGATGCTGCTGCCTTAGCTTCTCCGAGTTCTGACTGCCACTGCTCCTGGTTGCAAGTTCTGCATTGCCCTTCTCGGTTCGGGTGGGACTCACCCACCTGGTCCCTGCCACCTGCTCCCGCCACTGCAGGACATCCGTGTGGGAGAAGGCGGCAAGTGGCACGCGGGCGCCAAGGTACAGGAGCTGGTTCGGCTGTACGGCGAGGTGCGTAGTTGGGGAGGGTTGGGCAGGAGCACTTGTGGCGCGTGCTGACCCTGGGACCACCAAACGCCGGGGCGCACCAGCTGCTGCACCGCGAGCAGCATGTTGCCTCTTAAGGGGCGCAGCATGCCCAGCGCAGCATGCCCCAGCGCGGCATGCATAGCGCACCGTGCCAGCGCTCAACTGGTGCCGCCCCGGCCCTGGCTGGCCCCTGCCCTTCCTGCCGCAGGGCCTGGCGGGCCGGATGGCAGTCAAGGTGGAGCAAGCTCTAGACGACGAGCTGCAGAAGGAGACGTCTGACGAGGCCGCCGCTGGCAAGCCTGCAGCAGCGCAGGTGGGCACATGTGCAGCTCTGCTGCCTTGCTGTGTGGGCTCACATGAATGTTAAGTGCACCAGCCACACCAGTGGTGCCTCAACAATCGCAAGCTCCTCTGCCAAGTAGCAGCCAAGACTCGAAGCTGAGCTCCGCCGCTTCTGCCGTGCATCATATCAACATGCCGCACCCGGCCTCAGTGCGTTTCGTTGCCATTGAATTGATCACCCACCCACCTCCTGCCCAACAGGTTGGCAAGACGATGCCGCAGCTGCGCACGCGCACCCTGCAGGCTCTGGCGCCTGTCCTGGTACGCGCGGCCAAGTCCACCATCCAGGCCGGCCGTGAGGCGCATGCAGCGGTGCAGGAGGCAGCAGCAGCGACGGGCGCACCCGAGCTGCAGCAGTCTCTCAGCCTGCTGCAGTTTGGGCTGGTGGGCTTGGGCAACATTCCGCAGGTGGGCTGCTGATGGGTGCCAGCCGTGCCTGTGCGGCTACGTTTAAACCACAAGCTGGGCTGCAGGATGTATCTGAAGCCCATGTGGACAAGTGATGAAACCTTGAGGCGTGCTCGGCGATGCCTGTGCGAGCCTGCTTCATCACTAGCAGCAAGCTCGATTAAAACCCACCCCACCCTCACCCGCCCTGCCTACTCCACTGCAGCTGATTGGCGCTGGCCAGGAAAACGAGAACCTGCTGGCTGTGGAGCTGCGCACAACGCTGGCGGCCCGTGGGGCCAAGTCCACGGAGGCACAGGTGGGGCATGTTTTGTCGTGGGGAGTACGTGGAAGCTGAAGCACATGCGGATTCCTCTCATGAATGTCACCGCAGCAGTCAGCTTCACCATGGTCGCAAGTGGGATGTGATGGTGCCCTTTCATAGGGTCTGCCCTTGCACATCGCTGCCCTTGCGTATCATGTGCCAGCTGCTGAAGCTGCCGGCAAAGCAAATACCGAGCATGACCCAATCCCTCGCCTCCTGCCTGACAGCTGGCCTCCCTGACAGAGGAGCTGCACGCGGGACACATTGACGCGGTGGTCAACTCGGCAGGCATCATTGCAGTGGACATGTCCGCCCTGGTGCTCAGCTTCCAGCGCGCGGACGTGTATGTGAGTTGGCCTGCAGCTGGGGGGTTGCAGCTTGCACGTTTGAACTGTGAACTTTGAAGTAAAGGCCAGCCGGGACCGCAGCTCTGTCGGCAGCTTGATGCCGCCTGAATTGACTGTTCCAATTGATTCAAACGCCAGACCAATCCCGAAATGCCATGCCGGTTCTACCCATCGATTCTTATGCGTGACCAACTTGTCAACGCCCCGCATGCCCCCTGCCTGCAGGCCATGGGCCTGGGTGCCGGGATGCTGACGATTCACGCCACCACGCGCGGCATGGCGCGCGGCCTGACGGAGATTTCTCCCGAGGTCAAGACGCTGCTGAGTCTGCGTGAGTGGCCTCCTGTTTGCAGCATGAAAGCATGCATGTGGGTGGTGGAGCTGCAAGGTGCTGGATCGCCCTCACAATCGTCACATGGCGTGTCCGCATATGCTGGCCAGCTGTTGCACATGCAATGCCCCAGCCAGTGGTGCTGCACGCCCTGCCTCACTCCCTGGCCCTTCCTCGCCACACCTCTATAGGGCGCACCCGCTCCGACCTGGATTCGCTGGCAGGCAAAATGGACCGCACCCTGCGGGGCGATGCTGATGCCATCCAGGCCAGCCATGTCCTGGCGGCAGGCGGGCGGCAGGCGGTGCAGGCCGCGCTGGAGCGCATGCAGGTGTGCTGGTGCGGGCAGGTGTGCTGGTGCAGTGTTCAGGAGATGTCAATCTGCGGCAGGGCAAGCAGGCAGCGCTGTGCACTTGGATCTCAGCTGCCGCGCCGCTGCTTGCTGTCTCATGGCGCACCAGGGCGTGCTATATGGTGTACGCCTTGCGTGATGTGTGCCACTTCTGTTTTTCAGGAGTCGCCCACGGTCACCGCCATGCTGAAGGCGGTGCAGGACGACAAGAATGATGTGCTGTCCGACCTGCTGAGCGAGGGTGAGTTATAGTTATGAGGGCGGCAGTTGAAAGTTGTGCATTGGCCAGGGCTGAGCATGGTTGGCTGCATCTGGCGGGGTTGCCACTTCAGCATGCACATAATGTGCAGCAGCAAGGCACAGGCTGAACCTTAAGCTTGCCCCTGGCCCACCGGCCTGCTGTTGGAGTTGTTCCTGCATGTCAAAGTTGCTCAGCACCTGCAGCACCCATGTTGCTGTTCAATGGCTGCAACCGCCGCTGCCTGCGCGTCTGTTCCAACCGCTCCCAGTCCATGCTGCTCCCAACCCTGCAGCGTCCACCGGCGTGTTCCACAGCCTGATGGACGCCCTCAACCTGGATGAGCTGTACGCTGCAACGGCTTGCGTGCAGCCTGCAGGGCTGCACCTGGGCAGCGAGGCGCGGGAGCACTGGCCGGGGGTGAGGCACTGCTGCGGCAGCGAGGTACTTGCAGTGCACTCAGATCTGTTGGGATGGCGGTTGGCCGCACCTGTCTGCTGGGCAGCTTGCCAGCCGTGGGGCTGGCCATGTCGCAGGTTTCGTGCATTCACTGCACGTTCATTGGCAATTTTGCCTTCCCATTCGCAGGCGCTGCGCACGCTGGGCCGCCTCAAGGAGCTGTGCATCAGCACCCCCCTGCTGGAGGCCATGTCAACGGCGACCAGCGAGCTGGCCACCGCTAGCAGGATGCGCGCCGTGGTCAAGGTGGACCCGAGCGCGCAGCAGGCGTTCCAGCGCCTCATGGCGTGGCTGCCCGGTGGGTATGGTTGTGCTGGGAGTGGGTGCTGAGGGGGCTGAGCATGCAGCTGCCTCCCTGCCTGCGGGTCAGCTCTTGGGACAAACAGGAGTGGCAGTTTGGACAGCTGGCCACAGCTCTGTGGCCGGTATATCTGCACGGATTGACCACCGCAGTGTTGCACTCAACTCAGAATCCCCGCCTCAACTTGACATGGCTGTCTCCAACCCACAGTTCCTCGCTGCAAATTGCGCCCCGCTTGCTGCCCTGTCCTGCTGCAGGTGGGTGGCTGGCGCCGCTGCACAGGCTGCAAGGCCTGCTGGTGGGCTTCGGCATGCTGACACCGGCTGAGGAGGCGGCCCTGGGGCGCTGCCGGGAGCAGCTGGCCCATCTGGCCAGCAACGTGGCTACCGAGGAGGCGGCAGTCAGCAGCTTGGTGGCAACCCTGCGTGCCACGCACGGCCAGGTGCCGCCCGAGCTGCTGGCCATGGAGGACCAGGTGCGAGCTTGGCTGGGCCGGGCAGCCGCGGTTTGCTGCTTTGTGTGAGTGCTGCTGTTTCATCGTGCCGCTAGCAATGCCCCAGCGTGGTGGGCTGGGGAGGGTGCTGCATTCCAGACTGCCTCGAGCATTGCCCCGCCTGGGAAGAATGCTGCCAATTCAACCTGCCATGCCCTTCATTGCCGTGGCAGATGCTGGAGAGCGCTCGCCAGGCGCTGGCGGAGGCGCGCGCTGCGGGGCAGCTGCGGGAGGACCGCGACCCGCTGGCCGCCTTCGAGTCCCTCTCGGTGCGCTGGGGTGAAAAATAGCGTGTCCAGCCAAGTGGCGCNGGGGGAGCTTGCACATGATCAGCAGGTGCAGCCAGCCAGTGTGAAAGCTGGCCACCTGCCTGTGGTCGGCAGCAGGGCAAGCCGGCTAGCTGCACCCAAGCCTCTGCGCTTGTGTGCTTTGCCTCAGCTGCCAACAAGCTGGTGCAACATGGCAGAACCCTGCAACCTGTCTGCTTGAGCGACCCCCCCCCC
>JADXDR010000168.1:146348-182605 GCA_025026875.1 Chlorella ohadii
CGCGACCAGGCCTGCGTGCTGCCCGCCGCAGCGGTGAACAGCCCGCCTGCCGCTGCTGCTGGCGGCCGGCGGCAGCGTCGTGTGACCTTTGCAGCACCACCGGCGCAGCAGCCTGGTCAGCTGGAGGCAGAGGACGGTGGTGCGGTTGCGGAGCCTGGCACCAGTGCCGGCACTGGTGATGCGCTGCGGCCCGTGGACCCGATGCAGCAGCTGGTGCAGGGCATGGGCGGCCTCACGGTGCGAGCCGCTGACCGGCAGGAGACGCGCCTCAGGCACGCTCAGCTTGAGAACTGCGCGCTGCGCCGGCAGCTGCACCTTGCCGAGGAGGAGCTGCGCAGGCAGGCGCGGCGCGCAGGCGCAGCCGCTGCCCGCCGCCAGCGGGCAGTGGTAGCTGAGAGCGAGGAGGACGACGGCGGCGACCGAGAGCCAGCCGGCTTTTCATCCAGGCGCAGCCTGCGAGGAGGCGCAGCACCCACCGGCAGCCGCAGCAGCGACAGCCGCAGGCTGCTGGGTGGCAGCCGGCGCCGTGGCGGCTACCAGTGGGAGCATGCAGAATGCAGCTTGGAGGACAGCAGCAGCGGCGAGGAGGACGAGCAGGAGTTCTGGCTGCGGAGCAGACGCGGCGGCGTGCAGTCACGCGGCATGCAGGACCAGCTGGGGCGCTCCAGCCGCCGCGCCGCAGGCAGCAGCGATTGGGCAGGCGCATCGGCCCTGGAAGCTGCCCCCAGCCGCCGCTCAGGAGGGCGCAGCCTGCGGGCTCACACACACCAGCAGCCCGAGGGCAGCAGTGGCGACGACGCCGCCAGCTGGGCTGGCGGCCAGTCCACCGCCTCCAGTGGGCAGCCCACCGCCTCCCTGCCTTCCTGCTCCACAGGCCGCAGGTCACGGCAGCCAGCCGCTGGCTGCACATCCAGGGGTGGTGCTGCAGCAGCTGGCGCCAGCAAGGGCGCCCAGCAGGTGCGCACAATCGACACCACAGACTGGGAGGTGCAGCCGCCGCGGCCGGCCCCTGCTGCGGGGCAGGATTTTGACGCGTTTGTGGCACAGCGCTGCACTGTGCTGAGTGCCGACAGTGGGGCCACCAGCTGCATTGAGGTGCCCGACGGCCAGCTGGTGCACATGCCGTGGTACATGGTCCTTGCCATCGCTCGTGAGCAGGAGAGTGCTGCTGCCTGCTACTCCTCTCCCCTCTCCCCATGCCGCGGTTGTCGGGTTGGTTGGGAGGACACACATGATGACTGGGGCCAGGGACTGCTGCACCATGCCTGCTGAGCTGCTTGACATGATGATCAGCTTCCCCTCCAAGCTGTTGGCAACACTGCTGCCAGTCACAACCCCCAAGTTCTGCAGAAGCGGACGCATGCTCTGGGGGCCAAACCCGCCCCTGGGGCGCCGCTGGGCGAGGTGGAGTTCACTCAGGTGAGTGCAGGGCTAGCAACTGAAGTTGCTTGGTGTGAAAGTAATGCGCTGCTGTGAGGGCCACATCGAGCCGCACAGCCAGCATCCTTCACATGCTGCGCACGCCGCTCAAGGCAACTCTCTCTCTGTGTGCTTCCCCTTCCACCACTGCCTGCAGCTGCCCATGCTGCTGTACGATGGGGAGTTTTGGGTCGGCCATGATGCCCCCACCATTGGTGTGCTGGCCTCGCTAGCCACCTGCGGCACAGCCGGTGGTGACCTGCAGATGCTGGCCGGAACCCTGGCGTGGCGGGCCTCTGTGGTGCGGGCAGTGGCCTTCCGCCTTACCTCTGCTTGCATGGTGCTGGCTGATGGCTGGTATGTTACTCTGCTCTCAGCGGTGCTTGCCCGGTTCTGTGCAAAATTATGCGCCGCTCACCGCCTCCAAATCACATGAAGTACTCCCTGCCGCTGCCTCTGCCACCGTGCAGTGGAAGGAGCTGACAGGCAACACGGGCGACAGCTGCGGCGGCATCTGGGAGGCGCCCAACCAGCTGGCCGGCAGCAGCGCAGCAGACGTGGTGAGCTGCCTAGCAGTCGGCATGTGCGGCACTGAGGACGGCGAGGGCAAGATGCTGGCCTTTGTGGGCCGTCCGTCGGCCAGCACGCAGCGCAAGGCGGGCATGGCGGCGGTGTGCGTGCGGGCGCTGTGGGCGGCAGAGCCCCGCGCCGCCGCAGCCGACGCCTTTGCGCTCACGCAGTTTACGGACCCGCTGCCGGCGGCGCTGCTGTGGCATGCGGCGCAGTGCGGAGTGACTGCATGCCTGGGCGAGGGCGTGTGGGACTCCATGGCTGCTACGGTGCGAGGTCTTGCTATGGTTTGTGCATGTGTGTTTGGCATTTTGAGGTCTTGCTCAGAGTTGTGCACATAACACGGCAGTCCTGCAGTTGCTGTCATCCATACAGTCAATTCTACTTGGATATATCTGCCATCCCATGGCTGCAGGGCGGTGTCCGCGTGCGCATGTGCCGCTGGAAGCTGTTCTGCTTGACGGCCGACGGCTCTACAGCAGTGTTTTACCGGTGAGAGGTGGTTCCCCTTGCTGCTTTTGGATGGACGTGCGCCTGACCCCCAGGGGGTGTGATTGCCTCCACTGAGGCAGCTGCCAATCGAGTGTACACCAGCTTGCTGGCATGGTCTAACCAGCCACGAAAAGCCTCTGCGCTGTGCTCACCATGCACCGCCATGCTGCCCTCGTACATCCACAGGGATCAGTTCCTGGAGCTGCACACGCCCTCGGCCGCCGCTGAGCGCCTGCTGGCGGACAGCAAGCTGCACGAGGCCGGCAAGCTGGCCTCCAAGACCGACCGCACCGTGGCATCGCCGCCGGCGGCGGTGGTGTGGGGCCCTGTGTGCGTGCCAGAGGGCAACGCTGCACCCGCTGTGCCTGCGTGGGTCACCACGGACCCCGCACCGCAGGGCTCCAAGGCTCGCAACGAGAAGGCGGCTCTGGCCAAGCCGGCGCGCAGCGGGCGGCGCTGAACTGGCATTGATAGCGTGGGGCGCAGCTGGCGGCTGCTCGGCTCTGTGCGGCTTGCGGGCATGCAGCGCGCCGCAGCTGCCCGTGAGCCCTGATGTGTCTTTGGGATGAGAGAGTGTTTGCTGGGGCTGCGTAGCCGACCCCTCCCTGTAGTGCGTATGATGGGAGGCGGGTGGGCACCCATACTGTGAGTTTATATGGTTCTGAACAAGTCTTGTAAGCTTAGTCTGTTGTCAGTGCATTACTGTCGTGTAATGTTATCACTGGGCCAGTGCGACTTTGCACAGCAGCAGCCGTGGCAGCCAGGGTCGAGGCTCTTGAGATTGGCGGTGTGCGGCGGAGGGGCCAACATCTGTCACATCGCATTGAATGCAGTGCAATGTTTGGCCAGGAGAGACGTTGTCTTGGCGCGCAGCATTGATACCTGCTCAATGCAGAACTCACAATCAACACTCAGTTGCGCAGCTGCATGTGGCACGCTTTTCCTGACGGCATGAGCGGCGGCGGACAACTCTGTGCAGCAGCTGGGCCCTGCCTTCCGCCTTTCACTGATCGCTGTGGGCACACTGCAGGGCCTAAGCAGCGGTCGTGGCAGGCCGCAGCCGCCCGACAGGAGAGCTCACCTGTGAGAGAGCCTGGGGGCCCGGCATGGGTTGGCCTTGGTGTGGGTGGGCAGCTGAGGCTCTCACCTGCTCCAGCTGGCTGCCTCCCACCTGACTGCCCCTCACAGCGCCACCCCTCACTGATTCCTCCGTCCCTGCTCCCTTTGGGCCAGCATCCGAAGGGCGGCATCAGGATGGCATCCGTGAGCGAAGCGGGCCAGCGGGCTGCCAGTGCCGCTGCCCCCGCCTCCCGGCCTGCCGGGCTGCCGCCACCCAGCCGCACGGCCAGGGCCGCGAGCCTCCTCGACTTCCTGCCGCTGCCCTGCCCACGCACGGCGCCACTGCCCACCCATGCCCTGCTGCATTCCTCGATGCTGCAGGCTGAGCTTAGCGCAGCAGGCGCAGGAGATGAAGAGCAGGTGGGCAGCATACATTGCTACGTCGGCAACAGGTTTGGGCCGGGCACCTGCAGGCTGGCGATTGTCATCAATGCCGCCGCGCTGCCATTTGAGCTGCCAAACCACAGCTTAATGCACCCTGGCTGCGCTGCAAGGCGCACATATCCGACCTGCGCTGCCCATTCCTGCCCACTGCCCGCAGGAGCATGATACGGCCCAGCAGCGGCGGCGCGCAGCGGCGGATGCGCTGGCCAATACCTACCTGCGCGTCGTGCGCATCGCAGGGGAGGTGCACGCAGCTCTGCGGCAGGCAGCGGAGCAGGAGCCGGCACTGCAGGGCGCGGCCAACGCGGTGCAGCTGGCGGCGGTCGGCCTCATCGACCTGCAAGAGGTGTGCTGGGCTGAGCGGTGCAGGCGCAGCCGGCCCTGCACGACTTGGGTGATGCCAGGGCCACAAGTGTCCACCCAGCGGCGCCTTGTTCTCGACCTCAGTCAGGCTTGGTATGAATACGCCTGCTGGCCATGCATCAGTCACCTTGCCCCCTGCCCTGCACTACAGCTGAGTGGGAGCGGTGGCCAGGTCAGCGGCACGGCGGCGCAGGAGCTGAAGGAGGCGCTGCTGTTTCGTGGCTTGGATTCCATGCAGGCGCAGGTGAGGCTTACCCTGCCTGCAAGGTAGCTCCTGCACGTGGCGCTTGTCGAATGTGCTAAAACGTGTGGCTGAGCAGCCAACACTCACCAGCGGCAGTCACTGCCTGCCAGCAGCATCACTGCCCACACAAGGCAGCGCTCTTTGCCACTCAACGGTTTCAATTGTCCTTCCCTGTGTCAGCATGCACAGCTTACATCTCTTTCAATCGCACCCTCCATCACTATTGCAGCTGACGGCTCTGATGGAGAAGCTGACTCAGGGTGACCACGCGGCAGTTTGCGAGCGGGCGCGCAGCGCAGCTGACTACATGGCCACCCTCGCGCTCAGCTTCCACCGCAAAGCCGCATATGTGAGCTGGCCTGCGCGCTGCAGGGTTGACCACCTGTACAGGGGGTTGAAAAGAGGCCATGGCCAGAAGCAGCTGTCACTGTGCGGCAGAACTGTGTGCACAGCACTGACACACCCACACTCTGCTTTTGCCCTGCTGCCAGGCATATGGCCTGGGCGCAGCTGTGTTGTACGTGGCTACCAATGTGCAGTGCCTGGAGCGGGAGCTGCGCGAGATGGCTGACGATGTGGAGCTGCTGCTGCGCCTGAGCAGCAGTGAGTGCAGCAGCAGCTGGGCTTTCGGCATGTTTTCTGCGTGACGCTGTGTGTGTTGGTGCGTGTCACTGCGTCAGCCAATGCCGATCAAGTTGCACCGAGCTTGGGGTGCCCCTTCTCCACACGTAGCGTGCGTGTTCGTTGTGGCCTGGGGTCCCTGACCGGCATGTCAGCCCTTGTTGCACGTTCTTCCCCGCCGTACCTCCTCCTCCGCTTGTTCCTCGCCGCTGTAGCTGTTGGCTACTCCGGCGGCCCCTTTGGAATTGGCGCGCTAGCTGGCGTGCTGGAGGGTGGCGGCATGATGGACAGCCACGCTCTGGCAGCACCAGGCCACCGGGCTGTGCAGGCTGCGCTGGAGCGGATGGAGGTGGGCTGGCAGGGAGGGAACGTGAAGGGCGCCGGCAGGTGCAGCGCTGGGCAAATGCATATGCAGCATGGCCTCAGGTGCAGCCGTTCACTCGTGTCAGTTGACATGCATGCCATGTGAGTGAATTTTGCCGTGCCATGTTGAGCAAGTACATGCGCCGTCGTCCACCTCATCGCGCGCGCAGGAGTCGCCGTTTGTGGCTGCCATGCTGAGCGCTGTGCGGGAGCGGCAGCACGCAGCGCTGTTTGACCTGCTGAGCGAGGGTGAGTGATGACCCCATTCTGGGTTTTTGCGCAGTGCAAGCTGCAGGCTCCAAACGTCTGTGCAGGAATCTCATGTCTTCGCTGCCATGGCGCCGACATTCCAAACTGATTTCTTCCTGCACTTTTCAACACTACAGCTGGCCCCAACGAGTGGCGTGCACTGATTGATGCCGGCGAGCCGGCAGAGCTGTATGCATCCGCAGCATTCATGCAACGCTCTGGGCTGCACCTGGGCAGTGGCGATCAGGAGCACTGGGGGCAGGTAGGGGGTGGCGCTATGCTAGCCAAGCAAGGGCTGCGGCGCCTGGCTTGCCGCGTCTGTGCAATGCCCTGCTGCTGCGTCGTGGCGGCGGCGACAGCTACTTGGAGTTGCTGTCCGGAAAATCCTTAGGGTCTGCTGCTTGCCACAGCGCTAACAGAACTGGCGGGCGGCTGGCAACTTATTCCCTCAATGTGCTTCCCTGCAGCGGCTGTGCACGCTGGCCCGCTACAAGCAGGCTGTGGTCAGCAGCAGCACTCTTGACACTGTAGCGGCGGTGACTGGCCAGCTGGCATGCGCCACCCGCGTGCGTGCTGATGTCAATGTGCACCCCAGCACCCAGCAGGCATACCGACGCTTGATGGAGCGGCTGTCGGGTGGGTGTATCTGGGAATGAGGGTGGCGGGGCGGAAAAGCAGCTGCCAGGCTGCTGGCCCTCCTGCGCAAATGGTTGTCTGCTTGCCTTGTGCGACTTCCTTGCCTGCATCAAAACGGCTGGATCCACCGCGCATGCAGGCTGATATCCTGCCGACATGCACAGCACTACACCGTGTAGTGCTGCGTGACTCTGCTTTGACTCACTGCCGCGCCTGCTACACCTCCTCCCTCTTTTGCTTCCCTGCTGCAGCGGGGTGGGTGGCGCGGCTGCGCCGACTCGTGGAGCTGCTGGCTGGCTGCCACATGCTCACACCGGCTGAGCAGGCAGCGCTGGGGCGAGTGCAGGTGCAGCTGGAGCATTTGGTTAGCGCCATGCGCACCGAGTGGGCCTCAGTCAGTGGACTGGTGTCGCTGATGTGTAGCCTGGAGGGCGGTGCGCCGCCCGAGCTGACCGCGCTGCACAGCGCGGTGAGTGCGCACACCGCTGGGCGCGCTTGGTTTGGTGGCAGCAGCTCAGCTGTCTGGTGACGTTTGCCTCTGCCTTGAGGTGGAGTGGCCGCAGCTGCTCACATTCCAACTGGCGGCTTTCAGTATTCTTCCGCGGTGCCACCTGCCCTCGCAGATGCGGGCCCATGTGGGTCTGGCACTGGAGCCGGCACGTGCTGTGGGGCTGGCAGAGGGCGTGCCGCTGTCCGCCGCTTTTGACGCCGCCACGGTGCGCTGGAACTGCTCTCGACTGTGGTGTGACTGGGGACTGCACGCCTTGCACGGGGGCGCCACAGCTGGCTGCCGTGGGCAGCTGGGCCAGCGATCAAACAAGGTTTGCTGCCAAGTATGCAAGCTTGGCACTGCGATTGGCCGGCAGCCTGCCAAGCGTGCCCGCAGCATTCCAACCAACGAGCCGCCTTACCCCTTGCACCCTACCTGCAGGTGGCGGAGGCCAACGCTGAGGGTGCGCTAGACCTGGCCGCCATCGTTGCCCTGCCCACCAAGGAGGCCTTTAAGCAGTCCGTGCGCATTTGGCGGGCAGCGCACAGCAGCCCCGCCGAGGCAGCCAAGGCGCTGCTGCCCATGCTGCGCGGCATGTGAGCCGGCAGCATGCATATGCCAGCAGCGCTGCGCCCGGCGGGCAGCCAGGCGCGCTCGCCCGTGCGGCAAATTTAGTCCGGCTGGGCAGCAACATGCTGGTGCGACACACACACACACAGCTAAACGTAGCAGCAACAGCATGATGCTTTGTGAATGTTTGCAGATTGCTGCGAGCGCTTTACTCGGGGCGCCAGGGGGCATGTAAACCAGCAGCTGCGCGATGGCGACAGGGGGCGGCCGCCGGCGGGTGCAGCAGGGTGCCTGTGGCAACCGGGTCTGCCGCCTGTACAGCTCAAGCACATCTGAACTCCGTCCACACTCTCAATATGTGCCGCGCATCAGTGAGCTTGATGGCATTGCTGTATTAGTCGCCTCAAAACCAAGCTGTGGAGTCTGCAACTGGGGCAGCGGCGGCGGCCGGCACCAACAGGCGGCGGCAGGTGGCATCTGTCTGCGCCCGCCCGTCACATCTAACGCTCAATTGACATTGCAGGGATTCCACAGCGCCCGTCTGTGAGGCGCACAGGTTCAAAGGAGGGGCCAGCGAGCATGATGCCGCATGGGTAATGGGATCAGGCGAGTTGAATGATCGGCGCCCTGGGGCGCAGCGATCGTTGTGTTGCACCTCCCTGCACTTGCCAGCAGCGCAGCCATGCTCGCCAGCGCCAGCGCCAGTGAGTGGGGCTGCTGCAGGGCCGCGGGTGGCGCATTCCTGCTTGCAGGGTGTCACAACGACCAATTGCCGCTCCCTGCAGGTGCCCAGGCGGTCCGCGTGGCGGAGGGCCGCCGCGCCAGCCTCGCGCCCGGCGCTGCAGGTGCGCGCCGGGCTTGGACGTGGCTGCTGAAAGTGCCGGGTGGTGTTTGGGGCTCGATCAAACGCGTACCGCAATCCGCCAGGCTGGCTTGTGCCAGCGGCGGCGGCGGTGCCGGCGGCTGGCGCCCACAGCTTACCCCCCTTTTTTCGCCCGTCACCGCCCTTTGCAGCTCTGCGCGCCCCGCGCGCCGCGGCCGCACAGCAGCAGCAGCATGCGGCAGCCGCCAGCCGGCGATCTGCCGCCCGCCGCGTGAGCGCTGAGGCTGCCGCCACTGAGTCGCCGCCGGTGCCGGGCGCTGCTCACACCAACGGCGGCGGCACTCGGGTCATGATCATTGGTGGTGATGGCTACTGCGGCTGGGCCACCGCGCTGCACCTGTCGGGTGGGGAAGAGAGGAGGGGCTTGGGGCGGGCTGCAGCAATTGTTGGGTTGCACCATGGTGCTGCTGTACTGAGGCGTTTGGGGCCTGGAGTTGCATTTGCTGGGGCAGTGCTGGCTGGCCACGGAGGAAGGCATTCCTGCAGGGCTGCCTGGGTTGCACTGCTACTTTGTCTCGCCAGTGATGTCGCCAGTGATGTGGTCCTGTCCGACCAGANGCCCCTGCCTGGCTGATCGCTCCCCTGTTGCTTCCGCCTCAGTTTGCATTCACCCAGTCAACTGCTGCCACCGATTCTCCTGCGCGTGCTGCAGCGCGCGGCTACAACGTACAGATTGTGGACAACTTGGTTCGCCGCAACTACGACCTGCAGGTGGGCACTGAATGTTCAGCAGTTTGACACACGTGCGCCATCCATGTCAGTCGCTGGGCTGGGTGGGCTGCCTGCACAGATGCCTGCTGCAGCGCACGTACAACCTGCACGCATGGGCTGCGTTATGTCGTTGATGCCTATGCACTACTGCACAACAGTTGATTGCCCAAATTGCTGCCTCTGCCAATTGTCGCATGAGCGGTTGTGCCAAGTCTTGCCAACACCAGCCATGGGCGGGCGATGCTTCAACACACTCTTGCTTGTGCTCACGCAGCTGGGCCTTGACACCCTCACGCCCATCGCCTCCGCCCACGACCGCGTGCGCAAGTGAGCTTGGGTTTTCACTCTTGGCAGCCAGACGATTTGATTGGGTTTGTGCTTAGCAGACATGACTGATGTGCAAGACATGTGGCAGGGAGCCGAGATGCCCGGCCGCGCTGCTGCTGGCCGCTGCTGCTGCCGCTGCTGCGCCTTGCTGTGGTGCAGCTGGTTATTATTCGCTGCGGTTGCCCACGGTTGACTCATACCAATGCCCTGCAGGTGGGGCGAGGTCAGCGGCAAGCACATCGACCTGCAAGTGGGAGACATCTGCGACTGGGAGTTCCTCAGTCAGGTGGGAAGATAACTGTAGTTACCTCTTCCGGTTGCGCACCATGCGGTCCCCAGTGTGGAAGCCTATAGTGCCGACTTGCTGCTGTGGACTGGATGGGTATCAAGGGGAGTTTTTCAAGCATTTGCTGGACACACGATGCTTGAAGGCCGGTGTCGTTCTGCACTCCTCCCATGCCTGCAGACCTTCCAGGCCTTCAAGCCTGATGCCGTGGTGCACTTTGGCGAGCAGCGCAGGTGAGCGCTGCTTTTGCTTGGAAGCAAAGCAGAATGATGGCGCATTGGTTTGCACTGCTGCGCGGAACTTGGCGAGCAGGGCAAGTGCCATATGAAGTCACCATGCTTCATCGCCACGGCCTAACCTGATGTGTCATCTGCTGCTGGCACTCATCAAAGGTGCCTGTGCCCCCCTCATCTCTCCTCCACCCCTCCGCAGCGCCCCCTACTCCATGATTGACCGCCAGCACGCGGTGTACACCCAGAGCAACAACGTGCTGGGCACCATCAACGTGCTGTACGCCATCAAGGTAGGTGCTGCGCCTTCTTGTCTGTCTTAGCTTGAATGGGCCGGGCTGGGGGCACATGGAGCAAGGACACTCCAGCAGCGTGCTGGGGACGCTCCTCATGTTGCACACTGGTCAAACGCCCTGACCAATGCCAAGACTGGGTCCTCTCAGCATCGTTGCATCCCGCCTGCCTATCCGCAGGAGTTCAACCCTGACTGCCACATGGTCAAGCTGGGCACGATGGGCGAGTACGGTGAGTCAACATCCATGGGCGTTTTGGCCGTTACCGCTGGCTGTGCTTGAGTCGCTGCTGCTGCCTGGGAGCATGGCTGTTGGGCTGCACATCTTGTGTACCTCTCTAGCCTTGTACCACACCCCTCTTGGGTGTGTTCTGCTCAGCGCTTACGTGCTGAACGTTTGAACGCGCTCCACTGTGCAGGCACCCCCAACATTGACATTGAGGAGGGCTACATCACCATCACCCACAACGGCCGCACCGACACGCTGCCCTACCCCAAGCAGGCAAGCTGGGGTGTGCGATTGCCTCGTATGCTTGCTGCCGCACTTGCCAAACCAAGCACATTGGTTGGTGGAGCGCTGCACCAGCATGCCTGCCCTACCCCAAGCAGGCAAGCTGGGCTGTGCAGTCGCCGGTACTGCCTGCTGCTGCGCATGCAATGGCCGTAGATGTGCTGCCTGCCACGCGGCGCTGCCCTCCCCCACCCAGGCAGGCCAGCATAGCGTGGATCGATATGTCTGGTGTTGTGACGGCGACTGTCGGTGGACTGATTCCATCGTCATGAACAACATCCGTTTCTGCTTCACTGTGCCCCTCGGTTGCAGGCGGGCTCCTTCTACCACCTGTCCAAGGTGCACGACAGCCACAACATGCACTTTGCGGCCCGCGCCTGGAAGATCCCCATCACCGACCTCAACCAGGTGGGTTTCAATTCCACAGGTTTCATGCAAACAATGCCCACTGCGAGGTGCATTTTGTGTACTGCAGCACACACAGCCATCGTTTGCAGACGCAAACAGTGCTGCACTCCATCCCACTCATTTGCAGGGTGTGGTGTACGGCGTGCGCACGGAGGAGACGATGGCTGACCGCACTGGTCCTCATCGGAGAACACTGCTTTCCTGATCTAATATCGTGCACCTTTATCGTTTGCAGGGTGTGGTGTACGGCGTGCGCACGGAGGAGACGATGGCTGACCGCGCCCTCATCAACCGCTACGACTACGACGGCATCTTCGGCACTGGTGAGTTCAACCTCTTGGATACCGTAGCATGCTTTCTGTGGCCAAGGGTTGAAAGGGGCAGGTTACGTCGCATTTTCAGCAAGGCGGGGGCTGTCTCTGTCTCGAACGTGTAGCCAATGCGGACTCTCTGGACGCCGATTGATGCTGGCCGCTGAATTGAATCGTTTTAGTCATGTGTACATGCCTTTGCATTTTCTCCAGCACGCCACCTGTTGACCTTGCAAGTGCGTTGCCGCCCACCTCACCAGCGTCTATGCACCCTCTTCCCTCGCAGCCCTGAACCGCTTTGTGGTGCAGGCGGCGGTGGGCCACCCGCTGACCGTGTACGGCAAGGGCGGCCAGACGCGCGGCTTCCTGGACATTCGTGACACTGTGCGCTGCATCCAGGTGCGTATAAGAACAGAGATGGAGTTGTTGGGTGTGGTGTTTTGGGTGCAAAGGGCGGCCAGGCACGCGGCTGCCTGGACAGCCGTGACACCGTTCGCTGCATCCAGGTGGGTCCAGCAGTCATCGTGTGACCCCGTGTTGACAAGCTGCAGTTACTGAGGACTTGCAAGCTGCGCAGCTGTGGGAGCAACTGCATTGCCAGTTCTCTCCCCGCTGCTTGCATTCCGTCAGCAAGCTGCCGTGTCGACCAGCGTATGTGCAAGTTGCGCATGGCAACCTTCCGGCCTGACCTGAATGCCACCCGCCTGTTCTGCACTCCCTGCCTCCTGCAGATTGCCATTGACAACCCGCCTGCGCGCGGCGAGCAGATGCGCGTCTTCAATCAGTTCACGGAGCAGTTCAGGTGAGCATGCTGCCTGGTCACTGCCACTGTTTGTGCAATAATCTTCCAGCCTACATACCTAGTGCACCGAGCAGCTCAGCTGGGCAGGCAGGCTTGAGTGCGGCCCGCAGGCTTCTCACTGTAATTCCCTGCGGTTGCTATCCTGACTGAGAATAGCATGCTGTGCTCCTCTATCTTTGCAGCGTGAACGACCTGGCGCGCATTGTGACGGAGGAGGGCAAGAAGCTGGGCCTCGATGTGGAGGTGGGTGCTGCAACCTTTGTTGTTTCCCCCACATTGCAACATTCTCCGGGGCTGCCTATGTCATTCAGGCCTTTTTGCGTGTACCAACGGCAGCACAGTACAGCCAGTCCGTCGCATCCCAGATCTTGTTTCTGCCTTCTGCCCTGCAGACGATCAGCATCCCCAACCCCCGCGTGGAGGCTGAGGTGGGTTTAGGGCCGGGAGCACTCAGCAACCAGCAGCAACCAGCAGCAACCAGCTGACCTGCCGAGCCTCTTCTTGTGCCGCCTGCTGTGCTATGCCGTGGCGGTGCACGCAGGCATTTGCCTGCGCAGTCCCTGCCCGCGCCCACTGGCGAGGCACTTACACCAGCTTCACTCTCCCTCCCATCTTCTCCTCCCTTTTCACCGCCCCAAACAGGAGCACTACTACAATGCCAAGGTGGGTCGCACTGTTGACCACTATAGCAGATTTGCAGCGGCAACAGCTCTCGTGTGCGGCCGCTGCGCTCGTTGCAATCCATCATGCTGCCATCCCACCGCTGGCAATTGACCAACCGAAGCCAGAGAGTCCCTCCCGCCGTCCGTGCCGACCCAAGAGCATGACATCCTTTACCTGTGCTGCCCCTTACATGTGCCTCCCGCATGCATGCCCACCTCACACGTGTGCTCCCTCGCATGTTCCTCCCCTTGTCCCCCTGCAGTGCTCCAAGCTGCAGGAGCTGGGCCTGGTGCCGCACCTGCTGCAGGGCTCCATGATCGACTCGCTGCTCGAGTTCGCCCTGGAGGTGCGGATTTGGTTGTTAGTCAATTGCTTCTGTGTCGGGCAGCTGATGTATGCGGATGCCTGCTGCATGTGCGTCAGTGGGTGTGCCTCGGTGTCCTCTGTGTGGCGACGGCAACTGAGCGGCGGGCTGGTGCCAGCGCAGACCCCCGGTATTCCTTTGCATATGCGAGTTTTGTGCTGTGCAACTCTCTGTGCATAAGGACCACATGTGCATGGGGCTGTTCAAGCCCGCGGTGGGTCACGCAACCGCTCGCACCTGTGCACCCTCTCTCGGCCGTTCACACCGCCTTCCATCCCATTGCATCCCCGCAGTACAAGGAGCGCGTGCGGCCCGAGCTGATCAAGCCCGCCGTGGACTGGAAGAAGAGCGGCACGGCGGTGGCCACCATGAGCGCCGCGGTTGCCAAGTGAGCAGGCAGTGGCATGCATGCCTACTGTCTGCGTCCAGGCTGGGCAGCCAGCAGTTGGACTCGTCTTGCTGTTGCCCCGCTGGGCAGGCCTTTTGTTCGGCTCGCCTCCCGCCTCGCTGTGCCTGACCGTGTGAGTCTCATTTCACTGTTAGGACTCCTCCTTTTCACCGAACATAAACACTCAAGTTTCACCCATTTCGTTGCTGCTGTTTTCACGCTGCTTCACTCNGCTGCGCTTATTCGCCCCCTGCTCTCGTCGCTCTGCCGCTCCACCGCTCAGCGCTCGATTTCACCCCTCCCTTGTCTGCCTGCCAAGCAGAACATTATACTTCATTCATGCAGCCCCTGGGGGTCCTTTTGGCCTAGCGCTCCCGCTTTTGTAACTGCCCGCATGTACTGTGTTTGAGGCGCTTGCAGGCTGAGCTGCCACGCAGTGCAGTTTAGGGACGGCTGAGCTTAGTGCTACAGCCACGACAGTGCCAAACCGGCAGTGGCATAGGCGGAGCCAACGGCTTTGGCCGCACAGCCCACTGTCATCACCCAGGTTCAGCCGTGTGCCAGCATTGTTGCTCGGTAGCAGTGACAAACGGACGCTACAGTCACCCCTGCCAAAGTCACCCCTGCTTGACTGTAGCAGAGCGTCTCCACGAGGCGGCGCCAGCGTGGCGGCGGCGGCACCCGGCGGCACTTGCACTGCGCCTCACGGCGTCGCTCCCAGTTGTTCATCCGCGTATCGGTTCTTCACCGCAAACTAGGGAGCCATGAACTCGCTGCTAAGCTTGCTGCCTGGAAAGTCTCCAGCCGAGGCGGCGCACGGCTCGCCCGCTAGCAAGCAGCAAGACAGCTCCGTCACGTGTAGCGACGGATGCAAGTGAGCATGCGGGCCGGTGGCGCGCCGGGCGGCGGGCGGCGCCGGCAGCGAGCGGCGGCAGCGGCAGCAGCACGGCGGTGGTAGCGCAATTGCCCTGCGACCCTTGTTCCTCGCCTTGCTTGCCCCGCAGGTTGGTGTGGCAGAAGTATGGGCGGCCCGGCGGCCCCGCGGTGGTGCTCATACACGGCTGGAGCGGCAGCCGGTGAGGAATGGTGGTGTGCCATGGCTGCTGCAATAGGCTGTGGTGCAGGTCGGCTTGATGACTTGATGCTTGGTGCTTTGTGTGGCGTAGATTTGCTGGTGTGCA
Organism: Chlorella ohadii; assembly: GCA_025026875.1. Lineage (NCBI taxonomy): Eukaryota > Viridiplantae > Chlorophyta > Trebouxiophyceae > Chlorellales > Chlorellaceae > Chlorella > Chlorella ohadii. The sequence continues at coordinate 161,226 of JADXDR010000168.1, forward strand.
TGTTCGCTGCCCAGTAAGTTGCTGCTGCTCCTGCCTGTCCGCGGGCAGCTGCCGACCATGCTGCTCTCTCTGCCTTTGCCCCTGCAGGCACTACTGGGACCTGACCGCCCCATACCTGGCGTCGCACGGCTGCTGCGTGTGCGCTTTGACAAGGGGTGGTTGGCCGTGCATGCATTGTGGCTGAATGCAGCTTCTTGCAGCTGGTCGTAGCACACAGCTCAGCACTGGGACAGCTTAGCAGGCCGCTGCTGCTTGGCCAATGCCCGTGCAAGTATGCTGCCATGGCCGCATGGCAAACAGCAGCTCTATTTCTGCTGTGCGTTATGTTCCGAATGGCAGGTACACGTACGACCAGCGGTTCCATGGCGATTCAGACAAGCCAGCCTGGGTGCGCTGATCCTGAGAGTGGAAGATTCAGTTGTTGTTTGCCTGGCTTCCTGCTGCCTGGCCTGCAATGTTGCCCTGTAGGCTTGTACTAACCAGGGAGGGGCCGGCAGCCGTCAGTCAGTGATATGGTGCGCTTTCACGGCTGCCCCTCCCTCCCTACAGGGCTTCCATGTGGCACGGCTGGCGGCAGACTTGCGAGAGCTGCTTGTGCAGGTGTGCCGTTTGGTCTCAATACTTGTTGTTGTTCCAAAGCTTGCTCAGTTGAGCAGGTGCCCTCCGGCACCCCCACCTGTGCATCACACTTGCCCGATGCGGTGGGCGCGTCCATGGGTTTGCCTGCACACGTTGCTGCCTTTCATTGTAAAACTGAGCTGCCGCCACCCTCTGCCTACACAGCTGGACTTGATTGATGTGACGGTGGTAGGCACATCCATGGGCTGCGCCGCCCTTCGGCCACCACTTTCACACAGATGTACCCCTGATTCACAGCTGCCTCCTAGCTCCCTGCCTACACAGCTGGAATTGATTGATGTGACGGTGGTGGGCGCCTCCATGGGCTGCGCCGTTATTTGGTCCTACATCGAGCTGTTTGGCGAGGACCGGCTGAAGCAGGTATGCTACTTAGGTGCTGCGATCTGGTCCTACATTCAAGTGCTGTGGAGCAGCGGTTGAAGCGGAATAGCGGCTACGGTTTGCGTCTGGGAGGCCTGATCGCGTAATGCGTGCTTGATGTATAGTGCAAAGCTGAGCCTGCTCAGGCCAAGCAGCAGGTCACAGAACAAGCCATGCATTGTGTCTCGGATTCAAGGCTTGATGTGGCCCTGCCGCTGCTGGCCATTTGTAGCAAGCACTCTCGCCGGCACTGACCTGCTGCTGTGACTTTGCTCTTCCTCGGCTTACCTTGCAGGCGTGCTTTGTTGACCAGGCCCCGCTGCAAAATGTGGCAGCAGACTGGAAGTGGGGCAGCACAGGGTGCTACGATTTGGCATCCCTCACACGCCTGCAGTGCAAGCTGCAGTCAGGTGCGCTATCTGGGTGTCTGAAGGCAGTGTAGGAGCTCCTCGCCGTTGCCGGATACGTGTTGGTTGGGTGGTGGATGAGCATGGTGGTCCGACTTCGAGGATGTTCGTGCAACACACCACAGTGTGCGTCCCTGCACACCCGTTGCATGCAGACTTTGCGGGGTTTGCCAAGGACAATGGCGCCTTCTGCACCAGCATTCCCCTTGCGCCAGAGGTGACACGCGTGCTGGAGCAGGAGACGCTGCGGGCAGGTGACACGATTTATGCACGTTCCATGTTACAATTTGCAAAGCCACTGGCGGCTGTTGCATCTTCTTTGACGTACTTGTCTATTGGTGTCTTCCTTGCCTCCATCAATCTGCAAGCTGGATACCCTCTTCACCACACTATGCAGACCCCAACGCGCTGGCGCAGCTGATGGCGGACCACACGGCAATTGACTGGCGGCCGCTGCTGCCGCGCATCGCGATCCCATGCTTGAACGTAGTCGGGCGCAAGGTGTGATTGAGCTGTTCTGATGTGTGGGTGGTGGTGGTGCAGCCAGTGTGCCGTGTTGCGGCAAGCGGCAGCACAGCCTCCTTCGCTGCACTTGCTGTTCTGGGCTGTTTATGACAACGCATGTGGCACTCATCTCTTGCCGTTGCCACGCTCTTCCCGCCTGCAGAGTGCTGTGTTCCCCTGGTATGGAGTTGAAGTGGTGGGCAAGCTCATCCCCAACTGCCACACGGTGGGCTGCACATGCTTCAAGCTCCCTGCTACTTAGTGCCGTTGCTGGAAGCCTTACAGTGTAGCGCCAACGCCATGGCAGGCCACCTGTGATCATGCCATTCGGCTGGCCATGCATGTGTGCAGGTGTTCTTTGAGAACGCCAACCACTGGCTGTACCTGGAGGAGCCCGACAAGTTTAACAAGCGTGAGCCGGGCTGTGCTCCGTTTTGCTCTGCTTTTCTTGAGCTTTTGACCACTTTCAAATGAATGCGCACCATTGGCTCGGAGGCCGACACGTGCAACACGTGTGAGGTGCAACTGCCCTATGCACAGTGCTGGTTGACTGCCGGCTTCCGATGATGCTCACGTGTCCAAGCCTCGACACATCTGTTGAAGTCTGTTTAACAACAGTGCTCTCCCAAATCTGTCCTCCCCTGCAGTGCTGTCCGACTTTGCTACTGCCGGCTTCCTCCACACTTCCAAGGTGCTGCACTTGTGAAGCGGCTGCTCAGCCACCGAAAAGCTCCTTGGAAATGCCACTGAATGGCGATCAGCGTCCCCAGAATGGCGGTGGCATGCTATGGCCGCTGAATGGCGGACAAGTGGCCATGGAATGACAGTGAAAAGAAGCAGCGGCTGACTGGCAACTGGGCAGATGCAGGCCGGTGGTAAAGGCTGCTGTTCATCTACCGTAGTGCACATAGCCATGCTGCACACAAGCGACATGATGAAGTGTTGGCGGCTGCGGCAAACGCGCTGGCGGCAGCCGTAGCTGGCGGCAGCGCCACACACATGGGCAGCAGCAAGGGGACAGCCGCCGCGCACACGCGGTTCTTTCACCATCGTTCCATTTCGTTTTGGTACATTTGCCTGCACTGCAAACAGTTTCCAGGTTGCATTGACAGCTCATGTACAGCAGCCACCCAACCGCGCTAGGCAGCTTTGATGTGCAACACTTTTGTATGCTCTACTCACGAATGCATTTACACGTGGTTGCATTTGTAAGCTGCAAAACGTAGGTGTGCCGAGGCAATTGCTTGCAAGCTGAAGCGGTTGCATGCAGGGGCAAGGCATGCACACGGCTGCACAATCGTCACACGTTATTGAACTGTCTGCAGCAATAAGCATTATAAATAAAAGGCTAGTGGCCAGGCTAGCATTTCTGTTACGTCATTTTGTCATACATTTGCTGGTGCTAATTATTGATCGACGSMTSANTGGCWCNANGCYSTGCCCTGATTGGCTCWMTGCCSTGCCCKGATYSGSYCACWGCYGTGCCCTGATTGGCKCACTGCCGTGCCCGGRTCAWGGCACAGCTGTGCCCTGATTGGCTCACTGCCGTGCCCGGATCCGGCCACAGCTGTGCCCTGATTGGCTCACTGCCGTGCCCGGATCATGGCACAGCTGTGCCCTGATCGGCTCACTTCACTTCACAAACTTTACAGTCCACGGAGCCAGAAAGGGGCTCATKAGACTAAAACAAACAGTCTTATTATCGAGTGCAATGGGGGTTGGTGCAACGCAGATATTACCGTGAGAACAAGGGGAGGGGGTTGCTGAGAGGGGAGGATGGAAGCCATGAGAAAGTTGGGTGTGGGTTGCCTGGAAAGGAGGGCAAGGGGCCTGAGGCTGGAGGTGGGAGTAGAGGGAGGTGGGGGAGCRCTAAGGCCTAACGGCGTTCACAGTTGCTGCTAGCGAGACCATTGCCGCCCCTTGGCCAGAGCCTAGCACATGCGGCGTGCATGGTGCTAGTGGCTTTGTTGGGGGTTGCCGGTGGCGGCGGGCCGGCGGCTTGCTGGGCGGGCAAGCTATGCCCTAGCCAGCGGCGGGTCGGGTCAGGCGTGGCAGGCTGCTACTACGCGTTTCGGCCTGAGGGTTGGTAGGTTTGATAGCAGGCTAGAATGTATTGTGCGAGGCTGAGGCAGTCGGGGGAGGAGAGGAAGGTGGCAGGGGAGGTGGGAGCATTTGCAAAGAGTTCAAAGTGGCGGCGGCGGAGGKGCTGATAGCGGGGGCAGCCGAACAAAAAGTGCGCAAGGTCTTCAATGGGTGCAGAGCAGTGGGGGMAGAGCTGGGCTTTTGCAAGAAGGCTGTCGTATTCGGTTCGGGCTTTGGGGGTGCAGTGGTTGTTGGTGGTGCAGGTCGGGCAGTACCAGTGTTCGGGCTCAGGAGGGGGAGATGAGAGGGGAGTGGGGAGGCATTGGCAGTGCCAGGCTTTGTTGCAGTGGTCACACAAAAGCATCTCATTGTCGGGGCGGGGTTTGGGGTCTAGGCAGTGGGTGCAGGGGAGCTTGGCTAGGCGGGTTTCTTCAGCTTTGCGAACATAAATCATGGTGTGTGCGGCCAGCCAGCTGGCGCCACAGCGCAGCCGGGCCAGCGCGCAGCGTTGGCGGTGGGTGATCTCTGGGTGTTCCAGGTAGGGCTCGCGACCAAAGCTGGTCTTGATGGTGCCGTATGCTGTGCGCTGGCTGCCGCTGCCGCGCTGGTCGCCGCTGTTTGGACCGCTGCTGCCGCTGCTGCCGCCTCCCCCAAGGTTGTGCTGCCATTTTGCTATCCATTGCTGTTGTGTTACTTCTGCGATTGCTGATGTGTCTGCTGCTGCTAGGTCGGTTGCTGCTGCCTCAAGTGTGGTKGCTGTGTTGTGCTGTTGCTGTTCTGCTGCTTCCGCTGCCATCGAGCGCAGCCAATGGCGCAGGCCGCTCAGGTTTGTGTTGTGCTGYTGTTGCTGCTGCTGTTGTTGTTCAAGCTGCTGGGCCGCCAGGRATGCTTGTTTTGCTGGGTGGCTGTCATCGAGGGCTGCCAGCCGTTTAAAGTAGCGTGCTGATAGCTGCTGCCAATGCAGCCTCAGGGGGAGGCGGCCGTGCTCGCMGTACACTGCCTCGTTGATGGTGTTGGGGTGCATGCCTGCGATTCTCTTCAGGAAGGATCTGTGCAGGGTTTCGGCAGCTTCTGTTTTAGTTTKGGGGGCTGYGAGGCACCAGGCCTCGCAGCCATAGGACAGTACGGGGCTGACAAGCGCATCAAACAAACGGCACATGGTKGCTGGGCACTYCAACTGCAGCTCTCTGCACCGSTGGTACAGCGCGTGCAGTGCCCGCTGGCCMGCTGCATGCAGGTGCTCAGGTGCTTTGTCAATTCCCGAGTAGCTGTCAAACACTATACCTAGGTATCTGTAGTGGTCGGAGATGGTGATGGGGGCGCCTGCCAGGTTCCAGYTGTGCTGTTGTTGCYGCTGCTGGCTGCTGCTGCTGCTGCTGCTGCTGCTGCTGCTGCTGCTGCTGCTGCTGCTGCTGCTGCTGCTGCTGCTGCTGCTNGCTGCTGCTGCTGSTGGTCGTCGCCGGTGAGTTTGGAAGATGCAGATCTCAGTTTTGGCGAGGTTAACATCGAGTTGGGAGGAGGCGCAAAACGAGTGGAGAGCATCGAGTTGTTTTTGGAGGCCAGCAGGGGTAGTGGAGAGCAGAGTGAGGTCGTCCGCGTAAAGGAGCAGCGGGATGCGCAGGGCGTGTAGGAGAGGGGCTGAGGGGTCGGTCGCCTGGATGAGGGGTTCAATGCGATCGATATAGAGGCCAAAGAGGAGGGGGCTCAGTGGGCAACCTTGTTTGACGCCGATATCGCAGGGAAAGGGAGAAGTGAGGCCAGAGGGGGTAGCAACCTGGGCCGTGACTGTTGCGTACATGGACTGGAGGGCAGAGAGCAAGCGGCCTGAGATGCCGCTGGCTTCGAGGGCTTGCCACAGGAGGTGGCGTGGGACAGAGTCGAATGCTTTTTTGAAATCTACGAAGCAGGCAAAGAGGGGCTGTTTCTGTGTGCGGGACTGGGCGATAAGAGTGGCGAGGGTGAAGATGTGGTCTGTGGTGCGGTGTTGGCGGCGGAAACCGGCTTGGCAATTGCACGCGCGCCACAGGTTTCTGCCCAGGTGGCAATGCGAGCTTCAAGCACCATGGCATACAGCTTGGCTAGAACGGGGCCCACCGAGATGGTTCGATAGTTGGAAGGGTCGAGGGGGTCGCCTTTCTCTTTGTAGATGGGATGAACTAGCTGGGAGTTGAGAGCTTGGGGGAAGGGGCCAGAAAACATCTTGTTAAAGAGGGTTGTGAGTGGGCCGGTGAGCTGGGCAGCAGCATCAAGAATGCATTCTGATAACAGCCCATCTATCCCCGCTGCTTTTCCACGGCGGAGCCGCTTCAGGCAGGCAGCGACTTCATCGGCGGTGATCGCCTCGTCAAGCTGCGCCGCCGCCGCCCGCCGCYGCTGTAGCACTGAGGCGGGCAGCTGGGTTGCGGGCTGCGGCGGTGGGGTGGGCCTGCGGCAGGGGGCGTAGAGCTGGGAGCAATAGGAGTACCACTGCTGGAGATCAGTGATGCGGATGCATGCTTTAGCTTTGCGGTAGTGGCGCCAGAATGCAGCTGGACAGCGCTTAGCGGCAGAGAGCAAGGATGACACCTCTGCGATGTGGTGGGCGTTCTTTTTGGTGCGGCAGAGGGCTCTGTATTCTTTGCGGAGTTGTCGTAAAAGGTGGGTGGTAGCAGGGCTGGGGGCGAGGCGCAGGGCATCATGGAAGCGGCGGTGCATGGCTTTGCAGTCAGCGTCGTAGTGGAGTGCCACAGCCCTCGATCACGCCCTGGTGGGCGAAGGAAGGCTCAAGGAGGCACGGGTGCACCCATCCCAGCGCCTCCGCCGCCGCTGGCGGCGCCTCGGTAGCATGGGCCTATTCGGACGATGCTGCAAGCTGGAAGTGCAATCATGAGATGCTGGGATGCGGTCAGGAGCTGCTTGTGGCATGGGCAACCTGGTGCAATGTCAAGAGAAGCAAGCAGCTGCGCTTGCGATCAAGGCAATGCTGCACGCTCCCCGCGGCATGGGAGTTCATGTGCAGCAGCTGGCCATGCAGTTTTAAGCATGCCAGTCAAAATGTCAGCATGAAAGAACGATGGTGGTGGGTGGCAATTGGAAGCGCTGCTGATGCAGCTGCATCGGTGGCAGTAGGTGGCCTGGCGCCCTACCCAAATGCGTTGCAACCGCATAGAATAGCCTGCTCAGCATGGTACACATGTGCGCCATGCAGCCCTGCACATCTGCCCCATGCAGCTTTACAACGCAACATCTTGTAAACTCAGTAAACGCACAGCAACATTATAAACAGCCCTGCGGCTGGCATGGCTGTGCTGTGGTGCGGCCGGACGTGCTGAACCGAACAGCAGCGCAGACGGCAGGTGCAGCAGGGAGCAGCAGGGAGCCACAAACCCGGCTGTCGTTCAATCGCAGGCTTACATGCGCTGCAAGCTCTGCACTTGGTCCGAACGCCTCGATTGCGGCCATCAGCTGTGCGGATGCAGGCCTGCCGCCGGCAAGCGGGCCCACCCGCCGCTGCCGCCGGGGCGGTGGAGGGCGGCAGCGCCCCGGCGGCTGCCAGGGCCCAATTGTACACCATCGAGACCCGCAGATCACAATGCGCGCGGCCCGGTGGGCTGCAGCCCTGCAAATCAGCCTGCTGGGAGCCGCCACCATTGCACCAGCGCCCGGTTCTGAGGATCAGCACGCTCTACAGGCCCGCTCTTCTTGCATCTGCCGCCGGGGCCCCACCACGGCGCTGAAACACGCGCCGGGGGAGGCGGCAGGCGCTCGCAGCGTGACTGGCCCTGCGCCGAGGTGGTGCGGGGCCCCAGACGGGTCTGCCGCCGGCCCTGTGACCAATTGGAGGGGGCAATATGGCAGATCAAACAGGCAAGGCGGGGAGGGGCCTGGCTCGTTTGGGCGTGGGTGGGCTGCGCCAACCCGGCGGTCTGGAGGGCCGCAGGTCGCTGCAAACGGCCATAGGGCTCGTATCGGTGCCACCAAGGCGCAGCAACGGCGCTTGCACGCCAGCGCCGGGCGGGCATTGGAACAGCTGGGCCGCTGGCCCCTGCTTGCCTTCCAGCGGTGTGGCAGCGCTGGGGCAGTTGCTCACATGTGCTAAAGTCCGCGAAGCGCGCTGCAGGCTCAACCCGGCGCCGCCGCTGTGAGCCGCGCCTCCAACCTTGTCCCGGAGTGCCACCCAGCCATGCAGCACAAACCAAGTGCCTCGTATCGTCCTCCCCCTGCTTCTGCAGGCTTGTCGACAGCGCAAGCGGCGGCAGTGGCAGCAGCAGGGGGCACCACGCCAGGGGCAGGCCTCGGCAGCGCCATGGCGGCGGCGGCMGCGGCGGCSGCGGSGGCAGCATCACTGCCCACAGCAGCCGATGCAGCAGCCGTGCCCACCGCAGCCCAAGCCGCCGTGCAAGCGGCAGCTGCCGCAGCCGCGCTGCCTGCCTCAGCTGAGGTGCCAGCCGGCCCCACAGCAGCTCAGGCGGCTGCACATGCAGCGCACGCAGCACATGCAGCTGTAGCAGCAGCAGCAGCGCTGCCCATCCCGCCGCCCGCCCCGCTGCTAACTGCGCTCCCTCCGGCGGCTACTGCTGCGGGGCCAGCTGCTGTGACCCCAGCCTCCACAGCAGTATCGCCCAGCGGCGGGGAGGTGCCGGTGGATGATGCGATACAGTCGCTGCTGGGCCTGGCAGAAGGCTCGTCATCCACTGAAGAGCTTGCAGCCCTCAGCAGCGGGCCGTGGCCGCATTGGCAGGCCAGCGGCGGCGGACCAGCGGATGCGGTGCTGCGAAGGCAGCTGACGCAGCAGAATCTGGTGCAGGCCCGCCTGCGCTTCCCAGGTGGGCTGCAGGGTGCAGGGTGCAGCGCGAATGGGATTTTGGACTAGGGCNGGGGTAGTTGAGGTGGTTGCAAGTGCTGCGTATGCCACGGCGAGGCATGTGACGGTTGCCCGCCTGGCAGCTTTAGACAGAGCAGAGCAGCACATCTAACCATNCANCCACCCCCCACCCTGCAGGTCCACTCTTTGAGTTGCTGTTTGGGCGGCGCAGCGGCGGCCCCATCGTGCTGCAGGCAGCCGGCAGCGCCATTGGCCACGTGCTGCAGGCGCAGCCGACCGCGGAAGGTGCAGCCTTGCTGCTGCAAGGGGAGGGTGTGCAGCAGCTGTACCGCGCTTTGAATGCTGAGCTAGCAGACGTGTTGCAGCTGCAGCCGGGAGGGTGCATGCCAGACGGAGCTCCCATCGCAGTCTGCTCTCTCGCTGAGAAAGCGAGTGCGGCTGTGCGGGCAGCCACCCTTGCGGCGGCAGCAGCAGCCGGTGCGGCGGCCAAAGCGACAGCCATGGCAGCTGCTGCGGCATCGATGGCAGCACCTGCGCCCACCCCGGCACCTGCGCCGCTGGCACAGCTGCGGCCGCTTGGGGCGGGAGCGTCCGGCAGCCCGCCCACCCTCACTCCCAAACCGCTGCTGCCCACGCCGCCAGCTATGCTGTTCCCGCCGCCACAGCAGCCGGTGACCCTGCAGCCGCTGCAGCACATGCCCACTTTGCAGCCCGTGGCAACCCAGCACGCACAGCAGGTGCAGCAGCAGGCGCAGCAGGCACAGCAGGCGGCGACGGCCCTGCACCAGCAGATGCAGCAGCAGGCAGCGCAGCAGGCGCAGCAGGAGATGCAGCAGCAGCAGGTGATGCAGCAGCAGGCACAGCAGGTGCAGCAGATGCAGCAGCAGCAGCAGGGCGGCGGCGGCCCAACCGCCTCTCAGCCAACTGCTTCTGTGGCCACTGCTCCCTCGGCCAACACGCCTGCCCCCATTGTAGCAACGCCCGCTGCACCGCCAGCAGCAGCGGGGCGGGACGGTGCAGCGCCCTCCACTGCGCGAAATGTGCGCAATGCCGACTCCCACGCCGGCCCTAGCACAGCGGCCCAGCCGCTGTTTAGTGCGAGTTTCGCTTCGCCCGACAGCGCGCCGCAGCGGCGCTCGTGTGCTGAAGCGGACACAGTGGGAGCCGTGGCGGTGCGCTTTGCCTGCTGTCATTTTGCTTTTGTTTGTCTGCGGTGGCTGGTCAGCTAAGCGCTACTAATGCCTGCTTTGGTCCCTGCTTTACCTGCTGCGCTGGCTCCTGTGGTCTCTGCCGGACCTGGTGTGCTGCTTGTTGCACCCAACGTGCTGCTTGTTGTGTGCCGGCTGTACCTGCCACTCGTTTCACCTGCGCTTCAGGAATGTCCTTTCGCAGTCGCTGGCTGCTGCGTCTGAGGCCGTCCCCCCTTGTGTGCATACTTGCCAAGCGCTAACCAAACCCAGCCCAGCCCTCACGCAAACCCAAACCATGCAGGCGCTGGCTGCTGTGGCAGAGGACAGCTGTGTGGGTGCCAGCGGCGCAGGCACGGCCGGCACAGGTGCAGCAGTTGGAGAGGAGGAGGAGGGAGAGGACAGCAAGCCTCGTGGCCGCAGCAGACCGCGCAAGCGGCGCACAACCGCAGCAGCAGCGGCAAGCAAGGTGGGTACACCCGCTGGTCAGGGCCGGGAAGCTGCAAGCAGTTGCAAATTTCATGCAGCAACTTGCAACTGGCGAACCAAAAGCTGCAGCCTGCAAGTGGTTGCAGGCGTCAGCCGTGCAGTGCTGGCCGCTCACCTGCCCCAGATTGCCTCTGGCCAAATCATGTTTGCATTGTTTACGTTGCAGGCGGAGAGTCCAGGCCGCTCACTTGCGCGCACTGCTCACCCATCCACCCGCTCCTACCTTCTTTGCTGCAGGCGGAGCAGTCTGGGCCACTCACCTGCGCGCACTGCGGTACGGGCGAGACGCCGCGCTGGTGGCGCGACCACTTTCCCCAGGCAAGCTACATGTAATGAAGAGGAGCACGCCACGGACGCAGGGTTCTTGCAAGTTTGGCTTGCAAGTTGTCGATTGCAGCATGGGCTGACTAGACACTTCTGTCACTCGCAACCCCTGCAGGGCACGCTGTGCAACGCCTGCGGCATCTGGCTGAAGCGACACGGTGCGCTACGCTGTGCTGCGCTGCGCTGTGCCATGCTGTGCCATGCTGTGCCATGCCGTGCTGTGCCATTCCATGCTGTGCTGCCCTAAAGTGCAGCGCACACCCTTGCATGAAAAAGCAGCGAGCCTGCAATCCTAAATGGCGACTCATCCCCCTTGTTTCTCTTGCCCCTGCCTCATTCCCTGCAGGCTACCCCCGCCCCGTCCAATTCTTCATCAACCCGACCGCAGCGGGCGCCGCCATGACGCGCAACGCTCAGGTGGCACAGTCTGCTGCTGCCCAGCGGCAGGCGGCGGCGGCCAGCCAGGCGGCAGCGGCCGCGCTGGCGCAGCAGCAGCCGCCAGATGTTGAGTATTACATGATCAATGGACGGCCCAAGCGGCGGCGGGCCGCCAACAGCAGCGGCAGCGCGGGCACTGCGGCGGCGGCGGCAGCCGCCCCGCCGCTGCCGCTGCCGCCTGCCGCCTCGGGCTCCTTTGCTGCAGCGACCAGCGATCCAGAAGCGGCGGCGGCGGCAGCGGCGGCGGCCGACGCTCCGGTCAACTTCCAGGCGGCGGGCAGCAAGGTGTTTGTGATGCGGCGCAAGCTGATCAAGGTGAGCGCGCTGACCTGTCGGGTGGTGGTGTGCAGGCAAATGTTGTGTAGTGGAAGTGACAGACGCCGCCTTGCTGAGCTGGCAGGTGCTGTGCTCGTGCGTAATGTGACCAGCCCCCTTTACGCTTCCTTCTGGCGTGTCGCCACAGCCAACTATTGGGTCTGCTTCCCATCATCCATGTTTTCATCCAATCACATTTCAAATGTTCCCTGCCTGCAGGCGGAAGGCAGCGCGGAGGCCAGCGCTGCTCTAGTTCACTTTGGCTGGGCGCCGGGTGCGCGTGCTGCGCACGCTATGTTTGGCGCGGTGGCCAAGTACGGCGAGACGAGCAGCCTAGTGTCTGGTGAGCTGTAAATCAATTTGAGACTAGATTTTGCATTTGGCATGGATCGGTCGTGTGCGGCGAGACAAGCAGCCTAGTGTCAAATGAGTGGGTCCAGTTTTAACCAGCTGGTGTGTGGCCATGGCTGATAGCGTTTCGGGGGATGTCCTTGGGGCAGCATATTGTTTCATGGGGCAGCCGATTCTTGAGCAGCGGCTGCAAGCAGCACCGACCACCACCTGCAAGCCTGCTGTGCTGTGCAGTGCTGTGACATGCGTGTGTATACCAGCCATTGTGGAATGCTCATGCCCACCACCGCGTTTCCTCTTCGCTCCACAGTCGAGTTTTCGAGCTGTCTGACTGCATTTCTGATGCTGTAAACACTGGCTCACTCCTTGTCCCCATCTATTCATCCGCAGTCGACGACTTTGAGCTGCTGTCCGACTGCAAGGCGACCGCCACGCTGCAGCTGCGCCCCGGGGCCGCCCTGCCCAACTGGGATTCCGTTGTCAGCGCCTTTGTGGACAGCCTTTGATGAATAAGGAGGGCGACAGTTCAAAGCAGGCGGCCTTTCAGGCAATCCCTGCCCAACTGGGTTCCATCCAGTTGCCAGCGCCTTTGTTGACAGCCTTTAGATCGGCAGTTGCGTGGCGCCTCTCTAGCAGAATGCAGCTGCCGTTCGCGAATGTCGCTTTCCTCTGCCCCTGCTGCTTCTCTGTTTCCAAGCCTCTCGCTCCCCTGTCGTGTTCGTGACATCGATACCCGCATACCCACCCCTTCCCTTTTGTTTGAACCGCACACTCTCCCTCCCAACTGACCGACACTTGCTGTGGGCACCTGCCTGTTGGGTTCCTGCTCTGATTTCAGGGGCTGGCTTATCTTTGTCTCTCCCTCCCACAAGCAAGCTGAGAGCGCCCAGCCAGAACAAGGGCACACATGCCCCCTCCCATCCGCTTCCTTCTGGCACTGGAATGCGCCTTGCGTCTACCCCTACCCAACCTGAAACCGACAACCCCTCCCCCCTGATTCGCCCCTATTCCTTTTCGAATCTTCCCACCCACCCATTCACCCCCCTGTTATACCACCTCTGTTCATGGCCCATTCCACTCACTCCCACCCCCTTGCACGGCAGCCCTATACAGCTTTCGACTCCCCAATCCCCGCCCTTGCAAGGGTGCCATAAAATCCATCCCCCATCCCCTGCGCACTGAATTGTGTCCCACCTCCTTGCTTTGCTCTACCCTTCCCGCTCCTTTCCCTGCTCTGGCCCTCGGTTTACTTTTGCTCGGTCATCAATGGGTGCACGCGCAGCAATGCGTGGCGCCACGGGTTGCGCCGGCTGGCAGCAGCTGGGATGCTGCGCCGGCCGCACGGCTCACTGTGACACACATGGGTTGCAGCAGATCTGCTAGGCCGGTCTGGACCAGTGATCAGGGTGCAGTGAACAATGATGCTCACAAGCTGCTAGCACGGGTTGCAGGCACAGGACCAGCTTGCAAGTGCTATAAACGCCCACCCGTGGGGCCCGCTGCACCGCCCTGCTACACACCAGCCCGTCACAGCTCGGCACGCGCTCCGCCGCTGCCGCTGCTGCCACTACCACCCTCACTGCCGCCCGCTAGCTGTGCCAGTGCCAGCGCCAGCACTTCAATGCCGCGTGCGATGTCGCTGGGGGAAGCGAATTCGTCGGGCCGGTGGCTCCAGCCATTGCGGCAAGGAATGAAGACCATGCCGGTGGGGGCGATCTGCAAAGCAAGCATGGTTGTGCAGTGAGCTGTTCTCACTTGCAGCAGCACATGCGCATGCCCTGATCAATACATGGCAGCAGGGCAGAACCTATGCACTGTAGCTGACGCCGACAACAGACGTGCGCCATGGAATCACGCCCGGCCCAAGGCCAACATGGAAAATCCCAAAGGTAACAGAACGAGTAAAGCAGCATGAATTTGACCTCACCTGCGCCATTAACACCGCGCCATGGTACGCCTGGCTGGATACAGAATCCCGTCTACCCGTACCAAAACCAAAGCCTTGTAAATGCAGTGCGAATCCCGCTTGTGCCATAAACAGCGCGCCGTGGGACGCCCGGAGCAAGGCCGACATNAAAAACAAAAGGCTAAAAGGGCGAGAACATCAGCATGAATATGAGATCACCTGCGCCATGAAGAGCGCATCATGATATGCTCGGCTGACCATGCGCTTGCTGCTCAAGCCCAGCTCCCTGCAACCGGCAAGTGCAGCTTGGCAGGAAAGTGAAAAAATGGCAGCCGGTGGCGGAAAGGGGAGGCAGATGAGGTCTGAGCAAGGCCGCCGCTGGCAGCACCCGTGGTGCTTGGCAGCAGCAGGCAGATGCTGCGGCATGCAGTGCATGCACGCATCATGCTAAAGATGTCACGACCGAGCTGCCAGCCCACCTGACTGCCCCCTCGACCGCCGCCACCACCTCGGTGCCACAGGCTGCAGGCGGGTCCTGGTTGATGGTCTCAATCTGCAAGCGAACCTGCGAGCAGAGACAGGAGGCAACTGGGGTAACTGAGGGAAGCGGCAGCTGCGGGTAGAAACAGGCAACTTGCGGACATGGAAACCGATTTGAGTCAACCAAGCACTCCAGGCGCCGCCAAACCCAAACCATCAGGCCCACCCAACCCACCTTCCGCCGCTCTGCGATTGCAGCTGCCTTGGCCTTGATTGCGGCTAGCACGCCATCTCGCCGCGGGCCGTCGATGTCCCGCACATCTATTTCAAGCGCTGTTTCCCGCGGCACTGTTGAACACAGTGGAGGGCAAAAGAAGACGCTTTCATTACACACGTAAGGCGACCAATGTCGCGCACATCTATTTCCAGCGCTGCTTCCCGGAGCACTGTTGAACACAGTGGAAAGTAGGAAGATGTTATAGTTCAACACGTGGTGGCAGGCAACCTGTAGATGCCGCAGCTGCAGGCTCNAAAAAAACAGCCAGCCCAGCGTACCTGAGTTGACGGCGTTGGGCTGGACCTGCCAGGAGCCAACAGTGGCAACCGTGTCGATCACACCTGTGCAGGAGAACAGCGGCGTTAAAATTAGCAACAGCCTGTCGGCAAGCTTGCAAACCAGTTCAGCTTAACCCGTGCTCGCTTTGCACCACAGAAACGCACCACCCAACACATCCAGACTGGAACGACCGCTCATGAGAAGCGAATCAAAATACACAGATAGAATCATGTGCTCACCCGTGCCCAGCGCCGCCTGTTCCACGAATATTGCCAGCTCAGCGGCCGCCAGGCTGGCATCGTTTCGCAGCGGCATGAGCTGTGCCCCCGCATGGCCGCCGTCGCCTGCAGAAATAATTACAAAGCATGGCAGTCCTATAATACAAGGTGTGCCCATGTGTGCCCGCCGTGGCCAGCGGTGCAGGATGAACGGAAGGGCATTCGCAGGTGACAGAGGGGCCGTTTGCTTTTGCTCTGACAACCCCGCACCTGAGAACTTGACCCGCAATGCAGCAGGCGCTGCAATAGCGGTAACCACGCCAATCTGCAGCCCTTCTTTTTCCAGCTCTGGGCCCTGCAGGAAAGTTGGATGAAGGCAGGACCAATGCAGTGCACGCCTCAACGCAGTTGCACGACAACACTGCAACCCAATATGCAGCCCTGCGTTTCAGCAGCTCTGATCCCAGCAAGGGAGGGAGCGAAAGAATGCAGCGCCTGCTTGAAGATGTTGGGTGGATCTGGAGCATGCCACCTGACTCAGGTGGGACTAAGTTGCAGGGCTTCGAATTCTGTCCTCTTGACATCCCACCTGCTCGATGTGCAGCTCCAGAAAGGCGGCCAGGTCAGCTGGCGTGCGGCGAGCGCCGGCCACCATTTGGGCCGAGCTGGCTGCCCCATACCCCGCTGCAGCATTGGAGCGGTAGTAAGCAGCGGTATACTTGTTTGGGCACCCCGTCTACCCTCATACCATCCATACTGGGCTGGTACATTGTTTCCACTGCTTGCAAGCAAAGGGTTGCATTGCAGTCCTGTGAACCCTCAGCCAGGTGGCTCCCTCTCTGCCCCACCTGCCGTGGCTGCCTGCAGGTAGGTGCTGCCATTCACGTCCCGCAGAGTGTCCAGGTAAGCGGGATCCAGCAAGCCTGCAGGAGGAAGGGCAGCAGGAAAGAAAATCAGGCAACCCTGTGGACAGAGTATCCAGGTAAGCGGGGTCCAGCAGGCCTGCGGGAGGAAGGGCAGAAGGACAAAGGACAAAGCAAGCCCATCGCTGGATAAGGCAGCGCCGAATAGGATTTTGAATGGGAGCGGCAGCGCGAAGCAGCAACAACACAAGCAGCAACTGGCGGACATCCACAGCAGGCGTGGTGGCATCCATTCTGCCTGCCGCAGGCGTACTGGAGGGCATTAGTTGTTCCCGCACCACATGACGCACCTGCCATGGTGCGGCTGCCGCTGCAGCTCAGGCCAAAGCGAGTGGGTTCTTCTGATGTGAACATCACCACTTCCAGCGGCTTGGCAGGCGTGAAGCTGCACAGATTGAACGAGCGCCCAGTGTGTTTGCTCGGTCCTGCGAGGAAAGCCAAGCGCCTGGGCGCCAGGCGTTGCACAGGTGCCATAATCGGCACAGCAGGCACAGCGGCCGCAACATGCCCGACTGGCACACAATGCAAGCAGCAGACAAAGCAGGCACATCAGGTGCAGCGGGCACGGCAGGCACAGCATGCCCGTCAGGCACAGCGTGGCCTCACCCCGCCTCCCGCAGCGCACGCAGAGCGGCGATGCCGCCAATCACGCCTGTACAGCAAGGGAGGGTTGCAGCCAGCAGGCTTTGCTTGCTTTTGCACAGCAGCAGCTGTAGATGCCGTGGGCCATGCATCACAATATAACTGCTTCGCTCTGCCCAGCGTACCAATGGTGCCATTGTATAAAACTCAGACAGGGCGCCCCCTCCCCTTGCTTAGCGCACCCACAGTGCCATCGTACGCCCCAGCGCCTGGGATGGCGTCGGTGTGGCTGCCTGTGGCCACCGCTGCTGCAGTCGGGTCGCTGCCGGGAAGCCGGCCATACACGTTTCCCATCGTGTCCTCCCGAATCTGTCGGCAGAACAGGTTTGGTCAGGAGTCAGACCCGTGTACGGAGCCACCACTGAGGCTCATACACGCACGGTGATTGTAACCCAGAGAGAGGAGTCGCTCACGCAGCATGTGGTGCAAACTGATCTCTGACTGTCCTATCAACCGCCCGCAAGCAGCAGCGCTGCTGGCACGAGCTGCTTGGATGCGACCACAAACCCAGTGAGCTGTCTCAGAGCTTGCATGCAGCAGCTTCATCTTTCACGATATGTGTCACACCTGCAGCCCCGCCTCGCGCATCAGCTGCTTCACATACGCGCGAGCCTTCATGTCATTGTCTGCAGGCACATGAAATGGGGGTTGGAAGCATGCACCTGCGTTACACATGCACGGCTCTGATTCACACCCTGATTGAGACCCGTCACATGCCACCAGTGCTGCATGCTGACAATGTGTACTACCACAGCGACACAGCCACTCAACGTAACAGGCAGCTGCAGACCTGTGAACAGCAGGCGGGTGACCGCTGGGCTGGGGTCGTCGCTCCATTGTGCCAGGTGCATCAGCTGGTCTACAACCGCCTGCCCATCGACTTGCAGCTTCAGGGCAGCGGCTGCCGGCGCAAAGGACAGCAGGGCCAGGGTTGCTGCCGCAAGCAGCAGGGCTGAGGGGGCTGCCGGGCAGCGCCGCATGGCTGTTCCTGCCATGGGTGCCACCGGAGGCGGTGGCAGCGGCGGCCGTGCAGTCGACGAGAGCGCCGCGGCACGCCGGCGCGCGATCCGATACGAGTAAGTCACTGCCACTCGCTGAGGAGGGCAGCGGCGGGAGCAGGCGACGCCCTCGAGTTAGGGCTAAGGCGTGGAGAGGATCAGCTTGCCGGTGCGCTCGCCAGGCGCTGCAGCAGGTTGTATGGATGTAGGGGAGCAGTACTGCAAGGCGATCCGAGCTTTGCCCATCAGCGGACCGACATGAGGGCAGCGCCCCGCCGCCTCGCCCGCAAAGCCCGACTGTCCCATGCTAGGGCCCCTAAGTGCTGGGACCGCGCACTCATGTATCACTCAACGCCACCAGGGGCAGCTGCGCTATCTGCTGAGTTTGTGAACTTGCGGAGCATCCTTAAAGCCGCCAAACGCCCACCTGCTGTTGCCGCTGGGCTAGCCCAGCGCTGTTGCCGCCAGCGGCCCCAAGCACCAGCCGTCCTGCCAGGATTGGCAACCCTCAATCGACCAATGGAAGCAGTGTAACCTTGGTGAGCGGACAGGAGCATGCAGCGCTGACAGAGTGACACTGGTGGCACAATGCACTGCGATGAAAACTGGCTGCAGCAGCAGCAGCCCCGCGGGGGCGAGGGGCAGCAGGGTATAGCAGCAGCAGCAGCACCAGCAGCAGGGTTGGAACAACTGCGGCGCTGCGGCAAATGACGGCAGCAAGTGCTGACACGTAGCAACAGTCACTGTGAGCCTCTCAATGGCGGCAGCGCAGCTGATTGGGCGGTACCTTGCATTTGCTGGCCATGGATGCTGCCCAGCCCACGTCCAGGAGTTGCTTACAGCAACATGAGGTGCATTCCAAATTGTGCTTCAGAGGTTCTCCTTTGCATCTCTCATGGCTCGGATTCCGTGACCACGAGGACCTGAGGCAGGCACGTGCGGTCTTGCTCATGTGCCGCCGCTGCGCAACGTTGGCCGCGGCTAGCCGCGGCTGCAGGTATCGGGGGCCTGCCAGCAGCCAGCCGGCTTGTGGGCACACGCAATCGCACTCGACATCGTCCTCGCATCCCTCTCACGTCGCCAGCAGCTGCAGGGAGCCCGCGCTGAAGGAGCGGGCAGGCGGCAGGGGCAGATGGAGCTGAGCCGCTGCCATCCAGCTCTGTAGATGGCGGGGAGGAGGATAGAGCGGCCGTCACGGCCTCGCACCAAGGGCTTGGTGCTCGCGGTCTTTGCCCTGCTCGCCCTGGGCTCTGTCCTGTTCGTCAGGCAGACCAAGGGGCTCGCGTGGCCCGTAATCAACACCTGGCAGGTGCGATGCGGGCGGGGGAGCTCGCACCCCCCTTGCCGCAGCGCCGCCTGCCGCCGCCGCCACTAGGTGCTTTGCCGCCTGCTTGCCGCAACTTGGCACACGGCCTCCCTGTGCGTCTCCTTTCCAGCCACCACTGTACAATCTGGCTGCTGCTATGCTGCAGGCCTCTCTTGCCAATGTGTCCTCCGTGCTGGCCTCGGTGGCACAGCCGGCAGCAGATGCAGACGCACAGCCGGCGGCGGCGGCTGCCGGTGCCGTGGCTGCTGCTGCGTCAAAGCCGCAGAAGCAGCCTCTGACAGACGCAATAAAGCGGCGGTGTGAGGGCACCCTGGGAACCTGGTGCATCGATTTCCACACTCAGGCGGAGGTGCCNGGCAGTGACGGCGCCGCGGGGAAACCGCACCTGCAGCCTGAACTGCAACCAGGCGCGTGCTGTCGCTTTTCGGCTGCTGGGCCTGGGACGGTCTATTGTTGGCTGTATGGCCGCTGCCCCCTCCTTGCATCGCCCGCTGCCGTGGCGTCGGATTGCTTGCCGAACCTGCAGCCTGAACTGCAACCAGGCGCGCGTGTTGCTGTTGGCTGGCCCTGGTATCACCTGCTGCTGCGCTTTGCTGCGGTGGCAGCTGCTTGCTCAGCCAGTCTGCCACCACCTGGCTGTCTGCCCACCCTCTGCTGTTGCCTCCGCCCCCTTGTGTGCGCCGCAGGTCGGCACGTGCAGCGCCCTGACCAGCCTGTGCACCGCTTTTCACCCAACCCCCGCTGCATCTGCCTTTCTCTTACCCTTTTCCTACTCACCCGTCCCAAGTGCAGGTCGGCACGTGCAGCGCCCTGACCGGCCTGTGCACCTGCCCCGCGGGCTGGCAGGGCTTCAACTGCCTAATGCTCATGCCGCGCCACTGCGCCAGCCGCTACTCCTATTTTGGATATGAGCGCGGGCGAGAGGAGCCGAATGTGACCAAGGGAGTGGGCCTGCCCAGCATCTGGGCCTTTCCCGAGAGCCACTGCGCAGGTGGGTGCTGCCGCTGCTGAAGGGTGGTAGCCAGGGGAGTGGGGCAGGAGGCTGCAGCAGCGGCGCCGTCTGGTGTGTGCTGGATGACAAAATAGGAATGGGGAAGGCAGCCTGGCAAGGCAGGGCAAGGCGGAACGCACTCTAGCCTTCCTCCCACTCTGCAGGCACGTGCGACGAAACGACCGCCCTGTGCTTCTGCCCCTCCAACACCACATACGGCCGGCGGCCGGCGCCCGAGGATGCACCCCCAGGTGCGGCACAGCTTTGCATGTTGACTTGGAGCTTCCTTTTCATGGCTGGATTGCATGCATGGCAGCTGATTGGCGACTGGTCAGTAACTGGATACCATATCGGTCCCTCCGCACCCCACGCCAATGCAGGCGCGCCGCCGGTGCAGCGGGGCCGCCCCATGGGCCAGTTCTGCCAGCCCAACCGCACACCAGACGGCCAGGAAACGGCCTGGGGCACCATCGACCCTCAAGACTTGTACGGCCCCGAAGGGTGGTGCATGGCGGCTGAACCCAAGCACCAGTGCCCCTGCACTGGCGACGGTGCGTTTTTTCCTGTGCCAGCTTGTGGCTTTGCTATCCTGCTGGCAGCTTGCTGGCATTCGTTATGGTACTGCTGCGTAGGCTGCGCTGCACTTGCTGTGTGGTTGAGAAGAACTCTGCTGCACTCCGTTTCTGGTGTGCGGGTATTTAAGTGCTGGACAACCCATTCCTTGCTGTAGGTTGGGGCGGCAAGAACTGCGAGGAGCCGGCAGAAATGGTGGGTGCTGGGTTGGGGCACGTGCAAAGCTGGCTTGTCAAGCTGGAGGTTTGCACGTATGCAAAGAGTCACAGGCTGGGGCGGCAAGGGGTGCGTGGAACCTGCGGGGCAGGTGGATCTACTCTCTGCGCTCTTTGATTGATTGATGCCTTGCATTACAACGCCAAACCGAAGTGCAGACTGGTGAACGTTGGCCTTCGTGCAGACGTGTCGATAGTAACATATGCATCCGCCAACCACTGCAAAAATTCCATTGCAGTTCTGCTTCAACCAGTGTAACGGACGCGGCACATGCATCGGCGGCTACTGCCGCTGCCACAAAGGTGGGTTGGGCAGCTGCTGCTGCTGCTGCTGTGGTGCCGGATGGGATGGGTCGGCTGCTGTTGCTGGGTTGGCTGCAAGCCCAAANGGNCACTCCCTCTCGCGTCACAATCAGGCAAGCTCAGCCTATCCTCTGTCTTGCAGGCTGGCATGGCATCGACTGCGCACACCAAAGCGCAGCAGTGGAGCCAGAGCTGCCAGCTGAACTGCCGGCCTGGGTGGCAGAGCACGTCCACACACCGGCCGCCGCCGACTTCCCAGCCAACGCCACCCGCAAGCGGCCGCTCATTTACGTGTGAGTGGGCACACGTGCGCACAGCGTGTGGCAGTCATTTTGTGTGGCAGAGGGG
>JADXDR010000168.1:182778-205200 GCA_025026875.1 Chlorella ohadii
CCATCCGTCCTATGATACGCACACCTAACTCTTCTCATCCATCCGCTATCGTATTTCCATCCGACTATCATACTCCGCAGTTACGAGCTGCCCAGCGACTACGGGACGCTCTACCTGCAGGCACGCTGTGCTGCGCTGTGCTGTGCTGCGCTGCGCTGGCCTGCATCTTGATGCACTGCGCTCCGCTTTGCCGTGCTGCTGCGCTGTGCTGTGCTGCAATGTACCGCACGCCCAGCCAGGGGCTGCTCAGTCTCTTCAGGAGTGGATGCGGGCCTGTCTATCACCCTGCATCTCTTGCAAACCCAGGCCACCTCGGCACCTGCATCAGCAGCTGACGCCTGCCCTGCTTAGCCTGCATCAGCCCTGCAGTACCGCAACGGAGGCGAGGCGTGCATGCCCTTCCACCCACAAGTTAATGCAGCTGAAGTCAAGTTCCATGCAACCAATTGATGTTGTTTCCCTGCACACGAGTGCTGCAGTACCGCAACGGAGGCGAGGCATGCGTGCCGCGGCTGTACGGCCTGCCCGGCAACGGCACACACCTGTCAGGTGCGGTGTGGCGTTCGTTTGCCTACTTCTTTTTTGCCATTTGAGCGGCTGTGCCTGCCCAGCAACGGCACACACCTGTCGGGTGCGATGTGGCAGCAGTAGGTTTGCCCTTTTCCGATTTGCTGCGCATTGCAGCCATCGAAGACCGGGAGCGCTGCGCTGCCACCCTTGCACTAGTAGTTCAAGCAACTGCAATGCCACTGCTTGTTGACAAATGTGCAGGTTGGACGTACAGCGTGGAGGCCGGCTTTCTGGAGGCGCTGCTGCAGAGCGAGCACCGCACGCTGGACCCGGAGGAAGCGGGTACGGTTGTGGCCAGCAATCTGCCTGTTTGTTTGTGGGTCGGACAGGTGCTGCTGCTGCCCGTCGAGTGGCGGGCATGGCTGGGATCAGCCATCCATACAGCACGCTTGCAACAAGTTGAGTTCACTTGCTTCATGGGATACTGCAGTGATGCACACCTGCACACTGTATGCCGTCCTGCTCTTCTTGCTGCGCAGACTTCTTCTTCATTTCGCGTACTGTCTGGCTGACGCACAAAACTTCCCCTGTTTGGCCCTCAATTCTATGTGCAGACGTTTACATAACTTCCCCTATTTGGCCCTCAATATTATGCGCAGACTACTTCTTCATCCCGCTCTTCCCAGCCTGCTTCATCCACCCCGTCAGGTCTGCTACTGGTACTGCTGCAGTTCTCGTGCGCTGCAGCTGTTGCTGCTACAGCATTGCTGCTGAAGCATGCATGGGCTGGGTATGCCAGAACTGCTGCCGCCGCTGCCGCTGCTGCTGCTCCTATGAATGCAATGCAAACACCCCACCAATTCCACAGGGACTTGGCCAACTCGCTTGGCAACTTTCACTTGGTGGCACACTGCAGGGCGCAGCCTCACTTACTTGTTCACTCGCCTACTTGTTTAGGGGCAACAGGCTGCTCCACTGCTTCCGCCCTTCCCTGCAGGGACTCCGCTGACTCGCTGCGAGATTTCTACTACTCGGTGGCGTACAACCGGGTGCAGGGCGCGACCAACCTGATGCTGGAGGCGTGGCACTGGCTGCGCTCGCACCACCCCTACTGGTGAGTGCTAGAGTAGTACTTGAGCACAATGCTTAAATGGCTGAAGCGAACACCAACCTGATGCTGGAGGCCTGGCACTGGCAGCGCTCGCACCACCCCTACTGGTGAGCTCCGCCCGGCTGTATTGGGAAGTACCGTACCCTGCATGCTGGCAACATGGTTGGATACACACCAACTGCGGTCCTCGCAGTGCCCATACAGTCAACAGTGGGCGGACTGCTTGCAAGCGCATGCTGTTGATTGCAATGATGTCACTCCAGCAGATGCTCCTGCGGTTTGCACTGCGACAGGGACCGGCGGGGCGGGCGGGACCACATCCTGATCTCAGCGCACGACGAGGGCTCCTGCTGGGTGCCGGCGGCGCTCCGGCCTGCCATCGTTTTGAGCCACTGGGGCCGGAAGGATGCCAATCATACCTCGGGGACGGCTTATGGCGCTGATAATTACTCGGCTGACCTGGTGAGGGGCTGCGGGGCAGTTTCTTGGAGTAGTTTGGTAACATGGCTGTCAAGCTTGCATGGGCCGGTGAGCTGGCGCTATGCTGCCGGTCTGAGCAGGCTCCTTTTTGGAGCATAGCTGTACAGATCCCTGCGGCTGGCTGTCACCTGCCGAAACGCCCAGCCGCGTGTCTGTGATTGCGCCAGCACTCTCGCTGCAGCTGTCGGCTGCCTGCCTTCTGGTGTGTGCTTCACTGCAGCTTGACGCTCCCACCTTGTGTGTTCTTGCGCTCACTTGTTGTGCACCTTCCCCGAATGTATTGCTGTGCAGCACCACCCCCAGTTTGAGCCCGAGGGCTGGCTTCGGAAGCTGGGCAAGCACCCCTGCTACGACCCCCAGAAAGTGAGCGGCTGCTGGGCATACCTCGGTTTGCTGCTCTGTGGTGCGTGATGGCCAGCAGCCTGCAGCCGCACACCCGGCATGACTTTGGCCCTGAGTGTTCTGCCCTGTCGGCAGACGCCACCTGACCGGCTGCTTTGAACGTCAAGCGTCTCAACGCCGGATCCCACCTATTGCAGGACCTTGTCATTCCACTGATGAAGACCCCAAACCACTACCAC
Source organism: Chlorella ohadii (assembly GCA_025026875.1). Lineage (NCBI taxonomy): Eukaryota > Viridiplantae > Chlorophyta > Trebouxiophyceae > Chlorellales > Chlorellaceae > Chlorella > Chlorella ohadii. The sequence goes on from JADXDR010000168.1 coordinate 185,461, forward strand.
CTGTCCCCGCTGATTGGCGGCCCCTCCCGCAACCGCACCTGGCTGGCCTTCCACCGCGGCCGCGTGCAAAAGGAGCTGCCGGATTATTCGAGGGGCGTGCGGCAGCGGCTGGCGGAGGCTGCGGAAAAGGGCGGCTGGCTGGAGAAGCACCGGATAGCAGTCGGAGAGTGAGTGGATTGTTCTCCTGCTGGCAGCTGTGCAGCTCTTGGCAGAGGCGAGATACCCGCAGCAGGCATAGCGCAGAGGCAGCTCGGGGGCCGTCTGTACTGTGCAGCACGGCAGGGCAGTAGCCACGTTGGGCAAGGTATAGCTGCACTTAGAGTGCGACAGCGTATGGGGCTGGCAGGATTCGACGGATGCGGCTTACGCCGTATTGCAATGAGTTCAACACCACAGCAGTCTACCTGTTTGCTTTGCAGGCACGACAGAATCCAGGGCGACTATAGGGAGCCTGCCGCTGTATTGCCTGGATCCACAACCTAACGGCAAAACATGAGGCTTATCTCTTTGCAGGCACGACAAGATTGAGGGCGACTACAGCGCGCTCCTCTCATCATCCGAGTTCTGCCTGGTGAGAAACAAGTCTGCTCTGCTCTGTGTGCTGTTTCGTATTGGGCATGCAGCATCGCAAGGTATTGCTCCTGTCATCATCTGAGTTCTGCTTGGTGCGCACAGTGTGTTGATTGTTTTTCTCTGGTGATGGCTCCCATTTGCTGCTGCTGCTGCTGTTCTTGCTGCTGCATGATGCTGCGGTTGTTGCATGCTGGTGGTGCTGTTGCATGCTGCTGCTGGTGGTGCTGTTGCATGCTCCTGGTGCCGTGGCTGATGACTGTTTCTCTTTGCCCTCATGCTAAAATCGCGGTTTGCCTGCAGGTGATGATGGGCGACGGCTGGAGCGCGCGTATGGACGACGCCACGCTGCACGGCTGCATCCCGGTCATCATCATGGCGAGTGCCGGAATGTTGCTTTTTGCTGCTTCTGCTTTTGCTACTGTGGGCAGGTGAGGGCAGGGTAGAGCAGGGTGGGAGGCAGGATGGAGGCAGGGCAGGTGGCAGAACGGCAGACAGGGGCGGATGGGGTGGGATGGGCGGGGCTGCTGGCGCAAGACGCCTCGTTTGTGCCCCTCCTTACCCTCGTACCAATCCCCATTGAGTGCCACAGGATGAGATTGACGTGTCATTCGAGTCCATCGTTGACCTGTCAGCCTTCACGGTGCGCATCGCACAGGCGGACGCCGAAAAGCTGCCCGACATTCTGCTGGCCATCCCGCACGAAAAGCGGCAGGAGATGCGGGCAGCTCTGGCCAGGGTGTGGCAGCGCTTCACGTATTCCAGCTACCGGCCGTATGCCAAGCGGTTCCGAGAACTGCAGCAGCAGCATGCAGAGGCGGCCACAGCGGCCCAAGCGGGAGCAGCGGCGGGAGCAGCAGCCGAGCAGCAGCAGCAGCAGCCGCTCTCCCTGCCTGCCACAGTGCCGGATTTGGACCCGGCTGCAGACGATGCCTTTAGCACAATCATGGCATGGCTGCACAGCCGAATACCGCACACACGATAGCTGCAGCTGCTTGCGCCTGCTTTTCCTGCCATCCATTGGTTACCGTCTGCCCTGATTACAGTGCCCAGTCACATTTACACTGCAATACATGTTACATGGTTCTGAGCTTAGGCGCATTGCAGGCAGTCAGGGCGGGCAGCATGTGTGCACGCGGCGGTTTGCAGCCCCGCCAAAAGAGCCGACTGCACATACTGCTGAAGAGAACAAAGAGGGCCAAGCGCAAGGCATCATATCCGTGTTTCATGAAACACCGCAGAGGCGACTGCACACTAAGGCAATCAATCAGATCAGCATCCAGATGAAATCGGCATGAAAGCGGCTGTGGCGCCGTGCGCAGCAGCGCTACCGGGTGGAGGTACCACCGGTGTGGGGTGCACTGACAAGCAGCCAGCGGCTTTTTATTAAGGGACAAGGCTGTGCATGCAGGGATTCTCATGTTGGGCAGCAGCTGGTGCCAGCCAGCTGCCGCTGTTACTCATACCCGGCTTCCGCTGTCATTCTGACCGGGCCGCCGCCGCTGTGAGCGTGCAGGCTGGTCCGCTGGATGCAGCTGCCTGCTTTGCCAGCTGGCAGGTCAACCGGTCACTTCAGCTTGTCCAAATGCTCGAACTTCTCCAGCACTCCCTCGGCCACTCTGCAGGCAATACGTAAAAGGGTAGCGACAGGCTGGGCGACTTGCCATGTGCTTGCAACTGAAAACTGAGACCCCAGTGCCCAAATCTCTCCAGCACTCCCGTTGCTGCCCTGCTCAACAGCCCAGCCGGAGAACAGCCACTAATTGCACCACCTTCCAAGTGTTGGGCACTGCTTCAATTACGCCAGCACCGCACCCTGATGGTGTATGCACAGTGCTTCTCAGAGAACAGAGTCATGCAGCAGGCACTTCCCTGCCCAAGTCGCCTGCGTCCAAAGCCGCGGGGCCTTGATCCACGTTCAGCATCTTGCTGGAAACAGAGAGCAACCTCTGCAGCATGAAATCAACAGCTACCGACCTGCCCAGGTCGCCTGGGTCTGAAGCCATGGGGTCTTGATCCACATTCAACATCTTGCGGGGGTCGCCCCCCGACCTGTGTGCGAGAGTGGAGGAATGCAGGGCGGGTGCACACACAGCTGTGACCACCACTCTTCAGGGTTCTACGAGGCATGCAAGCATCTTGGNCTCCGCTTCCGTTCGCTCGGGTGACGCCTGCCGCAGCGCACCCAGCAGCCTGTATGACGCACACCAGGCGGCGCGTGGATGCTCGCTGTGCCGGCTGCAGTGCACGCGCTGCGTATGGCTTCATGCACACGTGCCCACCGCCTGTCACGCGCTGGTTGGCTGATGCAGTTCTATCGCCCCACCGCCGCTGATCAATCGGGATGACAGAGCCGACTCATTTGGGCAGCTTGGCTGGCCCGGGCAGTGCTGATGGTCAGTACAACCCTGCCCCACTCCGCATGGAAGGGCACTCACTTGTGCGGCTTGATCGGCCCGGGCTTGGCGCAGGCCTTGGGCGCCTGCAGCTCTCCCAGCTGCTCATACTCGTCCAGTACCCACTCAGCCACCCTGCATGCACAACACGCGAGTCGTTCCGAGTTAAACTGACGATACCAGAAAGGGGCAGGGTGTGAGCTCGCCCAGCTGCTTCCAGCCGCCACTCGGCAACTCTGCATCATGCACGTGGGCGGCTCAAACATCAAGTAGCGGCTCAGCCTCCGCTAGGTAAGAATGTGAAAGAAAGAAGGAAAGACAGTGATGCGCCCTTGGGCGTCGGCTGAAGACGCCAAGAGCTAGGTGCTCTCAGCGCCTATCAGCCTCCGCACGCACCCCGAGCCGGCCACGCAACCCTTGGCCCGCCGATGTTGGTCACGTGTTCACTCGTTCACTGTAGGTTGGCAGCGCAAGTGCCAAAATCAATGTTCAATGCAGGTCAGCAGCACAAGCTCCACGCATTGCCTCACCGCCCCAGGTCTCCTGGGTCTGTCTCCAGCGGTGCGCCATCCACATTCAGCAGCTGGTGCGGGTCTGGGTGCCGGTCGTGCGGCGGCGGGGCGGCCATCGCTGCTACCGCAATGCGCAGTCGGCGGCCGGCGGCGACCGCCTGCGGGAGGCAGCAGAATTTTTGCAGGAGCTGGTTGGTTACAAACGAAAAGTTTCAGGCATCCAATCGGTTGGCCGACAGGGATCCTGGAGGCGGGCTTCAACTAGTCGGCCTTGCGCCCTGGTGGCGGCGGGAGGCGCGGGCGCACCGGCGGCGGGGAAGCAGCAGCGGCGCCGGGCAGCCATTCTGCCACAATAGCCCGTCCCCACGCTCCAAACCCATGGAAAGTCCGGGGGGACTGCCTCCTCCCGAGCGCTGCCTCGCGCACCTGCTTGCGGGGCAGGCCTGCCGCGCAGCGCGTGGTTTGCAAGCAGCACTGCATGCTTACGAAATGACAGAGGATCGATTGAGNCGCTNNGTCGGAGCGCCTTGCGTCGAAGTCTTCAGGCCGCCGCCACCCGGCGCCAACGCTGCATCTTGCAGCGCGCTCGCATGGGCAACATCTCATTAGCTGGAGCAGCTCAACCAACGCATGCGTTGGGGCTGTGTACATGTGCAGAAGGAGCCCTGTCTGTACATGTGTACAATGTGTAGAGCTGCCGGCGCACTTGCTGAGCTGGTCTTGGGCCCCTGTGCGCTATCCGGACGGAACATGGAGGAGGGACTTGTGCATGAAAGACTTACATTGAAGACACGCCACATGGCAGGCTCAATCTAACAAACGGAACGGTGCAAGAGCTTGGTATGGTCCAAATGGCAGGTAGTAGGGTCGGCAAGAGAGCTCCATGTCGATTGCTCGGTATGACTCGGAAGCAGGTGGCAGCAGGTACCACAGGTGGCATTAGTGCAAGAGCTGGGTACTATCAGGATGTGGAAGCCAGGCATTGCGGATGCGAGAGTGCAACATCTCAGCAAAGCTCTGAGGTGGGGGGCAGGCGTACCGCAGACGGCAGGACGATGTGCAAGCAAGCAATCAAAGATAAGGGGCACTGGGATTGCACTCGCTGTAAACACAATTGGAAGGGGGTGGCGATGGAGTAGTACTGCCACTGCATTCAGCGCAGGAATGGTGTGCTCGGTGCTTCTGGCACATGGCTACGCCTTTCTTAGTTTTGAAATGTCATCAGCATCCCTTGAAAGTTTCAATACTTGATGATATATGCGTCGGATCGCACACTTTGCATCGTCCACGCGCCAGCGCTGTTGTAAGCATCCGCAAACACGCAGACAGGCAATGCCTCGAGCCGTTGGCTCGAGAGGGTTATTTGGCACGAGGTGGCCATGGGTACCCCTGCCAAGTCGTTGTCGGCCCTGCAGGGTTCGTGAATTGGGGAGAAGTCAGGGATGGACATATGTATTACTTACTACGTAGTGGTATGGATGAAGCTGTGCCACAGCTGCATGCGCTCTCTGCGCATGCGCATGTGACTGTGCACATGGGGCAATGCGAGCATAAATGCGCGATGCACGAGTGAACTCACATTTTGTTGGGGTACTCTCTGGGCCCGCTGCACGCTGCTCGTTGAATCAACTGAGAGGTTCACAGAAGGCAGGACTGAGGAGGCAGGACACCGGCGCCGGACGACCAACGTCTGGCAATGGCGCGCCGGAGCTCCTGCACGCTCATCGTGCTTGTGGTGAGGAGCTGAGCGCAGCAACACTGGGCCCGAAGGCAGCGGACGCCCGGTGTTGGCGTGGTACGAGTTGGATCGTGACTGCCTCGCCTCCTCTTGCGCACGCAGACCCTGCTGGTTGCAACCGCAGCGAAATAGAGCCATGTTGAACCAGAACTGGCGGCTGCAGCGCGCCGCAGGTGGGTCCTTCAGCGGTTCCCTTCCGCAGGAACCTGCAGCTGCTATTAGGATGAAACCTGGTTCCCTTCCGCAGAAACCTGCAATTTAGCCCTATTCTCCGCTTCAACAAAGAAGCGGCGATCTGCTCAGCATGTTTGTACATCCCTGACATGTCGCCGCCGCGACCCCCGCCCCGCAGGCTATCAGCCGCGGGCGACACCACAAAGTGCCCGCGCACCGCGCTCTACATTGTTCCAGCCTTGCCCAACGTGAGAGACGCCGCCACTTTCCAGCTAGTGCGCGCCACCTACGTCGACACCGTTAAGCGCCTCGCCCCCGCCGGTGCGCCTTGCGCCGCTCTGTCCGTCCGCACGTGCCCGTTGGTCCCGCCCCGGTGACTTAGCAGCGCAGGGCGATGCCTGGCTGGTTCCCTGCCCTGGTTGATTCATTCAGCATGTGCAGCCCATCCGCCGGAGTCAGCCAGGCATGCAGATGCTGCTGCAGCATGCAGCCAACAGCGAGGCCGGCTTGGTCTTGACAGCCGCTCACAAAAGTCTCTGCTGGCCTGTACTGCTGACAATGAGTGCGCTGCCATGCCCCTGGCTCCTCACCCCTTGTTAACCGAGCGCAGGCGCCATCTCGGATGTCATCCCCACCCTGACCGAGCCCAACAGCGCCAAGGGCGGCATCCTGGTGCACWCCACCGTCCTGTTCAGCGGCAGCTGCGAGGCCGGCKAGGCGGCGGCGCGCGCCCTSCARGTCAAGCTGCTGGGCGACGTGCGCACGCTGTTCTACGTGCCCGCCCCCCGCGCCAAGTCGCTGTTTGGCGATGGCTACATGGTCACTGTGTCGCATCCGTTCCTGGTGAGCCGCTGCGAAATGATTGGGTGGGCTGGCTGCACCTGCCGACAGCTGTCGCTTGGTGGAAGGCTGTGTATGCCACGGAACTTCATGCACGCGCGCGCTGCACCTGCGGGCCACACCAGTCTGGATGCTTGCTTGGCGCGCACCCGACAGTCACTTGTCCCCCTGCAACCCTCGCCCCCTGTTATGCCAGGCGGACGGCACCGGCGCCAAGCTGGATGCTCCCGACGCCCCCGCCGGCACCGACCTGGCCGCCCAGTTCAGCATCACTTGGCAGGKTGTTCCGCCCTCCAAGGTCGGGGAGCTGCAGGCCGCCGCCTTCAAGGCCGCCATCGTCAAGCAGCTGCCCGCAGGTGGGTGGGACCTGGGATGGCATTGCAGGGGCTCATCGGTGCCCAGTCACAGGCACTTGGCTGGGGTGGGCTGGCCGGCTGCAGCAGGGCATAGCTGGCAGCTGCGCAGATGCAACACTCTGCCGCTCAACTGCCGGTATGTTTTTATGCAGGTGCTGGCGTGTACTTCACCACAATGATCACTGAGGGCGTGTCCTACCGCTTTGGCAGCCACTGGCGCGCCTGCGCCGCCCCTGTTCCACGTGCGTTAATGTGCATCAGGCTGGCGTGTTTATTGAAATGCTGCCATGCAAATTGTGTCCAGCACAGCTGGGCAGTGCTAGTTGAAACGGTTGCAGCCCCGCACACAAGTGCTCTGCCCACAATGAACAAACCCACCCACCGACCCGCCTGCCAAACCCCCGCAGCCACGGTGGCCAAGAGCGCCGGCAAGACGTCTCAGGGTGGCACAGTCTGGCCTCCCGAGCAGCCCGCAGACGCCAAGGCGGGGCGCCTGGTGTTCAACACCAACATCCATGGCACTGTGTTCAACACGGCCGCCGGCAAGGCAGCCCTGACCCAGGTCATGCAGCTGCTGCGCTCCAACACCGCCGCCGTATTCCCGCCCCGCACCTTTGGCCGCATGGCGCTCGACCCCGGCTATGGTCTGCGCCTCGTCAACAACCCCGCCTACCCATGCACCTGCGAGGGTGCGTGCCCCTTAGGTTATGTGGTTGGGAGCCATGCTGCTGATCAGTCGCACTGCTGGCCAGTATACTCAGCTGGTCGAAGGCCCTAGGGCGCACTTCGCCCATCAGCCTGGGACAGCTGGCAGGCGCTGCCAGTGTTGAAACTTCAAAGCTTTACATCCAGCAGCGCCGGCAGGGGTGGCGCCACAGTGCCTGTGCCACACGGCCAGGAGGGGTGGGCCCGCTGGCAACCCTCTTGTCAGCTCATGGTTTGCGAAGCTCGGGCGTCACAGGATGAGAGGCTCGATGCGCCGCGATGCAGCAGACACTTGAAGTTCAGGCAGAGCGTGTGAATTCAGCTTGAACTGCTGCGCTGGGCAGCAGCATCATGCGAGACAGGGCCTGCGCTTGAGTGCACCTCCTGTGAGATACCGCAACGCCGCCCATTTAAATGCACGTCCCCTGATCGAGCATTCCATTACAGTGGGCATGCGGCACGTGAGAGGTGGGCAGAGGGTTGGAATGAAATGGGCAGCGTCAGCAGAGAGGGTGTCATGGGGGCATTATCACTGTGAAAGTGATTCATGAGAGGGCAAGTGACCGAAACGGCAGCAGCAGGGCACGTTAATGTGCCCCACAGCAGCGGCAGCAAGTGGCACGGCAGCTATATCAAGCAAGCAGCGTGCTGCTGCCGAGCGTGGGTGGGCAGCTGCGCTCATGTTCAGCCACGCTGGGGCGCTCAGAGATGCCTAAACGCCTGAACCTGGGGTGCTCAGTGCTCACAGCACTTCGGGGTCGACGGTCGGGGCTGCGCCGCTGCTGGCAGAGCTGCTGCTGCTGCCGCTGCCAGAGCTGCTGCCTGCCGAAGAAGCGCCCTCCATCATGGAGTAGATGCGGGCGGCAAAGTCGCGGGGGCTCTCAATCATGAAGCCGCCTGCAGGTGGAAAGCAACAATAGGGGCGCCCTCCATGAGGGATTTGATATATATCGAGGTGCGTGCGGCAAATCGCATGGGCTCTCAAGCATGAAGCCGCCTGCACAGGGGGTTTATGGCGCACTCAAGTCACACAAACGTTTGGTTTTCGAGAGCGCTGTTGACCAAGCGACCTATCGTGGTGGCCGGGCTCTCAATCATGAAGCCGCCTGCACGTGGAGTGCAAAAAAGGGGATGTTGCTGGGGGCACAAGCAAGGGCGATGCTCACCGGCTGTGGTCTCGCACAGATCGCCGCCTGGGCGAGCATGCAACAGCTTGCGCAGCGCAGCATGCAAACACAGCGCAGCGCACGCAGCGCATCGTCGTCGGGCAACTAGCGGCATGCATGCAAGCAGGCACAACAGCATGCAAGGCAACCGACCGCCCAGAGCAGTGCGCCCTCCTGCCAGCGGCGTGGCCTCAGCCAGCAGCACAGCCACATACCTCAATCAACAAAAGCAACAGAAACACCAGATCAACCACCAGGACTGCTGCAGCTGCCCACCTGCCAGCAGCGCCGCCTCAAACAGCAGCTGCACCTGCTCCTTGGCCTCCCTGCGTAGATTGAGGGAAGCAAAGTGAAGCAAATGTCATTTGTTGCTAGTCATGAGACACCCACAGCCTGCCATGCCGCGGGTTTGCCGGCATGGTGCGGCGGCAGCACCGCCCTACAAATACAAATACCTGAGCTCCTCAAAAGCTCACAGACAGTAACAAGCCCGGAGACACCAGGAAACCCTCAGGAAAAAACAAAGCCCCCCTCCGCCTCACCGGCTCTCCAGCTCCACCTTTGCCTTCAGGCTCTGAATGATGGGGTGCTGCGGGTTCACCTCCATGATGCGGCGGCCCCGCATATACTCAGCCGCCCGAGCATCGCCCATTGCCTGCATTGGTGTGTGAGCAGAGAAGATGGGAGATGGTTGACACAGGCTGCAGCTCGTGTGTGGGATGGGAGAGCAAGGGCAGACCGTCCGCATGTACTCAGCAGCACATGCATCGCCCATCGCCTGCAAGACAGGATACGGGCCAAGGGTGGGATAAGTTGTAGGGAGTGAAGAGGAGTGCGCATGTACTCAGCCGACCGAGCGTCGCCCATCGCCTGCAGGCAAGAAAACCGAACTGAAAAAGGTGCAACAGCAGGCGGCGCGCATGTACTCCGCCGCACGAGCATCACCCATCGCCTGCAGCGCCGGCAAGGCCAAAGAGCGGTGAGCTAGCCAGCGCTTCCTTGCAGACCGAGCAGTGTCGGCCGCGGTCATGCAGCCTGCTGCGCAGCCCTGCAGTCTCAACGAGTCTGCTAGTGCGGGCAGCAGAATCCACGACCGGCACCAACAAAGAGAACAAACAAGGTACACCTGGGCGCGCATGATGCGCTCCAGCCAATTTAAGTGGCCGCTACCACCGCAGGGCAAATAATTACTCCAAAACAGGTCATACAGTTCACAACAGCGGCCATCACAGCTGCTTATAGCCAGAAGCTGAGCAAGCAGGAGATTAAGCTTGCCTGCGCGCGCATGATGCGCTCCATGTTGGCGCTCCAGCCAAACTTGGAGGCCACCACCACGGCGGGGGAGTCGGTCAGGCGGTTGGTGACCGAAACCTTTTCAACCTTGTCGCCCAGCACCTGCAATTGAGAAGGGGCATGTGGATCGTTCCGTGACGGAACACGCAACAAGAGTCGGTCAGGCGGCTGGTCACTGACACCTTTTCAACCCAGCAACTGCAAGGCAAGTTCAGCGCACGTAAAGCGCAGGGCGTTGCCATGGAACTAATCGGCCGCTGGATCCGCGGCTGAGAAGGAAACCGTACTGACCTGCTCCAGGGGAAAAAAACAACCCTCTGCCCACCTTCGCCATGTAGTCAGTCAGCTGCTTGAGCTCCGCGGTCGCCACCTCGAGAGCCTTCTTGTCCTCCTCTGCAATTGCAATGGACACAATGCTCACTGAAGCTACAGACTGCATCCACTGTTTCGTTTAGTTGTGCGTGTGGTTGCTCTGTGCAGCTTGCAACACTGCTGGGGGCTTTGCACTGGCCGCTCGCCGCCAGCCAGCCAGCACAGCACGTGCAAATTGAAGCATGCTTGCCCAAACTATGTGCACCAACCGGCCAAGACACTGCGGAGAAGCCAAAGGAAAAGCAAGGCCTCACCACTGTCGTCCAGCTGCAGGTCCTCCCGCGACACATGCATCAACTTGATACAGCAGCGCTTCCATCGAGCAAAAGCAGCGCGCGGCGCTCAGCATTCAGCCGCAAAGCACTGCTCAACCCTGATGAACAATAGAGAAAGATGGGTTCACTAAACAAAGCAGGCCTCACCGCTGTCGTCGAGCTGCAGGTCCTCGCGCGACACGTCAGTCAGCTGCATGCCCTCGAACTCCTGCATCAAATTAACCATTGGGTTGACAAGGACGAGATCATTGTTTTGAAAGGTAGCAGCTCAGACGTCAGCTGCATGCCCTCGTACTCCTGCATTGAATAAGCCAGCAGAAATAGCGGCAGTCCATTCATCTCCCTGCCGCCGCTGGAACAGTTGGCATGCACACAAGGAGCGTGCGCCGCCGCTGCGACAGCTGGCACACATGTGGCTGGAAAGAAGCCGGCACATTCCTTGCTGCTGCCGCAATGAAACTTAGGGTTGGCTTGCCTGCAGGTTCTGTGCCGCCGCTGCAGCAGCCCGTACAAAACAGGGGTGGGCAGTCCATGCAGGTTTGTAATAAGGCGGCTGCAACAATACAAAGCACCAGACTTGCCTGCAGGTTCGCCGCTGCACACCGCGACTGCTAACACACANCCACCTGAGAAATCATGCACCATACTTTTTNCTGCCCAAAAANCAACAAGTTTTGCCTTGCCTGCAGGTTCTGCGCCGCCACCTCGTCAATGGGCTCAGTCAGGTACAGCACCTGCGAAGAAAGAAGTAATTGGACACATATTCAGTCAATGTAACAATAATCATTTCAGCAGAGTGTTTCACCGCTACCTCATCAATCGGCTCCGTCAGGTACAGCACCTGCGATACCAAACATAATAAGAAACAATCAGTCAGTTCCGTTGCATTCCGTTGCAATCGTCACTGGGCTCCGTCAGGTGCAGCACCTGCGCAGCAGGGCACCCAATAACTTGTCAGGTCGGCTGGCAGCAGCATCCCCATCCCCCCTGTTCCGACGCACAGCGCTGCCCTGCTGGGGACGGGCGGCTGCAGCAGGTGCTGCACCAGAAAGCAACAGCTGGCATGCGATGACATGGGATGACAGAAACGCTGCACCAGTAAGCAGCGCGCACCTGGTCAGCGCCTCGACATCAAGGGCTGCTCGCTACAAGTCATTCATGCTGCAAATGCTGATAATAGAAAGAAACATGACGAACCAGGAGAGCGCACCTCGTAGCCCTTGGAGGTCAGTGCCTCGACGTACGGGCTGGCCTCGCACGCCGCCCGGCTGTCGGCTGTGCTCAGAGGGGCCAGGGAAGGGAGCAGCAGGAATGATTTCTAGGGGTATGCTCTGCGGGAAAGCATCACTGCAGTCGGCAGTGGATTCACTTGGTTGCTGGTGGGAAGAGCTGCACCGAAAGCTGCAGCTGCACCCCTGCCTGCCTTTCCCTTGAGCAACCGTTGAAGAAGCATTATTCTCACCAGCCTGGCAGTAGATCTGGGCCTACCCCTCCTTCTTGCGGGCCAGCACACGAACATCACGTTAGCAGTACATGCCAGTACTATATACCCGGCTGCAGTTTGCTCACAGCCAGGTAGTAGATCTGGGCCTGNCCCCTCCTTGGTGCGAGCCATTAAGCAACCAAATCGATTAATTGGACAATAAATACAACAAATGCCCTCACCCGCCAGGTAGTAGATCTGGGCCTGCCCCTCCTTCTTGCGAGCGACGTAGTCGGCCAGCGAGGTCAGCCCCTCCTCAGCCTGCCAAATAGTGAAAATAATCGAACAGGAAATGGTTGAAAAGTAGTATAGAAGCAGGCCACGTAGTCGGCCAGCGAGGTCAGCCCCTCCTCCGCCTGCAATATCAATCTACAGGGGGTTGAAGAGCAAATCAGCAGGACACGTAGGGCGCCAATCTGCGAACAAATGGCCTCTCACAGCAGCACGCCTGCCTCGAGGCTGCTGCCGCCGCCGCCTCAAAGTCACCATTCAAGCTGTCAAAGCCCGGATTTCATCTCAGAAACCAAGCAAGTCAATGCGTGCAGATTCGCCCCATCCAGCCGGCGCACCTTGCAGGCGGAGGAGGCGAAGCGCTGGCAGGCTCCAGCCCCAATCCATGCTTTTCCAATGGCTCTTCAACACTTGGAGTTCAGCCCACTATAAACGCACCTTGCAGGCGGAGGAGGCGAAGCGCTGGCAGGCTCCAGCCCCAATCCATGCTTTTCCAATGGCTACTTGAAATCCAAGCCAATAATAAACGCACCTTGCAGGCGGAGGAGGCGAAGCGCAGCAGGGGCGCCAGCGCCTTGCGGTTGTCCTGCAAACAGCAAGTGTTAAGAGGGTTGCAAACAACAGTGGGCGCAACGCCAGCAGGCGAACCATCTCAGTCTGTGCCATCCTAAATGCCCCCAGCTTCATGTGTTGCGGCCAAGGACGTGCAAGCAACTGGCTAAATACTGGTGGCTCAGCATTTGTCGGCAAACCATCGGGGATTCTGGTGCAGCAGGTCTGCAGCAGCAGAAGTCTTGCTTCGCAGCACCCACCGCGTCCTCGATGCAGCCCAGCTCAACGCAGTGCATGCCCGCCAGGCCGCACCCCTCTCCTGCTTGAACTCGAGTGAAACAATGCTTAGAACAGAAGCCTCACCGCGTCCTCGATGCAGCCCAGCTTGACATAGCGGCCAAACGACTCCCAGAAGGCCTCGTAGTCCTGCAAAAAACGATTTAAACGTTCTGTGATGAGGCAGAAGCACGTCGTGGCGGGCACAGACATGTAGCAGACACAGTTCCCCCACACGCATGGGGAGCCGCCAGCCAGCCAGATGTTGCACTTCACACACTCTCACACACCCTCACACCCTCCCCAAACACAAGTGATTCAACATGGCCACTGCACACCTTCTTGTCCTCGCGATCCGCAATCTCCTGCAGCATGTCCAGGCTGCGCTTCACCAGCTGGCGGCGGATCAGGCGCACCACGCGGTTCTCCTGCAATGATTCAGGTGACAGGCAGGAAAAGGAGTTGGCCACTGAGAGCAAAACTATGAGGCGAGGTGTATGCTTGGCCAGCTGGCGGCGGATGAGGCACCACGCGGTTCTGCTGCAAGGGCACAACATGGAAAGTGGATTGCACCAGCGGCGCGGCCTGCTACACACAGCAGACGCATGCTGCGGCACCCGATCAGATCTGCTGACCGGTGTGCACACACTGATAACATTGTTNACTGCTTCATGCTGGACTTGCCTGCAGGATTTCGCGCGACACGTCGAGCGGCAGGCCAGCGGCTGTCCACCACGCCCTTGATGCATTGAAACCCCCCAAACGAGATAGAAAAACGAGCACAGCCCAAAGGTCAAGGGCTGGACACACAGGCTGGCAGCAGCGGGGCAGGAGTGCGCAGCTTTCAGCACAGCAGCTTGCCTGCAGGATTTCACGAGAAACATTCAGCGGCAGGTCGGCGCTGTCCACCACGCCCTTGATGAAGGAGAGGTAGCGCGGCATCAGGTCCTCATCGAATTCATCTGCATCGAAATGAAAGAACAACAGCAGGAGCATTATGAGAAATGGCAGCAGGTGAGTGTCAGGAGAGGCGGCAGCAAAGCGCTCCCTTGATGAAGGAGAGGTAGCGGCGCATCAGGTCCTCATCGAATTCATCTCGAGTAAAAGAAGTTAAGGAGAAGATAGTGGTTGCAAGGAAGCAGCAGGTTTCGGTGGAGGAGAGGTGGCGGGGCATCAGGTCCTCGTCAAACTCATCTGCAGTGTCAATCGATAAAAGCACAGATGTAGTTGGTAACAATCAACAGTTTGGCAGCCCCTGTTGGGTGAGGTAGCGGGGCATCAGGTCCTCGACAAATTCGTCTGCGAGTAAACCAGAGCGGGATCCAGCTAGTGATACGAGCCGTTGCGTGTCAGAAGGGGTGGCAGCAGGCGCCCTTGATGAAAGGCAGGATTGAAATGCAGCACGTGAGGAAACAACGCCGATAGCTGCAACGTGCACACGCAATGGCGTATGCCGCCCCGAACCTTCAGTAGATGCTGTTGATGGAAATGGAAGCTGCTTACCAGAGATGAAGACGCGCTTGACATAGAGGCGGATGTTGCGGCTCTTGCCCATCTGGCGGTCCTGGTCGAAGGGCGCCATGCCCGGCACGAAGAGCATGGAGGAGAACTGCGGGGGAGGGCGAGGGTTGTTCAACGGCAATGCTCAGAGTCCATCCAAGCGGCGCAGGGTCGTCACACCCACACTCAAGCCACCGCGTTCAAGCCAAAGAGGCTGCAGGCAGAGCAGGCGGCAGGCGGGGGCGATCAACCCAAAAGTGGCTGGCCTGCCAACAGGCAAGCTCATCGCGAAGGCCATCAAACAGCTGTCCGCGAGGGCTGGAAGTTTCACTACTACATGTATACACTAACACAGCCCTCACCTCGATGGTGCCCTCCACGTTGAAGTGCGCCACGCCCAGCGGCTCCACAAACTCGCTGCAGCAAACAAAGGGATACAGGAAACTGGTTTGAGTGCTAGAAAGTCGCATCCAGCGGCAGTGCAAGGCACGTGCCGCCCAGCGGCTCCGCAATCCAGAAAATCAATGGAAGGGCGATAACGCGGGGGAATCAGGCTAGCACACCCAACCCAGCCAACCCAGCAGCCCAAATCAACCAGCTGAGCGCGACTGCATGCCCCAGAAAGCAGCCAAACCTACCAAAGAGGGAGCGCATGCGCAAATAAGCTCACCGGAAGGTGGTCTTGAAGAAGGCGTCGTACTCGTCCTTGCTCACGTCCTTGGGCGAGCGCACCCACAGCGGCTTGTTGTCGTTCTGCACCCTCCACTCCTGCGCCTCCTTCCACTCCGTCTTCATCACTGCAGGGAGATTGGGTCGAGCAACAGGAAACGGGTTGTTAAAAAAGGCTTTCTGCAAAGCCAAAAGGTTGTGATTTGTTGTCGTTCTGCACCTTCCACTCCTGCGCCTCCTTCCACTCGGTTTTCATTACTGCAGAAGAAAGAAGCATGCCACAAAGCAGCAGGTGGGGATCGAAGCCAACACAGAAGCAGCAGCCGCAGTTGCGGCACACATCCGAATCAAAGCAGCAACAAATGGGAAACGACGGCAGACCATTCACCTGGAGCCACCTTCTCAGCCTCCTTCCCCTCCTCGGCCGCCTTCTTATCCGCCTCCTCCTGTGCCTTTGCGGTCGCCTCCTCGTCCACCACCTGCCATTGCACACATAGGGTTTGGGGAGCGAAGTAGTAGTGATTGATAAGTTGTCGGCAAGGCAGCAGTGCGCGGCAAGGGAGTGTTCGGTGTGTTACTGCCTGCCTCCTCCCGTGGTTGTGGGCGTGCCAGGCAATGCTGTGCTGGGCAGGCCAGCTTTCTTAGCCCAACGCAGTGCTCAGAGATTGCATGCATGCTGTGAGCAAACACCTGTAATTCCTTTATTCAGTGCAACCGCTGCCCACCTGCTCAGGCCTGGAGGCGCTGACCGACAGCTGGCTGCCTTGGCAAGGCTGCTAACAGATCTCCAAAAAAAAGCCCCAAACACTTCATAAAAGTTACACGCAGACATTTGCCCACCTGCTCGGGCGTGGAGGAGCTGACCCACAGCTTGATGGGGAAGGAGATGAACTCCGAGTACTGCTTGATCAGGGACTGCAATTGGGGAGAAAATGTGTAATGACGAGCGACCGATCAGTCAGGCCCAGTGTCAACAACCGGACGGGGTAGGAGATGCGCTCCGAGTGCTGTTTGATCAGGGAGTGCAGTTATTGGAGTTGCGGCGTACACAGCAGGGGTGTCAGTCGTTGGGGCGTAACACAGCGTGCGTGCCAGCGCCCACAGACGCGGCTGCAGCAGCGGTGTAAAAATTGCATTGCCTGCAGCACTGGATTCCAATCGCCTGGCAGTTTCAAGGCACNNNACCNTCGCAGTTTCAAGGCACCCCATCTGCCTAGAGCTCACCTGCAGCTTGTTGGCGCCCGCAAACTCCAGCGCATCCGGCTTCAAGTGCAGCAACAAGGTCTCAACCACATCACAACGGCTCACCTGCAGCTTGTTGGCATCTGCAAACTCCATGGCGTCGGGCTTGAGGTGCAGCGTGATGCGCGTGCCGCGCTTGATGTCGCCAGCAGCGTCCTCCCGGACTGCAGACAGTTGATTGGGAGTAGGAAAATGAGCGGACGATCGCAAGCCCAAGTAGCTCCTGTGCACGCTTGATGTCTCCGGCGGCGTCCTCCCGGACTGCGCATTGGTAATTGGGAGTGGGGAAGTGTGCACATCACGAGTGCAAAATAGATGAGCAAGAGCAGGCAGCTCCTTCTGCCGCGCATGATGTCTCCCGCAGCATCCTCTCGGACTGCAGGTTGGTGAAAAACAGGCACAGGCAGCACGTTTGCAGCACAGGAGGCTGCTGTGCCGCATCCAACGGCAGCTGCACAGAGACCGTTTTTGTGTTTGTGTAGCACACCAAGTGCAGGCATACACAACTCAGCAAAATGTCAACAGGTGCCGGCTGCAGCAGCTGCGCGCGCCGGTGGCTGAGCATCGCCAACGCAGCAGCCAATGCTCCCTAAACAAGGCACAGCAGCATGCAACAAATCAAACCTCACTGGTGCAGCTGTGCGCCCCCGCCGCCGACTGGCACTGCCACTGCTTGTCGTCCTTGTTGCCACAACAGCAGAACTTCCTAACATAGCACACAAAACCAGCAAAAAAAATCCACCCACTGGTGTAGCTGTGCGCTCCGGCTGCCGACTCCCACTGCCACTGCTTGCCAACCCTGTTGCCCCAGCAGAACCAGTTCAGATKGTGCACTGANGCCGATCTGAAACANGCAKCGTTTANCTGGTGTAGSRGTSRSCTCCCGCCGCCCACCCCCACTGCCACTCCTTTTCCCACCAGCACAACTCCCAGCAGCAGAATAAAGATCAGCGTAACAAGCCACTCACTTGTGTAGCTATGTGCGCCCGCTGCCGACTCCCACTGCCACTGCTTGTCGTCCTTGTTGCTCTTGGTCTGGACCGTCACACGATCCGCCACCAGGAAAGCAGAGTAGAAGCCCACGCCAAACTGCAGGGAGGCATCAAGAAATGAGTGGGAAACAGATCAGCATCCTTGTTTCTCTTGGTCTGGATACAGTTCTTCGGTCGGCCATCAGGAAGGCGGAATAGAAGCCCACGCCAAACTGTCAGGAGGGCACAGGCGACAGTGCAACTGTTGGGGGATGGAGAGTCGGTAGAAGAGTCCGGGAGGGAGACCCGGGAGAAGAGCAGGGAAGTGAGGCGCTGCCTGGTTGGTCAGCTGACACTGTGCTTCATGAAAGGTTGTGCAGCCAAGCAGCCAGCTGGCCAATCAACCGTCGGCTGTCACGTGAATGAAATGAGGAGCGCGCCTGGCGAGTCAGGTTGGCGTCATGCCTCAATTCTGTGCCCTCCAACAAGATGCGCCCTGCCCTTGTTTTGATTCGAATCAATGGCTGAGATAAACTGCACACCTGGCCGATCAGGTTGGCGTCATGCTTCTCCTTCATCGCCTCCATGAACTTGGCGGTGCCTGCAGTATGAGGAATGATTCCAATGGTGTTGTGACAAAAGGTTTGACACAACCCACAGGGGCAGCAGATGCTTGCACTTTCAGACACACGACACATGCATGTAATCATTAGATCCTCTGAAGCAGAAATGAGCCACAAACTCGGCTTTCGTGCGGCTGAGCGCGGAAAGCAAAGCACGGCGAGGGCAGCACACTACAAAAACGCAACCCGACTTGGCAATGGTGCCCAGCGTGTTGACCAGCTCCTCGCGCGTCAGGCAGCAAGTGCAGCAGCACACAGACATTGCTTCTAGACACAGCTGCTGGACAAAAAACCAAGCGATCCACACGCACCCGACTTGGCAATGGTGCCCAGCGTGTTGACCAGCTCCTCACGGGTCAGGCCCACGCCGGTGTCCTCGATCACAATGGTCTTGGCCTCCTTATCTGCCTTGATGCGAATCTCCAGGTCTGCGCAAAAGGTACCATAAAAGCAGGGTACTTTGGGGTGAAAGATGCAGCAGCTGTGTCCTTAATCACACTGGTCTTGGCGGCCTTGTCCGCCTGGATGCGAGTCTTAACATCTGCAGGGGTATAGTATAGCACGCAACATTAGCAGCTACTGTGAGGCCCACTGCTGCGCTGTCCTCATGCAAGGAAGTTTTGGCGCCCGTGTCGGCCTTGGTGCGAATCTCCAGGTCTGCAAGAATCAGTTCAGAAGCACAACGCGTGAGGGAAGGGCAGATGTACCCTTCAGCGGCCAGTCTGTTGCACCGCCAGCAGCGGGGGGACCTTGCGGCGGCACCACAGCATAGCCCGGCAACGACGAGCCCACCTGTGCCGGTCTCATTGGCACCTTGCACTGCCAGCAGCCGGATCTTGTCAAAGCAAGTCGCCCCAATGGCAACAAACCCGGTAGGGAAAAAGGGTTGAGAGCCTCACCCGTGCCGGTCTCATACTCCCCGTCATCTTGCACAGCCAGCAACCGGATTCCAGTGCATCGCGCTGCAGCCCTCAAGTAGCCACGTTCAAAAGCAGTCCAAAGAGGTAAGACCTGTTGCCTCACCCGTGCCAGTCTCGTACTCCTTGGCGTCCTGAACCGCCATCAGCCGGACCTTATCGAGCGCGTCGCTGCATAGCTCCAGCGCATCGTTGCATAGCCCCACAAAAAAAGCTATAACTAGTGTCCTCACCAGCGCCGGTCTCATACTCCTTGGCATCCTGAACCGCCATCAGGCGAATCTTGTCGAGCGCAGCACAGCCCCAAAGTGGCGATACAAACAACATAGTTCCAGACGCCTCACCGGTGCCGGTCTCGTACTCCTTGGCATCCTGAACCGCCATCAGGCGGATCTTGTCCAGCGCATCGCTGGCGTTTGACACCAGCTCGCGCAGGAACACGTCGCGGTTGGAGTAGAGGCTGTTCACAATCAGGTCCATCAGGCGATCAACCTGCGGAATGGCACCCAAAAAATCAGCCATTGGAGGGCATCGGCAGCACAGGACATGCACATGCCAGCCTGCCACTCAGCCCACCAGCCGCTGCGGCCGCGCACGTGCAGGCCGCAGCAGCCAGCACATACACTGCAAGGTGGCGTATACGCATGTGCATACAGCAGAGCAGCAAACGACAGCTCAAGAGCAGGGTGTGGCGGAGCGACAGAGGAAGAAGTTTCCGGGGAGCAGCGGGCGGCGGCGGCGGCAACGCGCATTCCAGCTCGCTCCGCCCCAGCCAGCAGCAGCAGCAACAGCAATGAAGGTCTGCCGCACCTCGGCCTGGTACTGGAAGGTCTCGGCCTCGGCGGTGGCAGCAGAGACGCAGATGGCGCGGCGGTGCTG
>JADXDR010000168.1:205974-236905 GCA_025026875.1 Chlorella ohadii
TGGCGGTTCGGAGGGCGCTGGCAGCAGAGGCGCACCGAGGGCTTGTGTTTCCGGAGGTGGGGTGCTGAATGAACAGCAGCAGGCAAAAAACGACAGAGTCAGGTGGCGCAGCCGCNACCAATGAAAGAGCGACAGCAATAGAATGAAAGGGCCTGAGGTGGGGATAGCGGATAGCAGGCTGCAAGTGGCAGGACGGTGCTAAAATTCAGCCGTGGGTGCTTGCAATCAAACGACAGCGGCACTTGGGACCGCAGGGAAAAGCGGTGCTTGCATCAATCCGAGGGAGGAGAAAAAGGCGGGAGGGAGAAGCGCTGTTTGGGTTTGTGAATAAGCGGGAGCCCGCAATAGGTGGCATGGCGCATGGCTGCTCCCATGATCTGCGTTAGTTGCAGGCTGCACAACAGGCTGTGGGGCGATTGCCCCTCTGCAGTCTGCGCCAGCTGCGGCGCCGCCCGCCCAGCTGCCGCTGCTGAAGGCACGGCTTGCCGTGCTCAGCGCTGCCCACCCAGCTGCTGCAGCTGCTGAACGGGCAACTTGGCATGCTCAGCGCCGTGCGAGAGGTGCCGTGCTCAGCGCCGCACGTGCGACACAAACTTGAGGGCCAGGTAGGCAAAGCCAAAGAACACTGCATGGTAGGGAGAGGTGGCAGGGAGTGAGGGTAAGAGAGGGACAGGGAGTGAGGGTAAGAGAAGGACAGGGAGTGAGGGTCTGGTGAGGCAAGCGAAGGGAAAAGGAAGGAGTGCAGTGCAAGGCAGTGGGTTGGCTGGGAAGCAATAGCGGCGCCGGGCCAGCAGCTGCAGAGGTGGCTGGGCAACTGCACTGCAAGCCAGCCAGGTGGCATGCAATACGGCAGACGCAGCTCCCCAGCCACAACAGCGCCTCACTGCTTCCCAGCCAAACAGCCAAAGGGTTTGCGCCCACCTGCCACAAAGGCGGCCTCGATGCCCAGCCAGCCCCAGACGCCAATCCCTTTCAGCTCAAGCAAAAAGCAGCACGCAGCATTCAGACACGAGAACGCAGCAGAAGCGCACCCGCCACAAAGGCGGCCTCGATGCCCAGCCAGCCCCAGGCGTTGATGCCGGACAGCGAGTAGTAGTCCAGAATGGACTGCCCGTTGACGAACTGCAGGGGAAAGGCAAGCAATTGACAAAGGACAAGCTGTCAGGGACTGCGTAACAACACCCCCCATGTGGTCACCCCTCATGCAAATGCATTGCGTCCATTAACAACAATGCTGCCACTCGCCTCCACGTTGCGGTCGCCGTTGAACTGGTRCTTCCGTCCTTTCTAACAACTAACTCCAACCCCATTGGAGATAACGATCAAAACAAGCCTGTGCCTACAGCTTCACCTCCACGTTGCGGTCGCTGAAGGACTGGTTCTTCAGTCCTCATACTAACACCAACCCAACTCCAATCCCATTGAAGAAAACGATCATAACATGCGCCCGTATACAGTCTCACCTCCACGTTGCGGTCGCCGTTGAACTGGTTCTTCATCAGCGCGCCCCACGCGTAGCGCAGCACGTCGATGTACGAGTACCTGCACGGGCGAGGTACGAATCAGCGTCGATAAGCAGGGTGGGAATGCAACAGTTGGAGGCGGAAATGCAACGGGCGTAGCTAGCAGCGCATAGCCCCAAGGGTTGGCAGCAGGCATTTGACACACCTCGGCGTTCTTGCCCAGCCCTTGGCAGTGTGGCGTAGTGCCTTTCCCACCAAGTCAACGGCAAATGCTTGTTTTCAACAGCGCTCACCACTTCCAGTAGTTGGGAATCTTGTCAAAGCGGATCAGGAAGCCGGCAAAGAAGAGCAGTGTCTGCGGGGGGACAGACAAAGGATGGGAGAGAAGAAACGAGTTAGTAGCACAGCAGGCCGGGCATGGAAACAAGCAGGTGTGTGTGAAGCCGGCAAAGAAGATCAGCGTCTGCAGCTGATTGGCAGGGGGACACAGGCAACGTAGGGTGAGGGTTGTGTGCTCAGAGCTGCTGTGCTGCACGGCTGGTTGACTGTGGCAGTACATGCCTGCAGCACCTGGTGCGGCACCAGCTGGCCACCCCATGCAGGCAAGGCATCTGTAGCCCAGCTGCACTGCTCTGCTCTCTGCAACACACACTAGTGGCATGCGCACAGAGAGCTGCAGACAAGATCATGCCTCACCACCACGTATGCGGGCAGGGCTGCGTTTGCCACGTCCATGTTGGGGGAGAGCGCCGCAACCGTGTAGGCCAGCACTGCAACAGTCAGGGAAGGGGAGAAATGCATCAAAAACTCCGGCATTGCAGTGTACTTGCACCGCAGGGCCTAAGCCAGCACCCTCATCAGGGGTGGCAGGGAGACCACGGTACAAAATCAAGCACTCCAGCCGGCGCTAGTGAGCAACAACTTGGGTCGGAGCAGCCAATGCGTGGTCCAGCATGCAGACCGCCTGGGCTCACCACCCCAAACTACACATCAAGCTTACCAATGCCGGTGGAGAGGGTGAGGAAGTAGATGAGCCAGAAGAGGGCAAAGGAGCCCTGCAGCTGCAGCGCCCACCACACGATGTTGGCTGCGGGGGGAGGGGAAGGGGCAGGGTACTTTTCACAGGCCCTGCAGAGTGTTTTCCCTCCATTAGGAGGGATGGGTAAAGGGAGCCGAACACTGCAAACTGGGTAGCCCTACACAACCTGCTGGTTGTGACGTGATGCCCAGCCAGCTCACAAAACATGGATGGAGCAGAGCAGCGCCAGGCTGGGTGCTCCCTCCTTCAGCCCCGCCGCGTACGCAGCGCGATAGCAATGTGTCCAACAACCAACTAGATCGTGAGTGCAAGACATATTCCTCACAGAACACGATGGAGCAGAGCAGCGCCAGGCCCAGCTCCTCGATGATTTTGGCCACTAGGTACGTAATCACTCGGTACAGGCCATCGTTGCGCTCCCTGCAAATCAGGGTGCAGATGGCAGTGTTGGTTTGATTAGTGTAAACAAGCATGTGCCGGGCCCAGCTCTTCAATGATTTGGACCACCAATTACGTGATGACTCGGTACAGGCCGTCGTTGCGCTCGCTGCACACAGGGGTGCATGTTTCAGTGCCTCATTATGTGTGTGCAGAATCAATGTTGGCACTTAATAAGTGATCGCGCGACACAGGCCGTCGTTGCGCTCGCTGCACGCGCAGTCGTAGAGAAAGAAGACGCAGTTGGATGGGCAGGCAGGTGGACGACCTGCCTCCTCAGGCAGGTGCCGTAGCACGAATGGTCTGCGCTCCAGCCCAATGGCGGGGGTCGCCACTTCCGGCAGTGCAACAGCTCAAAAATGCAACAGCTCAAGAATGCAACAGCTCAAGAATGCAACAGCTTGCTCACCATGTAAACAGCAGGCGCTCCACCACAATCGCAGGCACGTGGGGTGCGGCTCAAAGAATGCAACGGCCCCCAAACGCAACCTGCTGTGTGCATGCCCCCCAGAGCTGATGCCTGCCGAGGCATCAGCACATAAGCATGGCTATCAAGATACCCACCGTGTGAACAGCGGGCGCTCCAGCACGATGGCGGGGACGTAGGAGGCGGCGCCAAAGGCGGGCAGGGTGGTCCACATGAACAGCACGGCTGCAGCGACAAGAGAACGGAAGCTCATGACAGTAAGCAGCAAGGCCACGGCCACACGAACAGCACGGCTGCAAAGGGAGAGGGAGAGCAAAGAGAGCAGGTGGGCACATAGCTTGGTGCACGTGCCCATGTCTTCCCAATCCCACCTCGGAATCACTGCTCCCAACCCAGCCTCCCAGCCTCCCAGCATCGCGCACCAGGTTGCTCTGTCAGCCAGTACTCCGTTCAGCTGTCACATGCATCCCACCCAATGTCAACGCGCCCTTACTCTCCAGAACCCACCAGCAATGTTCGTCAGGTTGCCCTGTGAAGTTACTTCGTTTGTGCATCTCACTAAGTTCCCGGTAAACTTTTTCATACTTATCACCCACCAGCAATGTTCATCAGGTTGTCCTGCTCCAGGTTGTTGCCCACCTTCCAAAACAGCGTGAAGATGAGCAGCCTGCGGCAGGTTTGTTTGGGCACCAGCGAGCTGAAGTTGGGCGGCGAGGGAAGCGAAGCCTTGCAGGGTATACGCTTTATCCAACCTTGCGCCGCTTACAGTGAATGCCGCAAGTGAATGCGCACAAGGGGGTGGGGCCCCAGGCACGCAATGCAGCAGCAGCAGGCCAGCCAATGCACCACCGCATCCACGCCCATGCATCAAGCCCAGTAAATGCATGCAGCAAACGAGCCCAAACCGGCTCACGAGAAGACGAGCTTGTCGCCGATGCGGGGGCCCAGGCAAACTCTAGTACAAGCAAACCATAGTGCAGTGCAACAGATGGACYTGTAAAGCATAGATGTAATAAACAAAGCCTCACGAAAAGATGAGCTTGTCGCCGATGCGGGGGCCCAGGCAAACNTCTANGTACAGCAAACCATAGTGCAGTGCAACAGATGGACGTGTGATACATAGATGCAATCAACAAAGCCTCACGAAAAGATGAGCTTGTCGCCGATGCGGGGGCCCAGGTACTCGGGGTTGCGGTAGTTCTTCAGTGTGCGGTACTGCAGGGCAGGAAGGACCATCCAAAGGTCAGTGGCAGGTGTCACATTGCACCGCTCCGGCCGGACTCATGTGTGAGCAGCAATCAGACACTTGCCTTGAGCAGGGTGCGCAGGAGCCACCGGAAACTGAGAGAAGGGGCCACTGTGCTGCATGCATGCAACCTTCTGTCTCTGCTGGCTTGATGGGCAGCAAAGAACCAGCAAACAAACTTGCAACTCACCTTGAGCAGCGTGCGCAGGGCCCACCAGAAGGGGGTCACCGTGTCGCGGCGAACCGCCAGGTCCCGCTTGGTCGCCTCGTCTGCAGTAGAAATGATCGGAAGATTAGGGTTATGTTCAGGGCTGGTTGAAAATGTGCTGCACCGCCAGGTCCCGCTTCGTGGCCTCGTCTGCAGCAACGACAAGCAAGCATCATAAGATGAGATGAGCAGCAGTGGCAAGGAGGCTGCAGTGCAGACTTGATGCGTGGCTGCTGATGTGCACCCAGGTCTCACATGCCGGTCAGGCGTCTGCATCAACTGCGGCATCCAACATCAGCATGCCAGCGTTAAATGCACTCACCCAGGTCGGACGTGGCGGCCAGCTGCGCGGCAATCTCCTTCTCAGCTGCCGCCTTCAGCTTAAACCCAACAAAATCATTAAACATTAGACCNAACCCCAGTAAACCCACCCAGGTCGGACGTGGCGGCCAGCTGCGCGGCAATCTCCTTCTCAGCCGCCGCCTTGAACTCGCTGCGCTCGTACGTGTCGGCAAAGTCCGCTGCCCGGCCCTGGCGGTCAGCCTGCACACAAATGTAACAAATATAGGAGTGGACCGGTCACATGCTGCTGCACGCAACTTGAGTAACACAGCTGGCCTGACCATGAATTGGACTAATCCAAGCCTAATAGCGCTTTGCTGGAGCAGAACCCACCTGGGTGGTCACATCGACCAGCCACTCCGCCTCGTTCTNCCCCATCCCGCANGCAGCTNGCTCGTNGAACTGCCCTGATAGATTGAAAAGTAAGCAGAAATCAGCCCACCTGGGTGGTCAGGTNCGNACCANGCCACTCCGCCTNCNGTTCTCCCCCTCCTTCAGCCCCGCCAGGCNNAGGGGCACTGGGTGTGGAAGTACNTCGAGCGCCAGCTTGCCTGCACATATGAATGCAACGAAAGACGGTTGCAGCAAAGGCGGCCACCGCGCAGCAGCGGGGTTTCGAGTCAAGGCACAGGTGCGGTGCACCGGCAGCACGCACGGTTGGCGAGCGAACACGTCCCACAGCAAAACAGTCACATGGGACCAAAAGCACACAAGAGAAGCACGCACCGTTGGGGCCAAAGTAGACAACCCGGCCCTTCAGCAGCAGCAGCAGGCGGTCGAAGAGGTTGAATGTGTAGGGCGTGGGGGAGTGGATGGTTGCGCAGATGGTGATGCCGTGTGAGGCCAGGCTCTTGACCACGCTCATCACCTGCAGAAAAAGAAGAGACAGGCGTTGTTTGGAACACAGTAGCTTGCCGAGTATGTGCGGACAACGCAACACCAATGACATGCGCAAGGCGGCTAACCGCAGCGCAGCCAAGCACAGCATGCCCAACTGCAGCATTGCTCAGCCACAGCAGGCGCGGCACAGCCCAGCCCAGCAACCATAGCGCAGCGCATCGCAGCGCGGCANAAGGCAGCAAGGCACAGCATGGGACAGCAGCTCGACTCAGCGCAACGCAGCACAGCAAGCACAGCAAGCACCTCGTTGGCGGTGTAACTGTCCAGGCCGCTGGTGGGCTCGTCTGCAGGGCAGGAAAGAACCAAAATCAGTTGCTTACAATTGCGTTTCAACGGCAGTCTGAGCGTGGCAGGTCAACACCAAGTGCAGGAGCAACAGCGGGGTGCATCATGCAGGCATTCCGTAGGCATGCGCAGCATGCATGTGCCGCCAGCAGGTATCAGCCGCCATCTGAGCAATAGACCAAACGCACCCAGGAACGGCATGCCATAGCTAATTGCTGGAACTACCATAAGCAAGTGAGCACCAAACCCACCCAGGAACAGGACGCGCGGGTTGGTCACCAGGGCAATGCCGATGTTCACGCGCTTGGCCTGGCCGCCGCTGATGCCGCGCGCCATGGGGCTGCAACAATGGTAGGCAATAACAGTGCAAATCGTTCACGCGGTGGGACCAATGGAACAGAAAGCTGGGGTAGGCAGGCAGGTGGGCTGGTCCAGAGGGTGGAGGTGATGCAGACGGAGAGACCAGCAACCTTGGCTCGACTGGCAAATAGCCACAAGCTGGCGGCCAGTCGGTGCGCAATCCCAGCTGCCCGCGCCAGCAAAGGACAAAAAAANGTTGGGTGTGTGCGGAAGCAGTCAGAGGTCACTCACTTGCCAATGCGAACGTTGCGGCAGCCCTCCAGGCCCAGCACCTGCGGGATTCATATGCAAGACTGCTGGCTATTCATATGCAACTATAAGCAACAAGAGGAAACAAACTGTGCAGCCCTGCAGGCCCAGCACCTGCGGGAGCAGGGCAGCAGAGGTGCATCAGTACGTGGCTTGATGCAACACGGAGCCGATGCTGCAAGGTAAGCAAAACGGACTCGACCCACTCCTCCGCTAGGCCGCGGCTTGCATCAGCATTTCCCTGCCAGCACAGCTGGCTACATCCACTGCAGAACGTGCGCGTGGAAAGCTTGCCTCGATGAGTTCCTCAACCGCCCCCCGCTTCTGCTCAACAGACTGCTGCACCGGCCGCTTGAGCTCCGCGGTGTACCTGCAGGCAGAAGCTAGGAGCGAGAGGCTGGTTGGCAGGAAGTGGCTGGTAGGAAGTGCAGGCGCGGAAGTGCCACTCGAAAGCTCGCACACACAAAATGGACAGTGTAGCACCCACATCACGGAACCACACGCCGCGTGTTGCACAATCGCAGAGCAGCCGAAGAAATTTCAGAGCACCCACATGAGCATTTCCTCCACGGTCAGGATGTCCAGCAGCGTGTCAAACTGCAGGAAGTTAGGGAGAAAGGGTAAGAGGTGCTGACGTGAGCAGATCTGCGCTGCAGCCTGGCTGCGGTAATGGAATACAGCAGGGAGCACGAGGCACCGCAAGGGACTTGGGCGCCCACGCACTAGCCCCTGCCATCGCCCGCCGCTGTGCAGCACTCACAACACATCACAGCAGGGGAAGCATGCACAGCGCACCTGCTCCACGTAGCCGGTGAAGCGGCGCAGGAACTGGGGGGTGGGGCGGTTGCCCGCAAACGCCACCTCGCCCTGCAAAATGACCCAGCGGCGTTCAGACCAGTCAGCTACAGTTTGGGCCTTGAACCCAGGGCTGCGCCCGCCGCGGTCGCCCACAATCGCCACCTCGCCCTGCGAAGCAGGTGGGCGGGCAGATGGGGGGACGAGCGACCCATGCATTGCCAGCAGCGGCTTTGGCGTACAAGAATCCCAGGCTGAGCACGATGCTCTGCTGTGCCAGCTGGCCCTGCCTGCGGCTCCCCCACCCGCTCAGCACAACCAGCAATGCAGGTGTGAATCCGACACGCCAGATGTGCAGAAACGACAAATGTATGATGCATCCTTTGAAGCACACCTGCAGCTCGCCAACCGTCTTGCGCCCGCTCAGCACGTCCAGCAGCGTCGACTTGCCGCTGCCCGAGGGCCTGCATTTGGGTGACGGAGGACAGAAGCGAGAGTGTCACAACGTGCTGGCCTGAAGGACAGAGGGAGCTGTCGACAGCGTCGACTTGCTGCTGCCCGAAGGTCTGCAATGAGAAGCGAGGAAAGTGGGCAGCAACTGCTCATGCTGTGCAGATCTCAAAGGCCGGGCCCAGTGGGCGTGGACTTGCCGCCGCCGAGGGCCTGCACTTGGGTGAAAGAGGGCAGAAACAAGTGCGAAGATGTGACGGCTTGAATGTGCCCCTCAGAACAGCAGCCCAGCAGCATATGGCCTTGCTGCTGCTAGAGGGCCTGCAATGAAGGCGCAATGAAGTGGTCATCATGGGCAGATTGCAGGAAGCAACCCGCAGCGCGAGTGCACCTCGCAGCAACGGGTACGCATAGCCAGTTGTGGTGAACCACCAAGTATGTCAGCCAGCCAGAAGATGCTTGGAATAAAGCAACGTGTGGAGCGCCTCGCCCCACGAAAGCTACAATATCTGAAGCCGGCATCGGAGCACAGCAACATGAACCAGACCGCCAGCACCCACAGACCAGCCACAAGATGCTAAGAACAAACAACACCAGACCGGACTCACCCCATGAGTGCCGCCATCTCTCCGGCCTGCAGGTAGCCGCCCACCCCTTGCAGCAGGTTGATCTTCTCCTTCTTGTTCTGCGAGTTGACCACTGTGTACGTGATGTCCTGCGCGTGGGGAGCACAGGGGAGGAGGAGAAGGCGGGAGGTGGGTGCAGCACGACGCGGCCGGGGGTGCGGCGCCGGCAGAATGTGTGGCGGCGGCGGCGGCGGCAGATGCGGCCAGCCGCGGCCAGCCGCGGCCAGCCGTTTCCAGCCCCCCGCGCCTCGCSTTGAAGGTGACTTGCAGGCCGCTGGACAGGAAGGCGCGCGAGAGCGACTGCTTGAGGCCCTTCTTGGGGCTTGGGCCCTCCAGGCGGCAGCCGTCCGAGCTGCTGCTGGCATCGCCAGACTCCAAATCCTTTGCAGCCATGGTGTGCGGCTTGCCGGCGGCCGGGAGAGAGGAAGGCTGCGCGCTCGAACAACGCTTGCGGCTCTGGCGCCACGCCCAGCGCACAGGACCGCCGGCAAAAGTTGCAAGCTTGCTCACGAATAGCGGGGCAGCGCTGCCGTGGGAATGCGGCACCCGATGGGCAATGCATGGGGCCGCCGCCGCCGCCAGCCCTTCCATCAGGCTGACATCATCTGATCACCGAACGTGAGGCAGCAGCTTTGCCGAGGGGAGACATGACTGCCACAGTCCGTGCTCCATGTGCAGGTTTCGGACAGGGGTGTCAGCAGGAGCAGCACCAGCGGTAGTGCTAGCAGCAGTGGCCCCGACGGTCGGGCTTGACGGGCGGTGAGCAACGTGGCCGGAGCACTTGCTCTTCAGCAGATGCCGCCGCAGCGCCAGGAGGAATCTCCAAGATCGCCATGTTGCCCGCCGTTACGTGTGCAGTTCCATCACTGCGACTCAGAGACTGCGCCGGCGGCGGTGTCCTGCTGATGCTGCTGCCGGCGCCGCTGCTGGATCACTGGAGGCAGGCGTAGCCTACGCCTGAGGGTGGCAGCGGGCGACGGCGCCGCACTGAAAGTGACTGCAATGCGTACACTACGGAGCTGAATTGCCGCCATGCCTGCCACCAGTCATGCCCGCTCACTCGATGCTTGAACTGGGCCCCGTAGCCTTGGCAGCTGCAACACAGCTGTTGCCAGCTGGCGAGCGGCGCTGATGGCGGCGCCGGCGGCGACCTCGGCAATCATGCCTCGTTCACTGGCGGTGGCTCTGCCAGGCTGGCGTTGAGACACGACGCATGCCCGACAAACACGGCCGGCCTCAGCCATGCTACCTGTCATCACAGTGCAGCAACGGCCATGCAGCAGCGCCGCCAGCGTGCACCGCGCGCTGTGCATGCTGCCATGACGGCACCGCTGCTTCCCCTCCAATGCGAGTGCTGTGCGCTGCCGCGCATTCTTCTTGACAGGTTGAACGCACCCCGGGGGTCTGCAGAAGGCGAAGCGGCCCGATTGCAGCCATCGCCGCCTGCCTGACCGGCACACGCCAACCCATGGCGCGCCGGAGCGCCTGCACGCTCTTGGTGCTTGCGGTGAGCTGCTAAGTGTGCGATGGGGCCTCCGGACAGCCGAGTCCTTGCGGCGCAGCTCGCGAGCGCTCCCTCTCTCCGGCGGTCCGCCCTGCAGGCGCTGCTATGTGCTTTAGGAGCTAGAGCGGAGCCAGATGAGGCAGGTGCACAGCTGCGCAGGTGAGTCCTGGCAACGTACAAACAGTCACTGCTCGCTGCGGGCCCCCAGCAACCCTGTTCGCCGCTGCATCAGGTGTGTGGTGCTCTGTTCAGCATGTCTGAGTCCCCTGCGAGCCCTCCTACGCCGGCATAACAACGAGCTTGTGCAGCTGAAGCTCCAGCCACCAACAGCTCCCTAGCCGCTCGCTGCTTCGCGTGCAAATTAGACGCCCGGAATGCAAGAGGAAGCCCAAAAGCGCGCCAGCGCTGCGGCACGCGACGGTTGGATAACCCTGCAGCCGCGGCCGCTTTCTCCGCAGGCTGGCCGCCGCGGGCGACACCACCAAGTGCCCTCGCGCCACGCTCTACATCGTTCCCGCCCTGCCCAACGTTCGAGACGCGGCCACTTTCGAGCTCGTGCGCGCCACCTACATCGACACCGTGAAGCGCCTCGCCCCCGCCGGTGCGCTTGCGCCGCTCTGTCCGTTGGCGTGTGTGCCCGTTGGTCCTGCCTGGTGCCACGGCAGCGTTGGGCGATGCCAGGCTGGCTCCCTGCCCTGGTTGATTCATTCAGCATGTGCAGGCCATTCGCCAGAGACAGCGGGGGACACATATGCTGCTGTAGCATGCAGCCAAGGGCCAAGCCGGCTTGGTCTTGACAGTTGCTCACAGAAGTCTCCCCTGGCCATGGCCTGTACTGCTGACAATTACGCGCTGCCATGCCTCCTCCCCCTTCCCCCTCGTTAACCGCACACAGGCGCCATCTCTGACGTCATCCCCACCCTGACCAAACCCAATGCCGTCAAGGGCGGCATCCTGGTGCACACCACCGTCCTGTTCAGCGGCAGCTGCGAGGCCGGCAAGGCYGCGGCGCGCACSCTYCACGTCAAGCTGCTGGGCGACGTGCGCACGCTGTTCTACGTCCCTGCCCCTCGTGCCAAGTCGCTGTTTGGTGATGTCTACATGGTCACCGTGTCGCACCCGTTCCTGGTGAGCTGCTGGGGAAGGGTTGGGTGGGGGGTGGGCGGGCTGCACCTGCCGAGGGCTGTCGCTGGGTGAAGGCTGTGTATGCGACGGTTCCTTCATGCACGCGCGCGCTGCACCTGCGGGCCACACCTGGGTGGTTGCTTGCCGCGCACCCGACAGTCACTCACACCCCATGCACCCCCNTCCCCCCGGTTATGCCAGGCGGACGGCTCCGGCGCCAAGCTGGTTGCTCCCGCCGCCCCCGCCGGCACCGACCTGGCAGCCCAGTTCAGCATCACTTGGCAGGCTGTTCCGCCCTCCAAGATCGGGGAGCTGCAGGCCGCCGCCTTCAAGGCCGCCATGCTCAAGCAGCTGCCCGCAGGTGGGTGGGCCCTCTGGGGTGGCATTGCAGGTGTGCGTTGGTGCAAGTCAGAGGCACTTGGCTGGGGTGGGCTGGTGGGCTGCAACAGTGCATAGCTGGGCAGCTGCGCAGATGCAACATTGTGCAACTGGCCTCCCCGCGCTGCTCTTTTGCAGGTGCTGGCGTCTACTTCACCACAATGATCACTGAGGGCGTGTCCTACCGCTWTGGCAACCACTGGCGCGCCTGCGCCGCCCCCGTCTTACGTGCGTTGCAGTGTGGTTTAGGCTGGCGTGTGGGTGTCCTGGCACGCAAATTGTGTCCAGCACATTTGTACAGTATAGCAGTTGCTGCAGTTGTATTGTGCTAGCTGAGTTGGTTGCAGCCTCGCAATGCTGCCACATTCAACATTCACCGTACCTACCCACCCATCCACCCGCCTGCCAACCCCCTGCAGCCACGGTGGCCAAGAGCGCCGGCAAAACATCTCAGGGCGGCACGGTCTGGCCCCCAGGCCAGCCTGCAGACGTCAAGGCGGGCCGCCTGGTGTTCAACACCAACATCCACGGCACTGTGTTCAACACGGCCGCCGGCAAGGCAGCCCTGACCCAGTTCATGCAGCTGCTGCAAACCAACACCGCCGCCGTATTCCCGCACCGCACCTTTGGCCGCATGGCGCTCGACCCTGGCTATGGCCTGCGCCTGGTCAACCAACCCGCCTACCCCTGCACCTGCGAGGGTGCGTGCGTGTGTGTTTGGGTGGAGTAGTTGGGCAGGGAGGTTTCTGCCTGTAGCTCAGCAGTCGCACTGATAGGGGGTAGACGGCAGGCGGGAGCTGAGCAGTTGTATGTAGCAGACCGAGAGCGTGATCAAACTGACCAATTGACTTCCCAGCCACACTGCCTCCCTGCTGCAGTTGTGCCACCGCCTCAGCCCACGCCTCCGCCCGTGCTGACGCTGGCTCAGGCGTACGGCCCCACCTCTGCCACCGCCACCGCTTCTGGTGCCGCCAACGTCACTTGGATCCGCTGGGAGTTCACGGCCACCCCCGCCGGCGGTGCAGGCGTGCCTCAGACGGCTGATGCACCTCTTGTCTGGTGGTACGGACTGAAGGCCGACACAGCCTGTGAGTGCTGGTTGAGTTGCTGCACATGATGATGGTTTGCGCGCAGGGCAGGTGCTGCAGCCTGTGTCACGCATGCAGCTCTGCTGCCAGAGAGCTGGCGTGCTTGCAAGCGCTATCACCCCACATGAATGAGCCCGCCTCGCACTACCCTAACCCCTCCGCCACACACTCAAGTCCTACTGTCCCCCTGCCCCACCCCGCTGCAGACACCGTCAGCGTGGTGGGCATTACTGCCGCCGGCAAGCGGGTGCCAGGCGCCAACACCCTGGCCATCCGCACTCCCAAGGCGGGCGCCCCCACCGTGGCTGCCGCCACCGCAACCAGCTCAACCCAGGTCACTGTTCGCCTGTCGCCGCCTACCACAAACCAGGCTGTGTCCTCGTATACAGTGTTCCTGTGCCTCAAGGCACAGCCCACCAAGTGCGTGAACCAGACCAGCACCACCACCCAGCTGTCCTTTTCAAACCTGACTCCTGGCACTGCATACATCGTCAGTGCCACCGCCAAGATTGGCGGCACTGTGGTGCCCGCCTCCAACACCCTGCCGCTGGCCATGCCCCAGCGCGGCGCTCCCATCCTGCTGACGGCTGTGGCCACGGGCGGGCTGACCGGCGCTGCCACGGCGGCTGCCCCTGGCGGTGCCTCGTTCAGCAAGGTGTGGCGCAGGCTTGGGATAGGATCTGGCCTCACCGCACGCCGGCTGGGGGGGCACATCGCTTCTACATTGCCAAAAAGTGCTGCCGGCCACGCTCGGCGGCATATGCCAGCCTCCCCATGCACGCACCTTGCCTGGCTTGCACACCCTGCACCGCAGTATGTGTTCACCGCCGTTTCGCCCAGCGGAGCCCCCACCGTCACCAGTACGGTCACTGATCCGCTCAAGGCTCGGTTCACCGGCCTGCGCCCAGCCACACAGTGAGGAAGAGGGGAGGCTGCCAACAGGTGGCGGCAGCTGCAGGCGGGAAAGTTTCGTGATGCGCTGTGCGTGGTACGGCGCTGCGGCGCTGCCATTCTTGGAAGGCCGTTCTGAATATACCCTCCAACGCACCCCCTTGCACCCACCCACATCGCCCCTCCTTCGCAGGTACGACGTGACTGTTGTGGGATACACCGGCACCACGCCCAGCCCTACCAGCAACATGCTGTCGTTTGTGACGCCGGCGGCCAACGCGCCTCTGAACACCGGCACTCCTCAGAGCCCCACCCTCGTGCTTGTGAAAGTGGTGCCTCCCACACTGCCTCCCATCAACGGCGGCAGCTGGTGCGCGTTGCTGTGCCGGTGCGGTTATGTGAGCAGATGAAACAAACGCTGGCTGGCGGCGTATCGCTGCGCCGGTTGCAAAAGGCCCAGCACCCAGAGCATTGCATGTGCTATGACTGCTGAGTGGCCGCTGTCTCCCATTATGCACATCCCTTGCAGGATCGAGTTCGACGTGACGCTCTGCCCCATCGCCGGCCCCCAGTCAGCCTGCGCCACCAAGCGCATCGGCGGCACCGGCCGCCGCCTGCTGGCAGTTCCAGACACCGTCTCCTTCAACGCAGTCCCTGGCACAACGTGATTGTTTGGGGTCTAGTTTAGACACAAGACAGTGAATAGCAGTGGCAGCAGCCTGCCTGTTTGCGCTGGGCAGAGTGTGCGCTGGGATGCACATGCCACATCGTGTGTGCCAAGCAGGCGCGTCGAGCCAGACTTGCCAAACTTGCTTGCGGCATTCCGACTGATCCTTGCTGCCCCCACCTCCTCTGGTGCAGCTACAACTCGGTCACCGTTGCCTTCTCTCAGTCGGGGGAGCCTTCCAAGCAGTCGATGCCGGCCCAGGTCACCACCCCCGCCGCCATCCCGTGAGCTGGGGGTTGCCGAGCTGTGTGGGGCAGCGGGGTGCAGCGGGGCGGCGCGGCAGATTGCGGCGGGATGCAGTGTCGCATTCCCGGCACGGCCATGCACATTATGTGCACGGCATGCACCGCGGGCACATCCCAACAGCTGCTGCTGCCGGCTCCTGACTAACCTGCCCCTCTTCCTTGCCCCTACCTACCCCCTTTGCCCTGCAGCTGGTCGGTGTCCCTCAATGCCGGCTCTGTCACCCAGACCTCTGCCGCCTTCAAAATCAGCCCGCCCAGCGAGGGTGGTCCCTACACCACCTACGTGCTGTCGGTGTGCCCCAAGCCCAGCAGCGGCGCCCCCAACTGGGACGCCTGCCCCAAGACCACCTGCCTGTCCAGCCAGTTGGCCAGCTGCAAGGTCAGCGGACTGACCGCAGGCACCGCATACGTTGTTTCGGGCGTGGCCAGCACCACAGACGGGGTGACCTCCACCCGCTCGGCTGTCGCCAACTTCTCCACAGCCGCCGCCACTCCGTAAGCCAGGGCAGCAGCATGGGAGGCATGCCATGCGCAGCAGGCAGCAGCGGGGTGGGGCACATGTTGCTTGCTCTGCCGTCTTCATGCACGCTTGGTGTGCACATAACAAGCGGCAGTGAAACTTCTGGCTGGCTGTGCCTTGCACCCGCGCGGACGGGGCGCCAGCTGCTGCCCACTGCTCCTGACTGCCCTTCCCTCTCCCTCTCCTTCGCCCATGCCTCTGCCCTGCAGCTGGTCGGTGTCGGTCAATGCCGGCTCCGCCACCCCAACCTCTGCCACGTTCAAGATCAGCCCGCCCACGGGCGGCCCGTGGGACACCATTGTGCTGTCGGTCTGCACCAAGCCCAGCAGCGGTGCCCCCAACTGGGACGCCTGCCCCAAGGTCACCTGCCTCTCCACCCAGCTGGCCAGCTGTGAGGTCAGCGGACTGAGTGCAGGCACCGCATACTTTGTTTCGGGCGTGGCCAGCACCACTGACGGCGTGACTTCTGTTCGCTCGACCGCCGCCAGCCTCACCACCCTGCCCTGGCCGTGAGTGGGCTGCTGCGGTTTTGATTTGCTGGTGGAGGGACAGGATGAAGCCAGCAAGACATATCGAGTGCTCGGCATGCATGAGGGTCACTCCAGCCTCTGCCTGCCCGCTGGCATGCCCCGCCACCTGGCTCTACTAAGCTTGGCATTACATAGTCGTCGCCTGCTGGCTGCTGCCACTCATGCCGCAACCTGCACCAGCTGCATGCATGCACGCTCTTAGGCCTGCGCTTTGACCACACGTGCCTTCCCCTCATTTCTCTCTGCAGTGCTCCCACCATTGGCGAAGTGGTCGCGGGCAGCGCCGACCTCTCCACCGCCACCGTTTCAATCATGCGCGCGGATCTGGCGCCGCCCACCGGCTGGAGCCAATACAACCTCACTGTGTGCGCCATCAGCCCCGCTGGCGCATGCACTTACCCCACCTGCACCCCAGTGCGGGCGCCCCCCAACCCCACTTCCTGTGCCCTGACGGGGCTGAACCAAGGCACCACCTACCGTGTGACGGCGCGGGCGGTGCGGGGCAGCGCTGGCAGTGCCACCTCAGCCGGCAAGTCCTTCAAGACCCTGGTGCAGGAGTGAGTGTGCTTTGCTGTTGTGACAAGCCAGGGGTGCCAGGCTGGCATGTCAACCTCATTGCGTCAAAGCAGCCCTGGAGCGTCACAGCGAATTATTGCGTGCGGCAGCTGCGGCAGCAGCCACAGACAACTGCGCTGCAACGTTGTTAACTTACCTGTTGTGCTGACCATGACCGCCCTCACCTCCCCTATTCCGCAGCGCACCCACCCTGGTGTCTGTCAGCCCTGCGGGTGTCACTTCTGGCCTTGCGTGTCTCAAGGCCCCTGCTGCGGGCGGACCTTGGGCAGGCTTCCAGTGCCAGTCCTGCTACAATGGCAGCTGCAAGCAGGCGCCGGTGTGCAGCCTGAGCCCCAAGCGCCGCCTGCTGGTCCCTTCTTGCCAGGACAGCATTGCCTGCAGCCTGGGCAGACTGGCATCTTCCACAGCGTACACGTGAGTGTCCTGCACTGCAGTAAACCATTTTACTTGCAGTGAAATGGCAGTGCAAAATGCCACGGCGGCAGCTAAATGCGGCGGGGTGGGTGCACCGACCATCATTCATGATTCTCCAGGGCGCATGCCGCGATGCTGACCCTGCACTAGATGCCGCCTGTGCTTTGGCTCCTCCAACCCTTCATGCGCCCGCGGCCCCTGCTGCAGTGTGTCATGCGTGGCGGTGACTGCCAGCGGGGCTCCTAGCCCTGCATCCAGCAACATGAGCCTGGACACGGAGCAGCCAACGTGAGCCGGGGTGCAGTGTGGACGGCTACGCGCCTGCGCCTCTTTGCTTTTGCCGGAGCAGCCGCAGCCCCGTCCGCTGGGTGATTTGCAGTTTGCGGCGCTGCTTGATGTTGCCGCTGCCCGCATTGACTTGGCCATGTATGCAGCAGCATGCCTTGCATGACAGCTGCACATTGTGGTACTGACGCGCAAACCTGCTTTTTTCTGCCACCGCCCTGCTGCAGGGCTCCGGTCGTCACCCCCAGCCAGGCCGACCCAGTTAAGCTGCAGTGCACACCTCCGTCCGGCGGCCCGTTCAAGACGTGCAGCGTGGAGCTGTGCCCAGCGCCGCAGCCCAAACGCCGCCTGCATCAGACCGGCTGCACGGTGGTGACCTGCACCTACGGCAACAGCGGCGCTGACAGCTGCGACATCGACCTGACCGGCAAGGTGAAACAGGGCACGCCTTACACAATGAACAGTACGGCAATCATGGCTGATGGCAGCCGCAAGAGCCTGACTGGCGCCCAGGGCTCCTATACGGTGCCCCTCTTCCCGTGAGTGTGGCAGGTGGCGGGGCGTGTGGTAGGTGGCTGGTTGTACGAACTTAGTGGGGGACTGCTCTGACATGAGTGGCAGGCAGGCGTCTGTCGATGGTGAGGCTTCCACTGAGCCACCTGGTAACGCCTGTGGCAGCGCCCTCCTGGCCCTGCGCCGTGCTTCCACCGGCTGCTGGGCCATGCCATACGGCGATGCATCGCCGCTCAGCGGCCGCGCCAATCAACCTTCAAGGTTGCCTTCCTGCACTTGTTGCTCTGACGTGGTTCGTTTCACCTCCCTTGCAGCAAGCCCACGGTTGCGGCCGCCATTTCTGGCAGCAAGTCGTACAACATCACCATCACTCCCGGGACCACCACTCCCCTTGCCTCGTATCCCCTGGGAGGCTGGACCTACTACCAAATCCAGGCGTCCAATGGCGAGACGTTTACCTGCCAGTGAGTTGGCCAGCGGCTGCTAGCGTAGTCTTTCTAGTCGTACTCTAGTCTTACTACCTTTCGCCAGCCCCTTTGGGCCCCGCCGAAGCCGTGGCTGCCTGCTGGGTGCGGAACGCTGCGGCTGGCAGCTGCTGCAAAGCAACGTGCAGTTGGCATGGCGCTGTGACACAGCGCTGCGCCTCCAAGNGGCGCACAAAGTGCTGCGCGCACCGCCGGTCAGCAACCTTGGTCCGCTGGGCATGCTCGGCATGCTCAGCAGGCTCAGCAGGCTCAGCAGGTTCATCACCCAGCGCATCAACCCTTGTACTGCCCCCACCTCGACCCTTGGCCCCCTGCAGAGGCAAGACCACCGCGGGCGTTCCCCAGCCCGTCACTTGCACGGTGACGTTGGCCTCGGAAGACCCTTCCGTCACGTTCGCTGCCCGGGCTTTCCAGGGCGATGCGAACAAGCCGAAGAACACCGACCTTCGCAGCGAGGCATCCGACTTCTGGAGGTGAGGCACGCTCTTTAGCTCTTCAGCTCGGCAGTTGTTGTCCCTTCCCAGTATCGGGTCTGTCGGATGCAGCCTGCAAAGGCAGGTGCTGTGGCGGCTGACCACGTGTTGGCTACCGTGCAACTTGGGTGGCGTCTCAACAACAGCCATGTGGGCTATTGTAGCTGTCCAAGCTGCTGCCATCTCCCTGCGCCCCCTCACGCAGCGCACCCACCCTAGTGTCCGTCAGCCCAGATGGCTATGACTCTGGCATTGCATGCCTGAAGGCCCCCTCTACCGGTGGCCCTTGGGACGGCGGTTTCCAGTGCCAGTCCTGCTACAACGGCAGCTGCAAGCAGGGTCCCAAGTGCATCCTGGATGGCAGGCGTCGCCTGCTGGATGTCACGTGCAAGGACACTGTCAGCTTTGCCTGCAGCCTGGGCACCCTGGATTCCTCCACACCCTACACGTGAGTCGCTTGCGGCTGTGTGGCTGGCCTTGCACAGCAGAGCAGCTGGCTGAGGGCGGGACGGATATGCATTGCCGAACAGCTACCGAAGCTGAGTCAGCGTGGCTGCCTGGCCCTCTGGGCAGGATGGCTTCCTCAACTCTGGAACCAAAGGCAGCCCACCCCTCCCCCAACATGCCCTGTGCACCTGACCCACCCCGCTGCAGTGTGTCATGCGTGGCTCTGACCGCCGCCGGCACACCCAGCCCCGCGTCCAACAGCCGGAGTTTCTCAACCGAACAGCCCCCGTGAGTTTCAGCGCCATGCAGCAGCTGGAGGCCAGCCTAGGCTTGCAATGCCTGTGCAGCCGGCTTGCAGAGCTGTCTGCCCCTGCGCACCATTGCCTTTGCCGGCAGCTGCACCCCCTGCAACGGCGCGACATTTGGCATGCTGCTCTCGTGGGCGCGGCAACAGCCTATACTCCATAGTGCAAGTCAGGATGTCGCAGCAGTGGCCTCGAGCCGGCGTTGAGAGCCAGTGCACGGTTGTGCTGTCCTGTCAACTGACATATATGCTTGAATGCTTTCGCTGCCGCAGCGCTCCGGTGGTCACGCCCAGCCAGGCCGACCCAGTTAAGCTGCAGTGCACACCTCCGTCCGGCGGCCCGTTCAAGACGTGCAGCGTGGAGCTGTGCCCAGCGCCGCAGCCCAAACGCCGCCTGCATCAGACCGGCTGCACGGTGGTGACCTGCACCTACGGCAACAGCGGCGCTGACAGCTGCGACATCGACCTGACCGGCAAGGTGAAGCAGGGCACGCCTTACACGATCAACAGCACGGCCATCATGGCTGATGGCAGCCGCAAGAGCCTGACCGGCGCCCAGGGTTCCTATACGGTGCCTTTCTTCCCGTGAGTGATGTGGCCGGGGTGCATGTATTGGGCGGACTGTTCAGGAGCGGTGGGAAGGCGCCCTGCGCCTTGAACAATACAGTACATTCCTAGTATGTGCCCAAACTGGTTGCCAGTTTGCTGGTCGCTGTCACTGGCTTCATCTGCCTGCCCCTGCGCCCATGCAGCAAGCCGACCGTGAAAGCCGTCAGCAATGGCGGCAACTCTTACAATGTCACCATCACACCAGACGCCGCCACCCCGCTGGCATCCTATCCTGCCGGCGGCTTCGCTTACTACCGCATCCAAGCGTCCAATGGAGCGACCGAGACTGCTGTCTGCCCGTAAGTCTTGACAGATCTGCCTGCCCCGCTTGCTGCAACACATGAGTTGGCAGCTGCCGCTTACCAACCAGCCTGGCAGGGGCAGAACAGTGTGAAGGGACATACCAACAACGAGATGAGCAGCTTTTTTGCATGGCCTGCAAACAGGTATGACGCAACTCCATTTGCTCGCCCTGCCCGCCTTGCAGTGCCCAGAACAATGCTGGCGGCGTGCCGCAGCCCGTCACCTGCACAGTGACGCTGGGCTCAGCAGACGTGCCTGTGACGTTCACCGCCCAGGCTTTCCAGGGCGACTCAAGCAACCCAAAGGATACCGACCTGCGCAGCGATGTGTCCGACTCTTACACGTGAGCGGGGAATGCTACTTCTTTTGTTTGGCCGCTGCTCCTCAGCCAGCGATTGATGAGCATGCTGGCCGGCTTCAGCAAGTGCTGGTTGCGCCCAACCCTCCCACGAGGCATATGGTATGCCTGCTGCTGCCACTGGGTTCACAAGCTCCAGGCTGCTTGCTCCGGCACGCACAGACGTCAGCCTCATTATTGCCGTCCTCCCTTTCCCGACCACAGAGCCCCCACCATTGTGTCGAGCCAGTCCTTGGACACCAACAGTGGCAGCGTGTGCTTGCAGCCTGACGTCACATCCGGCGGCGTCTATGCCAGCTACAACTGCACCGCGTGCAGCGCCGGGGTGTGCGGCGCTGCGCAGCAGTGCAGCCGCGACTTGCGTCGCCTGCTTGGCGCGTCCTGCGATGTCAACAGCGTCGAGTGCTTCGTGACCGGACTGGAGCCCAGTACGCAGTATGAGTGAGCTGTTGTCTTGGGGAGAGCAGGGATGTGGGCCAGGTTTGAAGCTTCGTGACCGGCTTGGAGCCCAGTACGCAGTACGAGTGAGTGACGGGGGGCCAATTGGCCCTTGCATGGGCAGCGTCGAGCTGTGCAGCTGCATGGTCAAATCAGGCAGCCGAGCATCGCACGAGCAGCTGGTATTGCCCAGGGCGGGCTGGGCTTTGCCTGTGTTGACAGCTGCGGCTAGTGCACGGTGTGGGCGTGCCCTTTGGGACAAGCTGCCCCTCCTGGTCAGAAGTATGTTGCGGAGAACACCACTCGCTGCCTCCGCCAGCGCGAGCACTGTGTGCCGATGGTTGTGTTCCAACACACCTCTGCCTTCCCACCCTTGCTTGCCTGAGCAGCGTGACGTGCGTGGGCATCACGGCCACAGGCGCTGCCAGCCAGCCGTCCAACAAGGGCAGCTTCTCCACCATTGCGATCCCGTAAGCTCCACTATGGCATGGCATGCCAGGAGGCCCACATCCGTTTGTGTCCATTATGGGGGCTGCAGGAAGCATGTGCAAGTTGCGGGCAAGTGCCGGTTTGAGCTGTTGCGTACCCGTCCTTCTGAACGAATGGATGCATCGCGTGCGGAAGCGTCAACCAGCCGATGGCAACACCTGGCAGCCTCGCTTGATTGCACCCGCTTCCCCGTGCCACCTGCCCCTTGCAGGCCACCCACCATTGTGTCTGCCCAGGCGTCGGCCACTGACCCAACCAAAGGCAGCGTGTGCCTGTCTCCCCCTGCCGCCGGAGGCCCCTGGGCAAAGTTCCGCTGCACGCCCTGCACCGGCGGGCAGTGCCTGGCTGCGCAGAACTGCACCACCCCCGCCAGCAGGCGCCGCGGACTGCTCGGCGATCCGGTCTGCTCCGGCGGCGCAACCGAGTGCGCCCTGACCGGCCTGGAGGTGGAAACCAGCTACACGTGAGCGGATTGATTCGGAGAGCCATGTGTTATGCCTGCTGGGCTTCCATCTTTCGAGAAGGGCCGTGGCAGCATATATGCTATATAGAGCGGCGGGGGCTGCATGCATGGAGGTGCATGGGGTTGCACTTGCCGCTGCATGAGGGCGCATGGGGCTAGGGAGAGGAGCGGCCGCCCCTGCCCAGCCCCCGCTCAGCAACTGTGCTGCACCGCCCTCAGCCGCACCTGCCTTCTAATTAGCATTGATTATTGCGTTTATAAACGCAGCGTGACGTGCGATGCGGTGACAGCCAGCGACAAGGCCAGCCCTGCGTCCGATCCAGATGGCTTCACCACCCTGCCGCCGCCGTGAGTGCTTGGGCTGTTCTGGTGTGCCTGATTTCCGCAATGCGCATGATGTGGTCCAACTCAATGGATCTGGAAAGGCATCCACACCCGCAGCACCTGCGGCACCCGCACCATCCCACTTCCCAGTACGTCAATGCCACCCCC
Organism: Chlorella ohadii; assembly: GCA_025026875.1. Classification (NCBI taxonomy): domain Eukaryota; kingdom Viridiplantae; phylum Chlorophyta; class Trebouxiophyceae; order Chlorellales; family Chlorellaceae; genus Chlorella; species Chlorella ohadii. The sequence continues at coordinate 228,460 of JADXDR010000168.1, forward strand.
GAGCCTCCTGCCGCCCCCGCAGTGGCCCCTCCGTCAACTACCCTGCTGCCAACATGAACTCAATCGAGTGCTTTGAGCCAACATCCGGCGGCCCTTGGTATGAAGCAGGGCGCGGCAGCAGGGCAGGCCAGCAGGCCTTGCTGCTGCGCAGCATGCGGTGCCCTTGTGGCCTGGCTTGCCAGATGGCTCGGTGTTGCAGCCATGCCCTGCAACCTGCAGACGCCACGGCCCTTCTGCTTCTGAACACATGTGGTCAGCTGGCTGCAGCTGCCACGCACGTTTTGGCTCAACGCAATGCAAGTGGCGCTTCAAAGCGACGCATCCTCTTTTGCTTGCTGCGCAGGGACACGTGTGTGCTGGACCTCTGTGTCCCACAGACCACGCTCCGCCGCCTGCAGCAGACTGCGGGCTGCACTTACTCAGCTCAGCTCACATGCGACTTTACCAGCGGCAAGGCAACGTGCGACACCCGGGGCTTGGTGAAGCTTGGCGAGAAATACACGGTGAGACGGTTTGCGAGTCGCCTACTTAGTGGGTGGCCACCACAAAGGGGGCCTCGTGCAACCCCCTGGCCACTCACTGCTTGCTGGGCTACTATGCCCTCAAGCCAACCGACCTGGGTGGGGGCATTGCTGCTTGTGTGCCAGGCAGCTGCTAGGGCCTTGCCAGCCGCATGCGCAGCTGTGGGCCTTCTTTATCATCTGCAGATGATACTTCATTGCTGCGCTCTTTTGTGCCATGGGGACGCTTGCCACTGCCCAGGCCAATACAGGCTAACCCTTCCGTCCTTCTCACTTCTACTTTCAGGTCACGGCCAAGGCAACTAAGAGCCAGGGCACCCGCAGCAGCCAGACCCTCGTGTCCCCCAAGCAGTACCAAGTGAAATACTATGCGTGAGTCGGGCTGGGCCGTTCAGCCTGTGCACTGTTGTTACAGCGTGTGCCAGAGCGGCCTGGTTCCAGGCACTACACCTGGGGTGCCAGTGCTGTCAGCTGGCTGCGTTCCTGTCCGCCGACCAAACTGGGGACAGCAGGGTGTGTGCCGCAGCTCCGCCAGGCCGACCCCCCTGCACTGCCTGGTTGGCCCTGCCAGGATGAAACAGTGTGTCGCCGGCGCCACCCCCTGGCTCCTCTCGCACCGCCCCCGGCTCCGACATGCGCCTTTCTTGATCCCATCCCACCCACCCATGTGTGCAGCCAGCCAACGATCACTAATGTGGATAAAACCGATGTTTACACCCTGACCATCACCCCGGCCACTAATATCGGCGCCTATCCAGTGGGCGGGTGGACTATCATTCGGGTGATGCCCAACAAGGACGCCCCGAATCCAAACGATCCTCCCATTTGGTACCCTGTCACCGATTGCATGTGAGAAGGGCGGGCACCCTGGAAAGAAAGGAAGAAAGGCTATGCCCTTGGGCGTGGATTGGGAATGAGGCGTGCGCCCTGCCCTGCCCTGCTCAGCCCAGCCGTCCCGCCACCACTGAGAAGGCGACTGCGGTGGCGCCGCTTGCTGCCCGGCTTGCCGGCCGCTTGCTGCCCCTGTTGTGCCCAGCTCTTGGCACCTGCCGTGCTGCGATATAGCTTTGGCCCGCCAGCAACAGGTCGGAACCCGCGGCAGCCCTGCGCCTGCTGCGGTGCGTGATTGTAGCAGTGCCGCGGCTGCTCTGCCCCTCACCCCACGTGCCCCTGTGTGGTTCCGCCCCTGCCCGCAGTGCTATCAACGATGCCAACGGCAAGCCGCAGCAAAGCACTTGCGAGGTGCTCTCGCCAGCACCTGCGCCGTTCAGATTCACAGTGATGGCCATCGCCACCTACACTGGCAAGGAGTTCCCAGTCGAGTCTGGCTATTCCAGCCCCTGGCTGGTCAGCCCCTAGCTGCCTGGTCGCAGCTACCGCTCAGCCAGCCAGCCAACTTGGCAGTTGAACTGCTCAACACAATGGGCGGCACCCCAGGCAGCCAGTCTCTGACGCAGCCCACTGTGCTGCCCAGGCGGCGCAAGTTTTTAGGGCAGCCGCTGCCGCCACCATCTGACACATTCGTGTATTGCGTGAGTGTCCTGCATTTCCACAGCGCTACCATTGTCGTACTCGCACCACCAAGGACTTGAGTGCGCCAGAGTATGCCACCTTCGTAACTTTTTTGCACTCCCCCTTCCCCATAACTCCTCCATGCACCCCTTTCCATACCTCCATGCATTTCCCTCCTGTAGTGTTTCCGCGTCTGATATTTCAACTCGAACCGGCCATTTGAGGCTGGTACCACCGGTATACTTTCCATTATTGCATGCACGCTGCGCCACCGGCAACGCCGCATGCGCTACTCCCATCCAACTTGACTATGCACACACAAATTCGTTTCCAACCCACCAACAACTTGCACGATCAGGGGTTTCACGGGACTTTTTCAGTTGTTCAGACATGTTTTTTCAGTTTTCTGTAACCGGGTCCCAGGGCAGCCTAGTGCATGCTCCAGGCTGGGTTCTCTAAGCCTAGTGCATGCTCAGGTGCCGCATGGCAACTTTGAAGGCACTGGCTGGCAGGCACGGCTTCCTCATGCAGTCATGGTGCCGCAACTTCGCAAGCAGAACAGAATCTGATGTGCTGCTGTAGTATGCAGTGGGTCCCCCTCAGCTGCCTGCCCCATGGCGGTGCAACAGTGCAACGTATTACAGCAGGGGCCAGAGCAGCAGCTAGAGTGTACAGGGGAAGAATTATGCTGCTGCACGAGTGTTGGCTCAGGCGGACGGCGAGCAACACTTATGGTTAAGGCCAGCAAGAAATGGATGGTAGCAAGCGTGCATGAGTATCATGGCATGGAGTGCGGCAGCATTCGAAGCGGGCAAATGTGTGAGATAATGAAAGCGCCGCCGTGTTGAGCTGGGTGGCAATCAAGCTACTTTGCATCATGTTGACACGACTAAGCAGGGCTGGAGCAGGGCACCAGGCAGCGGCGGCGCTGGGGGCCCTCAGGCGGCGATATCGAGGCTAACTGGGGGCGCTAATTGCAGATTGGGAGCAGCCGCGAGAGGAAGTCCCTTGGGGCAAACTGAGGCGCTAAACCGCGGCAAGAAGGGCAGTCTGAGGAGGTGCATGGCAAGGCAATGTGCCCGGGAAAGAATCGAGTCAGAGGGTATGTGGCATAATGTGGCATGGGCGTGCGGCATAGCGTGCACCAATTGCATGGGTGACAAGTAAGCAGGTGGCATGGTGGTATTTTCTATCAGCAACATCAGCGGCGATCTAGACACTAAAGGAAACGAGGCCGGCAGCAACGGCGGCTACAGCAGGGCGCAAAGCATGCAGGCGAGTGTGGCGCCGGGCCGCAGGCTAAACTCAAGGGCGGCAGCTGCTCGAACTAAGCGACAAACTGAAATAAGCGACAAACAAAAGGCTATCACTATGCCATCAGTAGTCTCCATCGTCCAGCGAATTGAAGATGGCATCCGGCGAACTCTGTGCAGCAGCCGGCGCCAGCTCTCGGCTCACGCTCGCACGCCCCAGCGCACCCGGCAGCAGCGGCGCCACCGCGTTCGCAGCGGCAGGCGCCGCCGCCGCGGCAGCCGCGGGGGCTGCGCCGTCGCTGCCCTGCCCGCCGCTGCTGCTGCCGCTGCTCCTTCCGCTGGCCGCCGCTGCGGCAGCAGCGGCAGCGGCCAGCGCTGCCGCCTGCGCGGCCGCCTCTGCGGCGGCGGCGGTGACGGCTGCTGCTGCTGCGGCTGAGACCGCTTCTTTGGCGGCCCGCTTGCTGCTGGATGCCTGTTCCACGATGTCGGACAGGCTGATCTCAATTTCGCGGCACAGCTCGTCCAGGGGAAYGATGGAGAAGGGCTGCGAGCAAAGGGGGAAGGGAGCGCGGGAGGACGGGGCGTTAGGGAGGCGAGTTGGTGCACTTGATGTTTGATAGAGAAGGCCTCCAGGGGCAGGATGGAGAGCAAAGGGAAGATGGAGGGGGCATGGTCAGCAACAAGCGCGCCTAGCCAATAATATGCAGCCGAACCATTGGTGTGCTGGCTCTACAGCCCATGCCTCCCTTCCCCACTGCAACCTTTGAGAGTTTAAAATCTCAAGCAGCAGGAATTCACCAATCGCAAATAGCAGATCACACTGGTTAGCCGCCTCTTACCTCCTCAACGGCCACCCCAATCTCCTCAATGCCCAGCAGCAGGAAGGCGATGGCGACCGTCAGCGGCACGGTGCCCCAGCCCACCACCGGCCACAGGCCCAGCGGCAGGCAGCTGAGCCAGATGACCATGAAGCGGCTGGTGTGGCGTGTATAGGACAGCGGGATGGGCGTCCTGCAGGGATGGAAGCACCAAAAGGCGGCGCAGCTGTAAGACAGCGGGATGGGTTTCTGCCAGGCGGCAGCTGGCAACCCGCTCTTTCCAGCGTGCCTGAAGCATACAACAGCCATTAGCCATCAGCTCCTGAAAGCGGCTCACCTGAGGATGCGCTCGCAGGCCGACATTGCATTCCTGAAACGACAACATTGCATTCCTGAAACATGCTGACTTGCTGTTCATGGCCTTTCAAATCTGCTCACCTGAGGATGCGCTCGCAGGCCGACATTGCATTCCTGAAACGACAACATTGCATTCCTGAAACATGCTGACTTGCTATTGAAGGCCTGTAAATCCGNCTCACCGGAGNATGCGCTCGCAGGCCGACATTGCATCCTCGCAGGCAGTCAGGTTCTCGTCCACCCTGCGGTGGTGAAGAGGCAGGCTTTGGATGGGCGGTCAACATCAATCGGCGGCATCCACTCTGCAGCATCAAGGAGGCTTGCCTGCACGCCACTACAGATGGAGCCATGCATCGAGGCGGCTGCCACATCTACCACTGCAGCCAAAGCACAGCACAGCCAGCACGGCACAGCAAAGCACAGCGCACCTGACGCGCTGCGAATCACGCAGCGGGGCGGCGGCCACAAGCTCGGTGAGCACGCTCAGGGCAAAGGAGGTGGGCTGGTAGGAGGTGCAGAGCAGGTCCAGCTCGGCGGGGGAGAGGATGCCCTGCACAGGGAGGCAACCAGCCAGGCAGGCAGCACAGCGGTCAGTGGGATGCGTTAAAAATCCGACAGGACCAAAGGCGCTGGCCCTCTCACCTCCAGGTCAGCACCAGGTCTGAACCCTCAACAGACTGGCTACTTAGTACCATTGCCAGTGAATGCAACTGCAACCAGTGAATGCAACTGGACAAAAGGCAACACCCACCCACCCACCCCCAGCTCAGCGCGAACGTCCGAATCAGCACTGAGCAGATTGTTTACAGTGAGCATGGCATCATTTAGCAGGGATAAAAAATGTGACATACCAGCAAATAACCACCCACCTCCAGCTCTGCCCGCAAATCAGAGTCCTCGGTCAGCTGCGCCTTGAGCGCCCGCGCAAAGGCCACCAGCCACCTGCGAAAGGACTGGTGTTTGCAGCATCAGAGCCTGTAGCAACCGAACTAGCAAACATGACAGCAGCCTTCTGTGCCTCCCTTTGCCTCTGCTTCTTCCCAAGCCCCACCTGCCGGTGGCAGCCACGGTCAGCAGCTTGGTGCTGGCCGGCCCCGCCTCAGGGCTAGCCGCCGTGTAGCAGAGCAGCTGCCTCATGGTGTCGCGGCCGCGGGTGGTGATGGCGCCCCATGCAGCCAGCGCTTGCTGCCAGCGCTCGTAGGAGGAGTTGGTCCTGCACGTCAGGGCGGAACAGGCGGCGGCAGAACTGAGTGGTGGTCTAAGTTGAACATCGGCAGCCAGCGCCTGCTGCCAGCGCTCGTAGGAGGAGTTGGTTCTGAGGAACGGGGGCAGAAGAGAGGAGAAGGGTGGGCACAGGTTGGGGTGCCGACCAGCAGGGAGAAGGCAACCGAGCAAAGCTACATATTAACAAGCCACCACAACCACCGTCCTGTTTTGCAGCGAAACACGGAACCGCAGGGCATGTCTGCTCACCGGAACACGAGGAGCAGGGAGAGTGCAAAGGAGGTGACATCAAAGGGCAGGGAGGCCATCAGAAAGGAGGGCAGCTGGGCGGGCAGCGCGCCCTGCTGCAGCGCCTCCTCATATAGGCACACCTGCATTTGGCGGGGCGGGGTGAGTTGTGCAAAGGCGAAGGCTTGGTGAGGGGCAGCCGGAGGACAAGGGGGATGGCGCACCGGAGCAGGGCACCGGAACGGCAAGCGCCGGCACACATGCCAACTTTCATGTGCGCTCCCAAGCCCGGGGACCCACCAGCGTGGCGGTGGCTCCCGCAGACAGCAGCGGCGCGGCCAGGCCTCGCACAATGCGCGACTGGAAGATGCCTGCAGGCAGGGAATAGGTGGAGGGGAGGGGAGGTCTACACACTGCCGGCAGCCCATAAGCACAGCGCAGCACGCCCAGCATGAGGCATCGCAGCGTGCTGTGCGCCGTGCATCTGGCAATACTCCAAGCCTCAGCACTGCCGCCAGCGCACGAGCAGCACACAACACCACACAGCATGCAGCACAGCACTCCGCAGCGCAGCACAGCGCGGCGCACCCAGCATGTGCCGCGCATAGCGATCGGTCGAGCGGTGGAAGGCCCAGCGCTGGAAGTTGAAGTTGGACAGGCTGCGCATGTACCTGCACAGGAATGGCGAAATTGCAAGCAAGCAGGAGGGACCGCGTTCAAGCCAAGTCGATGCTTTTGCCAGGGCTCCGAACAGCGGCCGCCGACACCACTCAGCCCTCATGCATCTGCGTGCAAGCACTGCATGCCCCATACAAGTAGCTCTCTTTGGCAGCATCACATTGCAACACCCAACCCACAGCAGCAGCACCCCATGCATGCACCCGCCTGCGCCCCACCGGCCGCACCTGCGCCCGAGCTCCTTCTCGCTGCTACTGCATGCGGCGCCCATCTCTGCCGCGTCCTCCAAGCTCCACACATCCRCCTGCTTGCCGCGCGGGCTGCCCGGCTGCCGCCGCTGCACCGCCTTGAGCGCGTCGGCCACGGGGCCGGGCGGTGGCAGGTCCGCCGCCGCTCCCGCCTGCACGCGGGACTGCCTCCGGGGTGGCAGCGGCGGCCGGCGCGCGCCCCTGGGCAACAACCAGACCGCTGTATGAGCCCGGGTGCAGCCCCGCTGCAAGGCGTTTTCCATGGCCCGAGATGCCCGCCGGCGGCTGTTGTAGCGCTGGTAGGAACTATAGGATCGCGGGCTGTCGCCGCACTGTGCTTGCAGGTCGCTGGGACGCGCCGCCGTCAAGTGGCGCGTGGGCACGTGGGTCGGACGGGCCGCAAAGCTTGTATGGGCTGCCCTTTATGCTGACAGTTGATCGCAGTAGCGCGTTGTCCGACCGTCGGGCTGCCCAGGGCATGCATGGACGCGGGAGGGCGCTAGCCAGCTAGCGCATCAGCGCATCAGCGGCGGTCAACACGGCGGCTCCATGTTTTAACCGAAGCTGGTCTGAGCTGACAAGTGAAAGCAGTCTTTCACACCAGTGCTCGGAGTGCTCCTTCTGAAACCCATATGCTTTCCAAGCATATTCTGCTGCATCGCCTGCCTCGGTTGCGGCCAGAGGGCAGCCCGACAGGTGTTGGGCAAGAGCAGTGCATTGCATGCCTGCCACACCTCACCGCCAAACGACNTCCCCGCTTGCCTTGCTGCCCACATCTGATATCATTACATGCACCCGCTGNCGGTATTGCAGCCAGCAACGGTGCAGGGTAGCAGGAATGCAGGGCACACAAACAAGGCACAGCAGCACTGCTGGCGGTAGCGGCAGGACAGCGGCTGGTGGCTGGGAAGGGCAAGGGCAAGGAAAAAGGGGCTGAAGAAAGGGGACAGGTATAGCGGACATGATGGGACGGCCAGCAGCGAACGAACAAAAAACGCCTGGGCTGGTTGGGGCATGTACTCGGAGGTTCAACGCAGCGATTGCGGTGAGGTCAGGGACGGCATCAATCAGCACAGGGGATGAGAAAGCTGGTACAAGTGCCGCTGCCCCTCTCTGGCTTGGTACGACGACTGATAAGAACTCCGGGATGTAAGGAACAGGCAAGGAAACAGTAAGGGATTCCGGGGAGCGTTAATGCGCCGAGGCATGCCGGCATGCGCACTGGCATGGGGCGGTTGCTGGGCGGCTGCTGGGTGGTTGCTGCATCAATCCGCTGCATCTATCTGCTGCATCAAGGGAAGAGCTGCTGGGGTGGCAGCGACGCCCCCGGCCCAGCCGTGAGCTGCTGCCGCTGCACAAACTGCGGCGAGGGGGAGGGATACAGCTGCTGCTGCTGCTGCTGCTTCGGGCGCTGCTGCGGGGATGCCGCTGGGAATGCAGACAGCGGCAGCGGCGGGGCCGAAGGGTACTGCTGGCGAGGGGGCGATACGAGCAGGGAGGGTGCTGTCCCATACTGCTGCCGCAGCGGCGACGGCTGCGGCTGCTGTGCCCGCTGCGGGGTGGGCTGCCTGGCTGGCGAGCGGCGCGGCGTTCCCTGCGGCAGCGGC
>JADXDR010000016.1:7125-20709 GCA_025026875.1 Chlorella ohadii
CTGGCGCGGAGCGTGGATGCAGGCTGCCAGCTGCGGCGAGATCTCCTTCTTCACGTTGTCGCGCAGCATGGGGAAGATCTTCTGCACAAACGCGTCCAGCTGCTGCTTGAAGAGCAGGGCCGGGTACTTGGCCTCCACCTGGCGCATTTGGGGGTGGAGTGTGACGGACAGGTGAGGTGGAGTTGCGGTGCAGGAGCAGCCAGTGTCCAGCCCGCATGACCATCAAAGGCCCAAGCCCTTTCACCAGCCAGCAGCCGCACCTGGCGGAAGCCGCCCATGGCGCCGCCGTGGATGGACGCCTCCATGCCCTGGCCGGGCGAGCCGCCGCCGTAGCCGGTGCGGGTGAAGAAGGAGGTGAAGCTGCCCTTGCTGCTGCCAAACAGGCCGCGCGTGACCTGCGCAGTGGAAGGAGGCACGAGTTGCCGATGCTAGGTGTGCAGCCGGCCAGCATGCAACCAACAGCAAGACAGCAAGGCACCCTAGCCACCCTGACAAGGCGTCCTTCCACCGGCAGTCCGCACCTGCTGGCCGGAGGCCTTGATGCGCGCCGCGTAGCCGCCGCCGCTGGCGGGCTTCACGTTCTTTTGCATCAGGTAAAGCAGCGTGACGGTGTTGGACAGCCAGTAGGCCAGCGTGGCGTTGTCCTCCTGGTGCAGCTCCACCTGGGAGAGGCAGGTGAAAAGGAGGAGGGGCAGGGGATGATGAGCCAGCATTCTTCAGCAGCAAGGTTGGGTGCAGGTCAAACATATCACACAGCATACATCCAGCTGCAGCCTCCCGTCCTCCCATCATCCCCGGCCGGTGCCGCCAGCCCACCTGCGAGCCCATGGTGGCGATGATGCGGTCGAACAGCGGCGTGCGGTCTGCCTGGAACGTCTTCCACTGCAGGCAGCAGCGGAAGATGGTGGTGGCCGCCACGGGGCGCCCCGCATGGAAGCCCAGGTTGCCGCCAATGGCCGCCAGCAGCTTCTCCTGGTCCGCGGTGCGCTGCTCCCGCAGCAGCTGCTGCTGCTTGGCGTACAGCTCGCGCTGCCGCCGGTCCATCTCCGACAGCGGCTCGGTGGAGGGGCCCTCCAGGCGGCCTGGGGAGGAAAGGATGGTGGGGGAGGCGCGAGGGTTTGATGGTGTATGTTGTGGCAGATTGAGGAGCACAAAAAGCAAGGCCCCATGATCTTGCAGACAGGCCCACATAATGCGCATGGGTGCTGCAGACCAGCCCCTCAGTGGTCTTTCTTCTGCAAGCCAGTGCCGCCACCTACCTGAAGGTGTGGCCATCGGCGTGCCCATGGGCGAGGTGCCGGGAATCTGCTGCATGAAGCGGCGCATGCGGTCCATCATGCCCTCGTCGCCGGCAGCGGCCGCGGTTGCAGGCGGCGGCGTGACCATGCCGGCCGATGCTGCTGCTGCCGCCGCCCCTGCCGCTGCGCCAGCTGCTGCCACAGGCGCCAGCCGCCCTGACTGCATGTCGTCCTGCACAAGTACAGATGCAGGTGGAACGTTCGTGGGGTGCAAACACAGGCAGTTTGTGGTGCAAGGCAACACCAGCACTGGCCACGTGCACTCGCTCAGGCTGGCTCGGTCAACTTTTCCTGCCACACAACCAAATGCAGCATTCCATCCGGCACCCACCTGCAGCTGCTTCAGCTTGGCCTCCAGCATGAGCGCCTCCTCTCGCGCCGCGTTGCGCTGCGCCACCGCATTGTTCAGCCGGTTCATAAGGTCTGCCTTCTCCGCCTGCGCCTTGCTCTGCGGGTGGGCAGGTGTGCGGGGCGGAGGTGCGCTTGTACAGGAGCAGCAAGGGCAGCAGTGACAGAACCTAACCGAGCTGCAGTAAGCAGGGTGATCATTGCTGCGCCAGCAAACCAGTCGCAGTCAACACGCCCCGCTCAGCCCGCACCTCGGCCTCTGCACGCTGCCGCTCCAGCGCCGCCACCTTGTCCCGCAGCTCCTTTGTCTCTGTTGCCAGCTGCTGCTGCTGCGCCGCCGAGCTCTCTGCGCCTGCCGCAACCTGCTGCCGCAGTGCTGCCAGCTCCGCCTCCACCGCCTGCCGCTGCGCAACCTCGGCTGCAGCAGCCGCCGTGGCTGCAGCAGCGGCGGCCGCCAGCTTGGCCTCCATTGATTGCTGCAGCTCGGCCACCTTGGCCTCGGCTGCCTCGCGATGTGTCTTCTCCTCCTGCGGCGGTTGGGGCAGTCGCGGCAGTGGGCGCTTGAGGCACATGCAACGGGGCAGTTAGGGGCAAACGCAGCTAACAGGCTGTAAAACAACCCATGGTGCAGACCAGCACACCAACCGCTGTCTTGCCAGCCACGCACCCGGTACTGCTGGCGCAGCTCGTTGCGCTGGCCCTGCACCGTCTCCAGCACGTTCTGGATCTCGCGCAGCTTCACCTCCAGCGCCTGCTTGTCCTGCAGCAGCTTGCCGGCCTCGCGCGCCTCGGCACGCCGCCGCCGCAGCTCCCGCCGCGCGCACTTGCCGCGCCACAGGCTCTGCAGCAGGGTTGGGCAGCGGTGGTGGTGGCTGTGGTAGCACAAGAGCATACATACCGCCCGGCAGTGGGCACAAACACAGCCAAGCCTCTTGAGTGCTATCGTTGACCTTTTTACCCTGTGAACTCCCGCCCAGCGCACCTGCACCAGCACCACGCCCTTGCGGTACCGCTGGTACTCGGCCTGCGCGCGGTGCCGCCGCCAGTGTGTCTGGATAAGCAGCSCGGCATGGTGCTGCTTGATGTCGCGCGCGTACAGGCGTGCCCGCCGGCCGCGGTAGGCAGCCTGGATGGCCACCGCCGCCCGCACCGCCGCCAGGAAGCGGGTGCGTGCCTGCCAACGCCGCACCGCCGCCTGGATGCGCGTGGCTGCCTTGGTGCGCCGCAGGCTGCGGGCCAGGGTGCGGGCCGCCATGCCGCGCGCAGCAGACTGGATGGTGAGCACCGCCTTGCACACGGCAGCAAAGTGCTTGCGGGCCAGGTAGCCGCGCACGTGGCGCTGGATGGCTGCGGCCGCGGCGTGCTGCACCTCCATCTTGCGCTTGTCCAGCTCAGCCATCTTGCCGGCGCGCAGGAACACCTGCAAGGCAGGGAGGGGAGGGTAGAGAACGTTTGGATTGCTACTGCACGACTGTGGATGCGCAATCCAGCTGTGGGGTTTCGCAACATGGGAGCCTGCTGCACGACCGCAGGCTGCAGCATGGCATATCTGGAGCTCCCCCTGCCCACCTTGGTTTTGCCCATCTGCCAGCCTTCGTCGCCCAGCACGCGGCGCAGCACCAGGTGCACAAAGTCGCGGTCATCCAGCTGCGGGCTGTCGGTGGCCAGCTGCACAGGCGCAGCAGCAGAGGGGAGGCCCAGTTGGGTATAGGATGTGCCGTGGGTTTGATGCTGCTCTGCACTTGGGATTGCCTACGCCTCCGGCCTTGCAATCCCCTGGGCTCACCATCCAGAAGTGTTCAATGAAGTCCAGGAAGGGCAGCTTGGTGGGGTAGCCCGCGCACGAGATGCGCACCGCCTCCAGCACGCCTCCGCACCGCAGCTGCAGAGCGGGTACAGGAGTTTGTGCCAGGTGAGGGCCAGCTTCGTGGCAGCAGCAGCGCACGCCAGGTGGCCAGGCTCACAGTGCCAGAGCATCTGCCGCTCTGTGGCTTCCGGCTCTGCCCACCTGGTGCAGCACGTTCATGTTCTCAAAGTCCATGGGGCGGTTGAAGGAGTTGGGCTTGATGCAGCGGATGTAGTGCGGCTCCATGGTGTGCAGCGCCACCATCAGGTCGCCCAGCTGCTTCTTGAAGCGCGAGCCCACCGAGGAGAACTTGTAGGAGCTCATGGCGCCGCCCTTGCCTGCGGCGGGCAGCAGGCATAAGCAGATGAGCAGGGTTGCGTTGGTGGGTTTTGGTGCTTGATGCATGGCTGCGATCCATGCACACTGCCAGCTGCTTTCCACAGTTGCCTCCTGGCCTCTGCTGTCAAAGCTAGGCCACACTCTGATCGCAGCCGCAGCTCACCGCCGTCGGCCGGGCCGTCCGCATCAGGCGGGAAGAGCTGGCGCACAAAGTCCTGCTCCGAGGCGCCCAGCAGCGCCTGGTGCTCCGCCACCACAAAGTCGCGGTTCTTGGCCAGGAAGTTGTCGGTGCGGTACGTCACCGCGCCTGCAGCGGGCAAGTGTAGAAGACCAAGGTTTGAGAGGTGACTGGAAGGCAAGGCAGCACCTGACATGCTAAGCTGTGCTCATGACCACCAAACACACAAACGATGCTGGTTGGGTGGCTTCCTCGATGCAGAGCGACCAAGCACGTCCTCACCCGCGTAGTGGTCGATGGTGAAGTCGGTGCGCGACAGCTTGGGCTTGGAGAAGCGCTTGCTGTTGGACACGCTGGGCGCGCCGTACAGCTTGTTGGCAAAGTCCTCGTGCGTCGCCTGCGGCACGGAGCGGGGGCATTCACGTTCAATCAACTTCAACCAATGGACAGTTTGCGCAGATCTAGCTGCCATCTGATGTCCTCAGGCCATTCGACCACATGCTGCCGGCCAGCCAGCAGCTTTGTGCAGCAAAAGCAGGCCCCCAGCAGCCCACCTTGGGGAAGCGGCAGGACTCGTCCAGCAGGTCCAGGATGCCCATGCGCGCCTCAATCAGGTCCAGCACGTCCTGGTTGTCCACAAACTCGATCTGCAGGGAGGCAGCAGGGCAAGACAGATCAGCATGCTATTGATGGGAATTATGCCTTGAAGCAACTGCCTCAAATCTCAAGCAAGGCTCCAAAGCCCAAAGCGCAGGCAATGCAGGCCGCTCAGATCACTTACGTAGCTCCACTCAATGGCCTCACGCTCGTACTCCGCCTGCAGGCAACGCCCCGCAAGGCAGGGGTGAGGAGCACTCAGGCGCCAGGCCAACACCGCAGAACACATGCAGCAGCGGATACGCCAGGCCAGAGGTGCAGCAAGAGATGTTGCCAGCACGCACCTGCTCCATCTTGAACACGTGCTGGTTAAAGTGCTGCTGCAGCTTCTCGTTGGCCAGGTTGATGCAGAACTGCTCAAAGTCGTTCTCCTTGAACTGCTCAAAGCCTGCACGTTGGAGCAGGGGGTGCAAGCAAAGCGGTTGCTTGTGACCGACGCCAGCAGTGAGCCGCAGAGGACCGCAGGCAAACCTTGCAAGCTGCATGCACCGCACAGCAGCTGCACAGCAAGGCGTCGCACCGTAGATGTCCAGCACGCCAATCAGGTTGGCCGCGTTGGCGTCCTGGCCGATGGAGGTGTTGATGCGCTCCACCAGCCAGTCAAACATGCGCGAGTAGATGGTCTTGGACAGCGAGTCGCGGTTGTCCTCGGCCGCCTGTGTGCACAGGGACAGGGAGGACCGATGGTTGGCAGCAGCACAGGCATAGCAGCCCTTGCATGGCATGAAGCAGGATGGACTGCCCTGCAGCCTTCCCTGCCATCTGATTGTGCCGCATTTGCCTGTTGCTCACCTTGACGTCGATGGGCGACACGATCGGGCCATCGGGTGTCTGCCGCGTGCGGGTGGTCAGGGCCTTGCGCAGGCCCTCCGCATCCACGCCCAGCAGGTGCGCAGCAGCTGTACGGATGGAAGCCAGGAACAAAGAGCTGTGGGAGGCAGTAATCGCACACTGCTCTGTGCACCTTTTTCAAATGTTAGCTGTGCACGTGCACCCTGTTTTGGTCCTTGCACCCAACTGCCCTTGTAGACCGTCTGCCCCACTGCTCACCCTCCAAGTGCTCCTCAGCGCCTGCCTCCACAGCTGCCGCCTCGTCGCCAGCATCCACAAACATCACATTGCCGAGGTGCAGCACGGCAGCAACAGTGCGGAACACCGCGTCCTGCAGGGCAGTGCAGAGCAAGCATATATATAGGAGTGGTGTGCAAGTGCCGCCGCCGCAGCAACAAGGTGCAGTCACGTGCAGCAGCAGCCAGCTGCTCAAAATCGAAGCACAGCGCACCAGGCACAAGCAGGCCTTTAGCAACAAATAATATGCGCACCTGCTCCGCCTCGGGGATGCCCACCACGCTCATGGAGCGGCGGGTGCGCCGGTACTCCTCCGCGTTGCTGACGCCCCGCAGGTCAAAGCAGTTGGACTGGGACAGGTACCGGAACTGCTTGGCAGGCTTGAGGCGCAGCGCCGCACGCTCCGCGTCGCTGGCGCCCTCGCACAGCTGCATAAAGTGAGAAGACAGAGCAGTCATGCTGATGGTCCATGTTGGCAATGTGCCTCAATGCATCCAGTGCCGCCTGCTCCAAATCCAACAGGCGCAATGCACCTCCCACACCATTCTCCTGCTGCCCGTGGCCTACGCAGGCGCACCTGGTAGAAGACGTGGTAGTTGCGCTCGGGGTCGTTCACCGCCACCACACGCGACCGCTCCAGCAGGTAGGTGCGGATTGCGGCGCCTGCAGGCAGAGCACCATGCACATGAGCCACAAGCACCAACAAGGCTGCGCTGCAGCACCAATGGCGGCAGCATCATACTTGCAGGACAAGCGCACCTTGCAACGCCCCCATGCGCATTGAAGCAGCCGCACAAGACAAGTGTTTACGCCAGCTGCACGCACCTGAAATGCGGCCGTCGGCGTTGAACTGGATCTCCGTGAACTTGCCAAAGCGCGAGGAGTTGTCGTTGCGCACCGTCTTGGCATTGCCAAATGCCTCCAGCAGCGGGTTGGACTCCAGCACCTGCACCACTGTGTAGCAGTCAGTTCAGGTGCCACACCACTGCAACAGCAGACGGCCGAATATGCCACGCAAACTAGCCGGCACTCCACACCTCGCCTAGCAGCTGCATCCCACCTGCTGCTCCACGCTGCGCCCCGAGCCAATGCTGCCGCCGTCCTTGTAGCCGCCCATCCATGCCAAGTACTGCATCAGCAGCTTGCTCGTCTCCGTCTTGCCCGCACCCGACTCGCCGCTGACCTGCACAGCATTGCACGCAGAGGCGCTGGCATGTCAGCAGGTGGTAGCTGCCACATTGGCACACTCGGCTGCAGCAGAGTAGCCAACACCAGCCCTGGCCATCATATTTAAGCAACAGCACAGCAGCAGCAGCATTGGAGAGCAGCAGCGGCAGCAGGAGCAGCAGCATTGGTGAGCAGCACGGGCAGCGGCAGCATTGGAGTGCACCAGCACAGGAGCAGGAGGGTGCAATGCACAGCAGGTCAGCCGAGCATTCCTTGAGGCAGCAACAGCAGCCAACCCCAGCCCCGGCGCACCAGGATGGACTGGCTCTTGCCCTCCCTGCGCATCTGGCGGTACGACTCGTCCGCAATGGCATACACGTGGGGCGACAGTTCGCCCAGCACCAAGCCGCGGTACTGTTCCATCATGTGCAGGCCGTAGAGGTGCGGCATCGGTGCAAAGGGGTTGACGGCGATGAGGATGGAGCCGGTGTAGGTGTAGATGTCATCCGTCTGGTAGCGAACCTTCAGGTTCCACAGCACGCTGGGCTCGTTCAGGTAGGCCAGCGTGGTCATGTCCTGCGGCCGAGCGGCAGGGAGGGCGGCGGGCGCCAGCATCTCCGATCTCCGCCAACGCAGCATAGCAGGATCACGGGGTTGCAATTGCCCACGGCAGCAGCACGAAACACAAATTTCCAATCAAAGCCTCAGATGTTGCAAAGCACAGCAGCCCGGCAAGCAAACAGGCACCGCCGGCACACTGCCGCTGCTGCCATACCCCAACCGACTGCGGTTGGGGGCGGCGACAGCGCAGTTGGGCTGCTTGACAACGCCCCACGCCTCCACAATGCAGCTGTTTGCTTACCTCGACACCCGCTGCAGAGCTGTTCTGCAGTGGGATCTCGGCGGCGGTGCACTCGTGCTCATCGCCGCCCTCCAGGCGCACGCGCAGGCGTGGCCCGCTCATGCTGACCACCTCGCCGCGCATNCCAGTCGTCCTTCCATACCCACACGCGGCTGCCCYCGSTGTGCYGCGCGGAGCCCGCCGGCTCCGAGCTGCTGCCCTTGCCCATGCTGGCGAGGGGTGCTGCTCTCTAAGCGCTGCGTTGGGGCTGGTCAAGGCGCGAGGGGTGGTGGCGCCGCCGGCGCCGCCGCCGTCGGTGGAGAGGGGCGCTGCGGGCGGGCGGGCGGACAGGCGAGATTCAGGAGCGGGTGTGCGCGTGATCGGGCCGCCGTGGGCCCGCTGGGAGCCCGCGGAAGGCGAGAACCAGGAGGTTGGCCCACCTGCGAGCTAGGCCGTCGGTGTACCGCTGTGCTGCACCCTCAGGCCCGCCGCATGTCTGCCCTGGCGGCGAAGGGGGGCAAGGCGTTCAGGAGCCGCGTTTGAGAGGGCTCGGATCGCCCGCTGGCGTCGCCCCGTGCAGCCTGAAATGACGTTTGGCCCGAGGACAGGCAATCCAGGCGGGCAAACGGGTGATCGGAGCCACACTTCCAAAATCGCAGCAGCATGGGCGACTCCAGTGTGCTGGACAGCACTCCCCGCCCATGCTGCACGCCATCTGCGATCGGTGCTACACATCGAGCACGTCCAGGAGCCCCCACAGCTCGCTGGCAAGCAGCCACCCCGGCTTCCTTCGCCTGGAGCTGCCTTTCTCATCTCCTGCGGCGCTCACGACCTCAGCAACCTACAGTCGCACGCTCAGGCCCGTTCACGCAACGCAAGCATACGCCATGCTCCTGTCGGCGGCGCTCCCCCACCAGGCGGCCCTGGTGCAGGGCCCCGCCCCCTCCCCCAGCACCAGCAGCAGCACAGCAGCGGCGGCAGCGCCATGGGCGCCCGCAGGCGTGCAGCAGCGGCACCGGCGGCGGCGCGCGGCGCTGCGGGCAAGCAGCAGCGGCGGCAGCGGCGGGCTCAGCTACAAGGATGCGGGCGTGGACATTGATGCCGGCAACGAGCTGGTCAAGCGCATCCAGAAGCTCAACCCCAACATCGGCGGCTTCAGCGGCATGGTGCCCTTCGGTGCGTACACCATGCGGGCGATGGCCGTCGGGCAATGCATGTGGGCGATTCGACTGTTGGCAGCGGGCCCCCCAGCCCCACAGGTGCATGCAGCAGCACTGACCGTCGTGACCTTTGCCACCTGCAGGCGACTCGTTCCTGGTGGCGGGCACCGACGGCGTGGGCACCAAGCTGAAGCTGGCGTTTGACATGAACAAGCACGACACGGTGCGGAGGTGTTGAAAGGGAGGCAGCGCGGCTGCCCGGTTTGCCACGTAGTGCCCTTGCAGCCTGCCTGCTTCCAATGCGAGGCTGCTGTAAAGTTGCATGGCTGTGGCGCTGCCTCCCGCAGGTGGGCATCGACCTGGTGGCCATGAGCGTGAACGACATCGTGACCAGCGGCGCGCAGCCCATGTTCTTCCTCGACTACTTTGCATGCGGCAAGCTGGACGTGGACACGGCGGAGCAGGTGGGCAGATGTTCAGTCTGTCTGTGAACTTAATTGTGCCTCGCTCCGGCCTGCATGGTGCCGGTGGTTCCATGGCTGCACCATCAGGAGCCGGTGCACCCAGCCACCATGGAAGTGATGCGCACAGCACTTGGCAGCCGGTTGCACATGCATTTGCCGTGCATGCATGGTATCCAAGCCGGTCGGCCTCGACTCTGTGCCACGGCCACCGGTCTTGTTACCAATGCTACAGCAGACACCCAGCCAGGGTCGATATCTGCCCAGCCTCCACTGCCCGTGGCTGAAGCAGAATGATCCCCCTGGCACATTCCTTTCGTACCCGCACACTTGCCGTGAACCTTTGCTACCTTGCGTACTCATTTGTCACATCAGCCCACCGCTCTCCTTGCTGTTCTCCCCAGCGTGTCTCACCTGCCTGCTTCCTCGCTTGTCCCCACCCCACCCTCCATCCGCCAGGTCATCAAGGGAATTGTGGAGGGCTGCCGCCAGTCCGACTGCCAACTGCTGGGCGGCGAGACGGCCGAGATGCCCGGCTTCTATTCCCCCGGAGAGTACGACCTGGCTGGCTTTGCGGTGGGCAGCGTGAAGAAGGATGCAGTCATCGATGGCTCCCGCATCCAGGTGGGTGGGAGGAGCGATTGGATTGGTGGGGGGGAGCGATTGGATTGGTGGGAGGGTGGGTGGGCGGTTGAATGTATTCCCAACCATCAATGGGCAGGCGTGCGGCGTTTGCTGGCAGGCGGGGACAGTGGGCGGGAACAGGCAGGCAAGCAGTGCAGCCAGCATGTGCAGGCTGCTGAGCGGCGTGCCGACACGCTGCCTCTTTGCTGCAGCTGTGGGGCTCACCTGCCTTTCCATGTCACATTATGGACTGCAGGCGGGCGATGCCATCCTGGGCCTGGCCTCCAGCGGCGTGCACTCCAACGGCTTCTCCCTTGTGCGCAAGGTCCTGGAGGTGAGCGCCGGCGGCAAGCCAGCAAGCTGCAGCCAAGAATCTCAGCAAGCTGCAGCCACACAAGCTGCCCTGCTCCTGCTGGTTGTGCATTCCTGGCTTGGGCCAGCGTTGGCAGCCGCTGGAGAAGAAGCCAGTCCTCACACGCTTCCACACGCTACCCCTGGCGCAGGTGTCTGGCACCTCGCTGCATGACGCTGCGCCCTGGGCGCCCAGCACGTCTGTGGGCCTGAGCCTGCTGACCCCCACCGTCATCTACGTGCGCGACTGCATGAAGATGGTGAGAGGGCGCCAGGCTGGGGCGCTGCATTCCTACTGCTGGCTGCATGGCATCGCCTGTTGACCAATTTGCACACGTGTCCTCGGCAATGCCTGTACACCGGAGTAATTATCCCTGCACGGCACATAGTCCAACCCCAGCCTCTGCCCCCGACCATCCTCCCTCTGCAGATTGGCGCTGCCGACGTGCGGGGCCTGGTGCACATGACTGGCGGCGGCTTCCCCGAGAACATCCCGCGCGTGGTGCCCAAGGGCCTGGCCGCCCGCATCCGCCGCTCCGCCTGGGAGGTGCCCGCGCTCTTCCAGTGGCTGCAGGAGGTGCGAGGGCGGGGCGGGGCTGCATGGCTGGCCATCGTTGTCTTCCGCCCTGCGGCATGGCTTGGTGCACAGGCTGGCGGGGACAGGCGCTCACTCGCTCTGCTTACCTGCTTGCTAACCTCGCATCCCTGCCTCCCCACCCTGCACCCTGCAGGCCGGCAAGGTGCCGGACAGCGAGATGTTCCGCACCTTCAACATGGGCGTGGGCATGATCATTGTGGTGCCCCGCTCCGAGGTGGACAAGGTGCTGGGCCTGGGCATCGGCGCCTTTGAGCTGGGAGAGATTGTGGAGGGCTCCGGCGTGGAGCTGGTGTGAGATCAGTCAAGGCAGCTCAGTGTGGCAGCAAGCCCAGCAGCAAGCCCAGCAGCCGCAGCTTGTGCAGCAGCCAGCCCTGGCTGTGCAGCCCAAGGCAGGCCACAGAGCGCATCTGGATGCCGATCACCACCCCAAACACCATCAATGAATGACCCCGAATTTGTGCCGCTACCCTTCTGTTCTGCTGCTCCCCTCCCCGCACTGCTTCGTACCCGCAACCCATTCTTTCATCGTTGGACTTGACACCGCTGTGACGCACTCCAAATCAAAACCCAGTTGCCACCAGGGATGATGGCCAAAGCTGCAGCGCCCAGCGCAAAAGCCATGGAAATTGTGCGGGTCACACCCAGCATGCAGCCGGCTCTGTGTGGCCTCCGCATTCCCGCACTACTTGTGATGCCACTGCAATCTGCATGGCCCCCAGCCTGCCCTGTCAGCAGCTGTTGCCTTTGGTCTGCCTCAGCTTCTGCGGGGTGTGACGTTACATGGCGTCTCGGGGCAAGGAGCACGTCACGTCACGGCTGCTGCAACCTAGGCTCTCCAAGAAACTCCCTCAGAAGCGGAGCTTGGTGAAGAACCACCTGCAGGGGCGGGCGGGGCAACCAGAGGCGGCCAGACAATCAGCGCAGGTGCTGCTGGCACACCACATCACATGCTGCTGCAGTCGCAGCTGCTGACGGCTGTTGTGCTGCCAGGCTGCTCCCGCCCTACACGCTGCACCAGCGGCATGCTGCACCACCGGGCCAACAGCTGCCAGGCTGACAAAGCCGCCAGCCGGCGCAGCTGCACTCCTGCCGCCTCACCGGTTCTTGCCGCTCTTGAACTTCTCCTCCAGCAGCGCCTTGGCCTCCTTGTTGGCCTCCACCTTCTTGGTGCTGTTGTCCACGCACTCGGCGGTCACCACGCCCTTGAGGTCCACCTGCGGGGTGGGAACAGAAGCAGGGGCAACGGCCTTCGGCAGCGCACGCAGTGGGCGAGGCTTTGCACAGGCAGGCATGTAATGTGTGTGCGCTGGCAGCACTGGCGGCAAGCAGCCGCAGCTGCAGCAGCTCTTCCACAGCAGCAAGCTTGGTGCCCACGGTGCGACAGCAAGCTATGGCTGGCCTGCCCCAACCGGCTGGACGGTGCAATTCGGGCCTGAGCTGCTGGCACACTGGCGGCGCACCTCCAGCGTGTAGCGGGTGGGCATCATGTGCTGGTAGTTGACCACCTTGATGAAGGTCTGCACACACACGAGCAAGGGGCGGGCAGCATGCAGTTTAGCAGGCAGTTCAGCAAGGTGCGGCGGGACCCAAGCACCAACAACCAGCCCCAATCGACTCCAACTCCAGCTGCCCAATGCCCTGTTGAGCAGGCAGCTGCTCCAGAGGCAGCAGCACAGCTGCATCTGTTAGCCCAGGCGCTTTTGCCGCATGCTGCAGGTCTGCACAAGCATGCATGTTCTGCAGCACTGGTTTCCCACTGCTGGGCCCTCCACCTAAATATGCTTTTTGCTTCACTGCTGCCTAGCTGGCACAACTCAGCAGCGCTGCGGCCCTCGGCCGCCTCCCCGCTCTGCTCGCACCTTCAGGCTGGAGCGGCGCGCCTGGGTCTTGAGGGACGACCGCTTGATCACCTGCACAGCAGACGGCGGCATGGGTGCGCATGAGCCGGGTGCAGCATGCCTGCTGACAGGATGCCGCTGCTGCTGGCATCGAGGTTGGCAGCTGCGAATGGACACCGGGCATGGTGCCAACTGCTGCTGCATTGTGCTGCTCGCACACGCGATCTCGCTGTCTTTGCCCCATGCCCATGCTGGTTGCGCCGCATGCTGAGCTGCGGCACGCTGGCACCCTGCTCTCCAGGCTTGCTGCCGCACCTTCCGGGGCTCCTTAGACAGGCCGCACACGAGCGCGTGGCCGTAGGGGCGGCTGCTGGTGCCATCATCGTAGTTCTTCACGATGACCGCCTTCTTGCCGGCATAGCGGCCGGACAGAAGGATGACCACCTTCCCGGGCTTCAGGAACTTCACCATCCTGCTCCTGAGACCTGCAGGGCACAGCACGGGCGGCATGCAACTTTCAAAGCACTGCGTGCCCGCGGCAGGGTGCAGCGCGGCAGCGGGGGGCAACCAAGCCTTGCGGGGAGCTGCCTGCGTGTCTGGTGAGCGCTGTCTGCGCCACTGCCGGGATGCAGGCTCCGCTCCATGCTGCGGCACCTGCCATCTGCCTGCTGTGGGCTGCCGGCCAGCACTGCCGGCTGCTGAAGGCGGGCCGCCGCGCTGCCGCCGCCGCCCGCCCTCCAGCTGCCCCAGGCGTGCGGCGCCCGCCTGCCCGCGCTTCAGCCCTTCATCTCCATGGCTGCCGCACTGGAT
>JADXDR010000016.1:21317-48789 GCA_025026875.1 Chlorella ohadii
GCCAGCAGCAGCGGCGCAGCCCCTGGGCGACACGCGTGGCGGCAGCAGCGGTCGCCGGCAGCAGCAGCGGATGCAGACGCCGCCGCCTCCCTTGCGGCCGACGCTGCCGCGGCAGCAGCTGCCGCTGGGGCAGCCGCGCAGCAGCACGTGCAGCAGCCAGACGCAGCGGAAGCAGCAGCACCAGCAGATGCAGCAGAGGAGCAGCCCAAGAAGAAGGGCGGCAGCCTGGCCAAGCGCGTGGTGTTTGGCACCATCCTGGGCCTGAGCGGCGCCGTGGTGATCGTCACCGGCGGCTGGCTGTACGGCGCGGTGGCCTGCCTGGCGGCCTGGCAGTGCTCAAAGGTGCGCAGCCAGCCTGGTGCAGGCCTGGCCCAGGCACGGGCTGCGCACTTTTGCTTGCGCCAGCAGCGCAGGGCGCCTGCCTCACCCCCTCCTGCCCCTCCTTGCTGCGCTGCCCCGCCGCCACACAAGCAGCGGTCCCCCGGCCTGCGCTGTCTCACCCATCTGCCTCTTGCTGTGCCTGCAGGAGTACATTGGCATGGTGTCGGCCAAGGGCATTGCCAAGGGCGCGGAGCCGCCGCCGCCGCTGGTCACCACCGCCATATCGCTGCTCTGCGTCGCGCTCAATGCCTGGGTGTTCATCACCAACGGCCGCTCGGCCAGCGCCATGGCGGTCGCCTCGTTCCTCGTGCTCTCGCTGCAGCTGGTGGCGTCCTCCAAGCCGCGCTTCGCGCAGCTCGCCTCCTCCGTCTTTGGCCTCTTCTACTGTGGTGAGGTGGGGTGTGCAGGATGGCACACACAACCACGGGCTGATTGTGGTATCGCCGGGAATCAGCTGATAGGCAGCACATGTATGCACCCAGGCTGGTTGTACGCTGCAACATGCACTGCCAGCAGGCCAGACTACAGCGCAGCACAGGTTGCCAGGCATTCCCACTTCTTCGGCACCAGCTGCTGCATGCCCTGTAATGCCTGCCATGCACCCCCACCCACCGCTGCCCCGCCCACCGCTCTCCCGCCCTCCCGCCCGCAGGCTACCTGCCCAGCTTCTGGATCAAGCTGSGCCTGACGGCGGKGCCGGCAGTGAACAGCGCGGCGCTGGCGGTGCACATCCCCGCCCTGCTGGGCGGCCCCACCGCCCTCACGGTCGGCATGGTGGCCACTTTCATCGCAGTGTCCTGCATCATTGCGGCAGACACGGGCGCCTACTTCTGCGGCAAGGCATTTGGCCGCACACAGGTGCGCTGACGAGAGGAGGGCAGGGCATGTGTGGCATGGTGAAGGCAGCTTGTGGTGTTGCGTCTGGAGCAGGTGCCGCTGCAGCGCTGAAGGAGGCAGCCGCCACCAGCTTGCATCGCCACGCTGGCCTGGATGGGCTGACGCAGCTGTGCCTCTCTCCCCCTTTGTACATTACACAGCTGACCACGGTGAGCCCCAAGAAGACTGTGGAGGGAGCCATCGGCGGCCTGCTCAGCAGCATTGCGGTGGCACTGGGGCTCTACAAGGTGCGAAACGCTTCAGCATATTCAGAGCAGGGGGCTGCAGGCAGAGCGGCGCTGATGTGCGGCAGCAGGCAGGGAAGCAGCCCTGCCGGTGCGTGCCCGCTTGGCCAGCCAGCGCCCGTCCTCGCAGCCCTTGCAGGCATTCCAACTGCCCTCATCCCTTGCACCCTGCTTGTTCCCACTCTGCAGCTGTCTGCCTGGCCGGCCAGCTCGCTGGACGCCGCCGCGCTGGGCACCATCGTCTTCTTCGCCTCGCTGTTTGGCGACCTGATTGAGAGCGTGATCAAGCGGGACGCGGGGTTGAAGGACGCGTCCAACCTCATCCCCGGCCACGGCGGCCTGCTGGACCGCCTCGACTCGTACCTCTTCACCGGCGCCTGCGTCTACTTCTTCATCAAGTTTGTGCTGCCTGGGGTGGGCGTGTAGACGCCCAGCGTGGCGCGCTGCGCTCGCGCTGCAGCTGCTGCGGAGGCACGCACGCCCGTGCGCCTGCTGGGCGAGCCCTACCGTGCCACTCGCGCTCCGCCCAAACACCCCCAACCCTTCCAACCTCGCCTGTATTCTTTCACCCGCTTGTTCCTCTTCCTTGCAACCCCCGCCCCCTCCATCGCTCGTATGATCCCCTCACATTCGGCTCCTCACTGTCCAGTTTTCCTCCCCCTCGCATATTTGGTTGCCGTTTCATGAGCGCATTGACCCTCCCCGCAGCACTGGCTGACTTGTTGTTGTGTTTTGCACACCCCGTGTAACCCTTCCAGCGCAGCAGCAAGATGAGACAGTGATGCAGCAGGACAAGCTGCAACGTGGGTGCTGTGCAGCAGCCCATCCTGCACTGCTCAAGCCCCTCGACGGCAGCCGGCTTCACAACAATCTCTGCGCCTTCCTGGCAGCCCTGGCGGCCGCACTGCCTGCCCCTGGCAGCTGTAAACTGCTAGCGCGCGCGTTACATGCTGCTGCAACGCGTGCAGGGAAGTCGGGAGAGTGCGGCTGCTGCGGTGGGAGGTGACGTCAATTTGGTGCTGCGGCGTGCGGCAGGCGCTTACGCCTCCAGCACAACCACGCCCTTCTTGGTGTTCTGGTCCTCAGCCAGGGTCACCAGGGAGAACATCTCCTCCTGCAGGGGGGGTGGGGTGGAGGGAGGGGTGGGCAGGGCAGTGAGGACATGCGACGCATGTGGCAAGCCGACGAGCAGCTGCCAAACCAGGTTGCCTGCTGCACGCGCGTGTAGCATGGGGCAGCAGCAAAAGCTGGCTACTGTGCAGCTACAGCCTAGCAACCAGCAGCAGCAGCTGGCAGCATATTTAGTTTGCCAGCCGTGCACACTAGCCCCAGGCTGGCTGGCTGCACCGCCGACAGCGGACTGACTCACAGAGTCCTCGTCGTCCTCGTTGCGCTTCCGCTGCACCACAATGCGCAGCCGGTTGGGCACGTTCTTGATGCCCTGCGCGCAAAAAAGCATAACAGGGAGCGTGGGAGGATTAGCGAGGCGTTGGATGGCAAAGAGGGCTGCCACTGGGCGACAGCCACCGCGGAGCATGCCATGCCGCCACAAGCTGCACTGTGAGAAATGGCTGACACTGCCTGCCTCGCTGCAGTGCTGGCTCCAGCACCAAGCTGCTGCCGGCTGTCCCAGCATGCCGCTGCATGTGGCCTTGCCGTGCTCCAATGGCCCCCATCAGGCCGCCACGTGCTGTGCCCCCCAGCCGCACATACGCCCATGGCTGCCACAGCTGTGCATGTTGCCGATCTCCTGCTTCCGCTACTGTTCAGCTGCCGACAGCTTCGCCAGACGCCTGCTGCTCGCGTTCAACACTGCGCTCTGTCCGCCGCGGACTGCCCATTCTGCGCCTGCTGGCTGCCACGCTGCCACCTTCAGCAGGCCGGTGCCCCCATTACATCTTCCACTGCCCGCTCCGCACCTGGCTCCACACCGCCTTGTTCAGCTTGACGTCCACGCGCACCACCTTGGTGCCCATCTGCTTGGCCGCAAACTTCTGGATCTCCTTGATGGCGCGGGGCGCCCGCTTCTTGAAGGTGATGCCGTGCAGCCGCTTGCCCAGGTTGAGGGTGTACTCGCGGGTGCACACCTCCTGGCGCTTGTCGCCCTTCGCCATCTGCACGCAGCAAGGGGGGCAGCATGCCAGGTCGGCAGTGGCAGTGGCAACCGGGCAACCGTGATGCCGGCGACACACGGCTGGGCAGCCACTGCCTGTGGCTCCGGCCAGGGCGCTGCAGCCGGCCCACATGCTGGACGGCTGCTTGGATCAGTACTCTGTGCGTGCTGCTGCACATCAATCTGCGTGGCGTCGTCCTAGAGCCACCAGCCGGCGCTGCAAAGCTTGCGCGGCGCCCGCTGCTGCCGCCACCGCACGGAGGCGGGCTGCCCAGAGCGGCTGAGCACACGGCGCCTCATGCGCCCGCTCCACGCCATTGTGCTGGTCCCGATGGACGCGCTGGCGGCCCGCCAGGCTGCCCACGCCGCTCGAGGGTGCTGCCGGGCGGCGGCATGCGCTCGATGCGCCTCCTCGCGCCGTCCAGCTGCTGCTGGAGCACAGGTGCCGCCTGCCCCGCGCTGCAGGCCCCTGCCAGCGGCCCCAGGGCGGCGGCGAGCATGGCCGGGGTCGCCCCTCGCCCGCGCACCTTGACTTGCTCTACCAGCGCAGGCCAAAGGCTTCGGGAAGAGGCCGAGGCAGGCGGGGGCGCGCACANGACCCCCTGCGGCGGACCAGGGCACAGCAGGCAAATGAATCGCAGAGGCAGCGGGCTGGAGGCGCGCCTGAGTGCCTTGGCTCAACGCTCGATCGATGCACATGCTCTAGGACCGGCCAGCCGTGCCTGCAAGCCGCCCCAGGCCCGGCTGTGCTGGCTGAGACACGACTCTCTCTACCACTGCTTCCAACGGGCCTACCGCGCTCGTTTGCGACACCAGCACAACACAACATGCGACTGGGAGCAGCGGGGCAGCCCGCCAGCCTGCAGGCGGCGGCACGGCAGCCACAGCTAGCGGCGGCGCCACCAGGCGCACGCCTACACCACAGGCTGCAGCGGCTCGCTGCACCCTGCGCAGCTGCCCCACATGGCAGCAGCAGAGCTGATCAGCGCAGGAGCAGAGCCGCAGCGGCGCCGCCACCAGCAGAGGCGGCTGCAACAGTAGGCGAGGAGGCACCCGCCTCGCCGCCGGCGCCCAGCGACTGGGCAGCGCAGCAGCAGACGGCGGCGCCTCCAGCACAGGCAGCACAGCAACAGGGATTGAGCGGCCTTTTAGGCCGGCTCGATGCTGACGTTGTTGGCAAGCTGTGCCTGCTCATGGTCGCGCTGCTGTGGGGCTCCTACAACCCCATGTGAGTCCAGCAGGCAGGGCAGTGCTTGCAGGCTGCCCGGGCGGACAGTGCCGCTGCCCTCTGCACCATGGTTCCACACCTGCCCGTCAGCTATCTGGCTTCTAGCACACTGTCTAATCATCCAATCTCACCGCCTCTGCCTGCCTGCTGCCCCGCCACAGGCTCAAGGTGCTGTACGCACAGGATGGGCCGCCGGGGCCGGTGGCCGTCATGCTCTTCCGTGGCGTGATTCAGGCCAGCGTGCTGCTGGCTGCCTACACCTGGGCGACTCGCGACACACGGGAGGGCGGCAGCCAGGGTGGCAGTGACACTCAGCAACAGCAGCAGCAGCAGCAGCAGCAGCAGCATCCCGCGGCAGAAGCAACAGCGGAGCAGCAGCAGGCTGGCGGCGGCCTGGTGCCAGCGTGGGCGGCTGACCTGGCCAGCAAGGTGCCCTTCACCGCCATTGCCGCATCCGAGCTGGGCTTATGGCTGTTTATGGCCACAGGCATCCAGGTGGGTCAGGTGTGGGTGCAGAAGGGGGCTGTCACATGAACTGCATTGTGCAGTTTGCAGCACCGTGTGCCAGTGGCTGCAGCACACTTGTTGGATCAGCACCCCTCTGCCCCATCTGCCCCCCTATGCAGACCGTGGGCCTGCAGCTCACGACAGCCACGCGTGCCGGCTTCCTCATCCAGGCCACCGCGCTGCTCACGCCGCTCCTGGCCAGCTTCACAGGTGAGTGGTGCAAAAGCTGAGCTGAGGGCTCAACGGCAGGGGGGCATTGCTGTGGCATTGCTCACCCATTAATTGTAGCAGCAGCAAGATCTCTGTGCTGGATCCGGGGTGTTGTGATCCCGAATGCTTGTGTCTTACCTGCCAACATGTCGTTGTGCAGGCCAGAAGCCGTCACGCAACGTGTGGATCGGCTGCATGGTCGCGCTGGCGGGCTGCCTCTGCATCGCCACCGATGCATCGGCAGCAGACCCCGATGATGTCGCGGCATTCAGCTTGGGTAAGCCATCGCGGATTGTGCTGGCAAGCCCTTCAGTTTTCTGGCTTGGCAGCGGTCGCGCCCACATTCCTGGATATGTATGATCCCTCGCTCTGCCGTGCTGCAAGCAATCTCCCCCAGGCCGCCATGCATGTCATCCTCCGCCCCACCCCACCACCCGCCCTGGCACGCCCTTGCCCTTGCAGCCGGCGATGCCGCCATCCTCTCCTCTGCCTTCTTCTTCTCGCTGGCCACGGTGCGGCTGGGCACATACGCGCGCGCCATCCCTGCCGTGGAGCTGGCGGCGGCCAAGAGCCTGGTGCTGGGCGGTGCGCTTCTGGGAGGGGGGCTGGCTGGGCTGTGGGGGCCGGCTGTGAGGGTGGGGCCGTGGCTGCGGCGTCCAGAGGTGGTGTGTGCATGAACTTGCCTTGCTCTGCGCCGCACCTCACCGCTGGCTGGCCTCACCCGTCTGCACCTACACACACCCCTGCAGGCATTGCGCTGGGCACGTTTGGCGTGGCGGCCGCGGCGCTAGCAGCCGAGGGTGCACCGCTGTCCGACCTGTGGCCGGGCTACGACAATCCGCTGGCCTGGGGCATCATGATCTGGAGCGCGCTGGGCCCCGGCGCGCTGGCCGCGTTCCTGCATGCCAAGGTGGGCGGCGCGGCAGTGTGCAGTGGGATTAAAGGATGAGCAATATGCTTGATGCCACCCTGGTGCAGCTGATAGGGCTGCTTTTCCACCTGTCCTGGCGGTCTTGGCTGCAGCAAGCTGCAGCAAGCTGCAGCAAGCTGCAGCAAGCTGCAGCAAGCTGCAGCCATGGCATCCTGCCCTGGCGTCTCACCCAACCCCCGCCTGGCCTGGCACCCTCCCTCTCACCGCTGTGCAGGGCCAGTCTGTGGTGCCGCCCGCCGACGCGCAGGTCATCTTCAGCACCACCCCGCTCTGGTCTCTGGCCTTTGCCTTCCTGCTGCTGGGTGGCGAGCCCATGAGCAGCTATACCGTGGCTGGCGGCGCCGCGGTGGTTGTTGCTGGTGTGATCGCCTCTCGCAAGGAGGGCGAGGGCGGCAAAACTTCGGACAACAAGAGCGGCAAGCAGGCGTGAATGAATAACAAGTGAGCACTCGCTGGACGCACACCCTCAGCTTCCGATCCACATTTCGTTTTTGCCTTCCGGGATCCCTCTGATCTACGCATGCCCTACCAAGCCTCAGGTTCCTCTGCCAACTTTTTTGCACTGAGCGCACCGTTGTGCCGGGCGTGGCGCCCTCTTGTGTGGCCGGCGCCAGCGTGCTGTACCTTGCACACCTTTGAACGAGTGAAAAATCGATCTGATCTGCGCACCTGTAACTTATTGCTAGCAGAAGCAGGCCTGGAGCGCAGGCGAGGGTCCTGGCCAATGGCGGTGCCGCGGCGGTGCCGGAGCGGGCCCATGCGCCGCGGCAGAGGTATCTGGTTTCAGAGGCAGCCGTGGCGCAGAACTGTGCAGCCTATCGGGCCGTCGACTACAGTCTCCGATCCCACGCGCACCGGCAGACAGCGGAGCTGGACTTGCGAACGCGGCCGTTGCCTTCCGCCCGGCACCATGTGAGCTTCGTTGCCCTTGTGTCGAACATGCTGGCCGTGCTACGACAGACGAACAGGGTGCCTGGGGGATCGCTGCACAGCCACCGCCGCCGCTCGCCGCCGCCGCCGCCGCCGCCACCGGAGCCACACAAGCAACTATGGTCCGTGCAGGGGGTGCGGCATGAGCGTGGAGGACAAGCAGGCGGCAGGCACGCTGTCGCAGGCTTCAAACGGCTTCCAGCAGGATGCGGCTGCCGCCGTGGCCCAGATGCTGGGGCCCGGCACCTCGGCGCTTGTGGAGATCAGCGTGAAGTGCAAAGGGCTGCCCGACCGGGACGTGCTCAGGTGGGTGACAGACGGCAGGTGCAGGCCAACATTGAGGAGGTGGAAAGCTGGTGCGCCTGTGGTCTTCAGTGTTCAGGCTGTCCCACACCATCCCACCCTGGCCTGCATGCAGCAAGAGCGATGCAATGGCGGTGCTGCTGGCGGGCGATGGATACAATGCCAAGGCGTGGAGCGAGGTCGGCAGGACGGACACAGTCTGCAACTCCCTGAGTGCGTGGAGCAGAAGCGAGCAGGGCATGGAGAGAGGGAATGACCAGGTTGTGCAGCAGCTGGAGCCCCCTTCAAACAAGCACGCCAGCTCCTCACTGCCATTGGTTTTGCCTGTTGCGCCCTGCAGACCCCGAGTTCCGCAAGCCCCTGCGGGCCACCTACAACTTTGAGAAGCTGCAGCCCATGCGCCTGGCGGTGTACGACGTGGATGTGCGGGAGAAGGACAACCGCAAGCTGAAGCTGGCGGAGCAGGCGAGTGTGGCAGGGTGGGGCCATGTGCCCTTGCACGTGTGAACTCATCAGTGGTTGAAGGACCCATGGGCAACTCCGTGCGGCCTGTACTGATCCGGTTGCGTGTCCCTGCTCTATCACTTCCGCAGGACTTCTTGGGTGCGCACGAGGCATTGCGACGGGAGCTGGGCAGGGCTGGCGGCGCACTTGTTTGTTGTGCAGTAGCGCGACATGGCTGGGCAGTGGCTTGCCAACCAAACCCGTCCTCAGCTCCCTGCACCCCTTGGTCAGCGGTCACATCATCACGTGCCCTGCAGGCGAGGCCGCCTTCCTGCTCTCCGACCTGCTCACCGCATCTGGGCAGACGCTGGCGCTGCCCCTCAAGGACGCGCACGGCCGCCCGCTGCCGGGCTGCACCGCTGTGCTGTCGGCGGAGGAGCTGCCCAACACCAACGCTGTGGTCACGCTGGCCCTGGCTGCCCAGCGCCTGGAGAACAAGGACACCTTTGGCAAGAGCGATCCGTTCCTCAAGATCTCCAAGGCCCGTGAAAACGGCGCATGGGCGCCCGTTGTCAAGTCGGAGGTGCGCTCAGCATGGGCCACGGGGAGGCACGGAATATGTGAGGTTGCCAGTTGTTTGACCCTCCTTCTCGTGCTGCTCGCCTGCTCCTGGCTTCCCTGCTCCCTGCCCCTGTCAGTAACCAACGCCCTTGTGTTTCTCGCAGGTGGTCAGCAACAACCTGAACCCCACCTGGCGCCCGCTGCGCGTCTCCATGGCCTCGCTGTGCCACTGCGACGAGGCCCGGCCCCTCCTCATTGAGGCACGTGGATGCGATGGCTGTGAATGAGCTGGCGGGGAATCAGGGCCCCTGCATTGCCTCTACAGATACTACTGCCAACAAGTTTGTCCATGCCCCCCACTCACCCTTGGGCAGGTGTATGACCATGATGCTGGCGGCTCGCACGACCTGATTGGCCGGGCGGAGGCTTCGCTGGCACAGCTTCAGGCCGCCGCGGCACAGGGCCAGGCACTGCCGCTAGTCAACCCGCGCAAGCAGGGCAGCGCCGGCTACTCCAGCTCGGGTGAGTGCTGGCTGGCTGGCTTTGGGGTGGCTGGCAAGGTTGATCATATGATACCTGCGCGTTGCTTGCAGTAGATTCTGCTACCCACTCTGGCTTACGTGTGCTGCAGGGGCGCTGCTGGTCAAGAGCGTGACCGTCACGCCGCGCCCATCGTTCCTGGATTACATCAGGGGTGCGGACGCCAGGCAGCAACCTGGTGCAGTTTTCTAGCCTCGTCCTGGTGGGGGGTCGGCTGTCCAGCTCGACTCTCAGCTGATGTAGCAGCACAGATGCAACTGCCGGCCGGCCTGGCACCCATCCGCCCATCTCTGCACACAGGAGGCGTGGAGCTGTCGTTTATCGTCGGGATCGACTACACTGCCTCAAACGGCGACCCCCGTGACCCCGCCTCCCTGCACTACTTCAGCCAGAGGCCCACAATCTACGAAGGTAGCATGGGTCCAGGATTGCCGATCAAACTTTTGCTTCATATGGGCAGGTTCATACAAGCTTGCGGTTGTAGCATCCGTTTTCATGCCAGCTTATGCACCCCTTCCTGTCGCTGGCCCGCAGACGCCATCAGCGCGGTGGGGCGCGTGCTCGAGTTCTATGACAAGGACAAGCACTTCCCGACGTATGGCTTTGGTGCCGTGCTGCCGCCGAACAACGTGACCAGCCACTGCTTCCCGGTCAACGGCAATGCACACAACCCGGAGGTGGCGGGGGTGCAGGGCATCCTGCAGGCGTACAGGTGCGTGGGGTGGGTGGACATAGAGTAGGTGCAATAAGGCAGCAAATGGCACAGCATAAGCATCACAGGAAGAGCAGCGTTACTTTATTTTGCTGCTGCCATTGGGCTGCAGGCAAGCGCTGTCGACCGTGCGGCTCTCGGGTCCCACGCTGTTTGCACCAATCATCAACCAGGCGGCACAGGTAACGGAGAACTCTGTTTGTTGCCAGCGTCTTTCGACGCTGACTTTGAGACCAAATTACGCATGCTTATGCTCAAGCCACTTGTTCCTGGGAACATCCCTGCTTCTGCAGATTGCGGCACAGCCCAGCGCCACCCCCAAATACTGGGTGCTGCTCATCCTGACAGACGGGTGAGCTGGGGAGGGTCGGTAGAGGGGCTCTGAGGGCGGGTGGCAGCCAATGCATGGGCGATAACATGGTCACAGGCCTGTACCCACCACCTCTCTTGCCCCGGCCTCGCTTAGCGCCCCTNCCCCTCCTCCCTCTGCAGCTGCATCATGGACATGGCGAACACCCTACAGGCCGTTGTGTCCGCCTCCCAGCTGCCCCTGTCCCTGCTCATCGTGGGCGTAGGCAACGAGGACTTTGCAGCCATGGAGGTGAGGCAGGCGGGGATGTGTGGCCGTGTCCTGTCGGCCTGAGTCAGTGCATGTCAAGCTGGCTGTCTGGCGGTTGCAAGCTGTGGACCGCCAACCAACCAGCCACCGTGCCCTGCGCTGCGCCCCTCCCCTCCAGGCGCTGGACTCTGACAAGAAGCGGCTGCGGGCGCCCAGCGGCCAGCAGGCGGCACGCGACATTGTGCAGTTCTGCGAGCTGCGCCCGCACCAGGTGCGACAGCTGGGGGTGCCAACGCGTGCCATGACCTGCAGAGGGAAGGCATGTGCAGCGGGTGCCTCCCTGTCTACGTGCTGTGATAATGACACACAGCCTTGGTCTGCCCCTGTCGTGTTGCAGCGTGACACTGTGGAGGGTCTGGCCTCCAAGCTGCTGGGGGAGCTGCCGGGCCAGGTGAGGAAGGACGGAAGGGCCGCAGGGGGCATTGGTCATCATTGGTGAAGGGGGGCGCTTTCAGCCAAGCGCGGTCAGATCTGTCCAGGTTGGGCGGTTCCAGCAAGCAGGGCACTCACCACACGTCCCTCCCTGCCCTGTGTTTCTCCAGGTGGTGGAATATTTTCACGAGCTGCGGCGCATGCCACCGCCCGGCCGGCCGCAGGCAACGCCCGGCGCAACACCTGCTGCACCGCCGCCTGCTGTGGCTGCCCAAGCCGCCGCGGCACAGCCAGCTGCCTCCTACCCCGCCTACCCCACAGTTTGATACGAGTGCAGTAGCAGTATACAGCGGAAACAAGATCGAACATCCATTCACCATCCGAGCTACCTCAGTTGTACTGTGGGCCCATGACACCAGCCGACAGCCTTCACATCCCTCAAGCTTATAAGACCCTCTTACAGTGCTTTCTATCGGGTGCCACGCATGTTTATTTGTCCATCAGCTCACATGTAGCTCAAGTTGTTCTTGCATAATCTACACAAAATCCAGGTCAATATGCACCCGCACAACATGCTGGCTTACTGCCCTACTGGCCATCTTGCTTATCCACACCTGCTGCTGCCGCTGCCTGCTCAGCGGCCGCCTTGCCATACCCAGCATGCGTGGCATGGTACCGCTCCAGCAGGTGCTCTCCAGCGGTGATGGGCGGGAACAGTGGCGCCTGGCCCTCCTCCACACACTGGGGGGAGGGTGGGGCGTGAGGGCGACTTGATCAGCGGGTTGGTATGGAGAACGAGAGCAAGGGCTGCTGGGGGCACCAGCAGACCCGGCTGTTGCTTTGCTTTTCCAAAGACTGCAACCTGATGCACCATGCCATTCCTCACCGAGTCCAGCGCAACCACCAGAGCATCAAAGTTGGGCTCAAAGAACAGAGGGAGCGAGTAGCGCTCCCGGCCGGTGGTGTTGACGACGCGGTGCAGCGTGCTCTTGTAGCGCCCGTTGGTCCACCTGGGCCAGCGCAGGGAGGGAGGGATGATTACTGTGCTGTATCAACCCTCAGCCTGGCTGGCGCAGCAGGCATGCCAGTTGCCAAGCCACGGCGTCATTGATTCATGCGCCTGCAACCCGACACACCTGCACAGCATGTCGCCGATGTTCACAATGAAGCAGCCAGGCAGCGGGTCCACCCCTCGCCACGTTGCGCCATCAGTGCAAATCTGCGGTCGGGCAACAGTAATGGAGGCATGTCTTTGTTGTGCTGCCCTCCCGAGTTAATTCGCGGCTTGCCAGGCTTATGCAGGTTCGGGTATGGCATGACAGCCGGCAAAAGCGCGTACCTGCAGCCCCGGCACGCCATCTGTGGCCAGCAGGGAAAGCATGCCTGCACAGGCCGCAGTGAAACAAGGCTGAGTGATACGGGCATGCTGCTCTTACTGATCCGGCTGGCCAGGCTGCCTGCATGACCCAGCTCTCCAGCCCTCACTTGCCATAGTCTGTGTGTGCTCCAGCGGCGTACAGGCCATCCGCCTCGCTGCTGCGCTCGCCGCTGCAAACAGAACTAGCAGAACAGCGCTTCCTGACGGTGGCATACTGTACAACCAAAGAACGCAACGTGTGCCTGCCGGCATCCGCCCGCTCTCCTCATACACAGACCCACGGCATGCGCACCTGTAGTGCAGCGGTCGCAGTGCAATCATGGGCCGCGTAAAGAAGGGCTGAAAATAATCTGCAGGGCGCGGATGGCACAGAACATGAGTTAGCTACTAGCAGTGCGAAGGCTTGCACCTGTTGTCATGCAACTGCCGTCACTAAACTGCGTTTGAGCCGGCATCCCCCTGCGCACGCGCCTGCCCCAAGGCCAAGGCTCAGGCCCAGCAGGCGCAGCAGGCGGAAGCCCACCGCCGCCGTCGCCTCCCAGTACGCTTCCGTGGCTGCACGGTAGCCCGGCACCAGCGCCTGCAGAGCATGTGCAGGAGCAAACATGCAGCGGAATAGGGTGCAGTGTGCAAGCTGGAGGTACAGTAAGCAAGCTGGGAGGCAGGATGGGAACAGCACCTGCAGGGGCCAGTTCCTGCCCACCAGCCAGTCCTAGCAGCTGGCAACCAGCTCCCGGCCCCCACCTCGTCAGGCCATTGGTTGGGGCCGT
This sequence comes from Chlorella ohadii, assembly GCA_025026875.1. NCBI lineage: Eukaryota > Viridiplantae > Chlorophyta > Trebouxiophyceae > Chlorellales > Chlorellaceae > Chlorella > Chlorella ohadii. Next base: position 34,438 of record JADXDR010000016.1, read on the forward strand.
GCAGCGGCAGCTTGGCCTCCTCGCTGCCCTCCTCGACGTGGCGACCGTAGTAAATGCCCTCGTGCGTATCGCCCCGCCGCGACCGGGACGGGTCCAGCGTCTGGAGCAGGACGGTGGCAGCGGGAGCAATGGTTGCAAGGTTCGAAGCAGGCAGTAATGTGATATGGAGGGTTGCAGCCCACCCATCCTGCAGCCGCTCTCCCACTGCATGCCACCAGCTCACCTCTTCGGCCATGGGCGTGTAGCCGCTGCAGGGCAGGGGAGGTGCACGGCTGCTCAGGCAGCTGGCTGGGAGATGGTGGCACTCAGCAGGTGAGCAAGGTCGCAGCAAGCATGGCCATCCATTGGTTTGGGAGTTGAGCACCGTGCCGCAGGCGATGCAAGTGCCCCCACACCTGCCCCTCGTGCACCCCAACCAGCGCGCACCGGTAATACTTGTTCACGGCAATGCGCATCTTCTGTTCCAGCGGCAGGCTGAAGAACGCGCGCTGCGCTGCCATCGTGTCATCAAGCAGCTGCTCCGGCACACCATGGTCGGCGACTGCAGAGTAGACGAGCAGCATTTGGCAGCATGCACTCAGTTTCACAGCAGGGCGCGCGGCTGAGCGATCCAGCAAGCTGCTGCACAGCAAGACAAACCATAGAAGAAGCCGTCATTGGTGCAAGCCTCATGCAACACTCGGGCTGCCTCGTCCTCTGGCGCTGCGAGGGAGACGACCTGCTGAAGCGGCGGCGGAGATGGCGGCGGCCTCAGTGACAGTCAGGGGCTGGCAAGCAGGGCTGGTAGATCGCAGTTCATCGGGTTCACGAGTGGCCACAGGCAGGGCGTCCAGGGTGCACTGAGCCGTGCAGCCGCGGCTTGCAACCCTAGCCCGCGCACCGGGAGCTTGGGGTCCATCATGGTGATTGCTGATCCGCAACAGCTAGCCTGCTGCACAGGGCGCGGCTGTTCTTGAGCGACAGAGCACAGCCCGCCCATGCAAACTTGCATGGGCCTGTTGCGTTTCTGCGAGTGACGTCTGGACGCCGGCCCTCCATACACACGAGCACTGGACCGCCGGCGAGCCCAGCAGCTCCAGCTGCGCGCCGCAGTCCGAAGCCTTTAAACCTGGCGCAGCTGGCGCCAGCATCGCCTGCTGCGCTGCCCTACTGCTTCAGCATCGCTCTGTGTGCACCAGCAGCGGACCTGCGGTGCAGCAGACCTTGCGCGAGGCGACCGCCAACTCGGGAGCGGCGTGCTGGGCGGCTGCAGCGCCCCGCAGCGTGATCACGGGCTACTGGCAGCCTGATGGGCGAGCGACCATGAGCGGCGGAGGTGTGGGCAGCGAAGCCGGCTCCCAGGCCCGCGCAGCGCACTCTCCCCGGCCTGGCACGGAGCTGCAAGAGCAGGGCGGAGCTGCTATGGAGACCAGCGCCCAGGAACACGCCGCCAGCCAGCCCGCTGGTGGCGAGGAGGCGGGCGGGTCCTTGCCGGCGGCGGCGGACGATGCTGCCGAGGTGGGTTGCTGGCAGGGGCTAGAGGCTGGCAGCGCCAGTGAAGGGTGTGCTGGTTGTCTTGTGACCGCTGTGTTTCTGACCGCTTACCTCACAAAGTTGCCACCCCCTGCCTCTGTGCGTTGTCGCAGCAGCCGGCCAGCAGCGGCGATGCAGACGGTGCTGCAGGCGACGAGGCGGGAGAGGCGGCAGGTGGCGAGGAAGCGGTGAATGGCGATGCCAATGCGGGAACAGGTGCGTGATCCTGTGCCACATTTTCTCTTATGTGCATTCTTGCATTCATTGCTTGTGCTGCACTGGCCACGCTTTCATGMCGACCGTCCGGCACCAATGCAACATGCTACACTCGCCATGGCGCCGCCACCTGGCTCTGCCCCATCCGCTGCTGCCCTGCGCTGCCCATGCCTGTGCTGCAGGCAGCGGGAAGCGCGACTACGTGCGCTGGGCGCCCGAGGAGGAGGCCGCGTTTTTCGAGGCGCTGCGCGGCGTGGCGGGCCAGAAGCCGGAGAAGTGCATCAAGGAGATTGTGGCGCGGGTGGGCACCAAAGACTACGCACAGGTGAATGCTCGGGTATTGAACAGGACAGCTGCTGCCTTGGAGCAGTGCTGCGCGGGGCTTGCGCTGGGCTGATGCCTGCTGACTGGCGCCTCCGTGCCCGCGCTGCACAACCAGCCGCCCCATGCACAATCCTCCCAGCGCACACTCCCTCTGTGCCTGGCCACTGCCGCAGGTGCGCCACTACTACTACCGCCTCATCAAGCGGCTGAACAAGATCCTGGGCGCGGAGCAGCGGCTGGACATCAAGAACCCGCTGCAGGTGCACCGCGCCATGGCCAAGTTTTGGGACGTGGTGAGTGGGGTTCCGGGCGGGCCGAAGTGGTGGGTCGTGGTGGCGATGCAACTGACCTTGCTGTCATGGTGTGGGTGTGGCATTAGCTGACTGCCGTTGAGATGGGGACCAGAGAGCAGCATGGCGCTGCAAATGTTCTGGTGCCATGCACAGCTCATGTGCCCAAGGTTATGGTTATGTCCCCTTGTCATTTTTCCAGCCACCGCAGCAGCAGTCCTTGCAACGCACCCATGCTCACCCTTCCCCCACCGCCCGGCCCCTGCTTGCTCACCCGCAGGCTCAGCAGAAGGGCATGCGCGGCACCAACATGGCTGGCATCCAGAAGAAGCCGCGCAAGCAGCGGGAGCTGTCCACCACGGTGCAGAGGGGCGTCAAGGCGGTGATGCAGCGCACCAACGCCAAGGCGGCTGCGGCGGACAAGGCAGCAGACAAGGCGGGCAAGGCGGCGGGAGCCAGCGGCGGGGCGCGCAAGCGCAAGCAGAAGGCGGCAGAGGCGGGCGGGGAACAGGGCGCTGCCGCCGCTGCTGCCGCCGCCGCGGCGGGCGGGGCTGCGCAACCTGCGGCTGATCCGGGACAGGGCGGTGGGGACGTGGAGATGGCAGATGCAGCGGCGCCGCCTGCAAAGCTGCAGCGGCGCACTGCGGGGCCCAGCANCCGCCAGCAGCAGCTGTTGGCGCTGGCAGATGCGGCTGCCATGGTCAACGCCGCAGGCGAGGGCAGCGGCTCCCGCAGCCAGACAGGTGCTCACGAGGGGGCCGCTGCTGGGGAGCAGCAGCAGGCGGGGCAACAGCCAGAGGCGAAGCAGGAGCAGCAGCCCAGCAGCAGCAGCCACTCTGCAGGCAGCCGCAGGCAGGACGTGGCCCAGCCGCCGCGGCCCAGCGTGGGGCACAGCATGCGCAGCAGCGGCAGCAATGGCGGGGCCTCTGGTGCCGGGCTGGACTGCAGCATGGGCCAGGTGCGCTGCGGCAGGTTGTGGTGGAGTTAAGTGCATTTCATTGCGGGGGTAGGCGTGCTGGCGGATAGCCGGCTGTTAACGGATGTGTMYYCCSKGTGTGCCTTGACCTGCGTTAAAACAGCATAAGACAATGCTCTTGCACTGCCGCAGGTGGGCGGCAAGCTGCGGCTGCAGCTGATGCCGCTGGATGGCGCCACAGCCCAGGCCATGGCGGCTGCGGGGCACCACCCATTCTTGGAGCTGACGCTGAGCACCACCAAGAGCCTGCTGGGCGTGCTGCGCCACTTGGGCACCAAGTGGCAGGCTGCGGCGGCAGCAGCGGCGGGCGGCAGGGGCGGTGCATCAGCGCTGTACGTGCACCCTCCCAGCGACTGCCCCATCACGCTGCGCGGCATCTGCTGGGGCGGCCCGGACTGCGACAGCCAGCTGAAGGTGGGGACCGGGGGCTGGGCCAGGGCTGCACACTGCTGCACTGGAGCTGCAACTTTGCTCATGCTCACTTCTGCATGCCAGTCCAGTGCAATCTGCACGGCCGGAAGAAATATTTTCCTCCCCCCTGCCCAGCTGAATACCACCCTCTCGCTGACTGCCGCCCTGCCGCAGATGGGCGACATCTACACCACGCTGCACTGCCCCAGCCCCTTCCAGCTGCTGTACAGCTGGGGCCGGCCCACCGGCGCCACCCCGGCGGCAGCAGCCACCGCCTCTGCCGGCACCGCCACCAAGCCAGCCAGCAGCCGCGCCACCCTGCAGCGGCAGCAGTCGGCGGCGGCGGCTGCCAAGAAGGAACGCCTGACGGCGGAGCTGCGAGAGGCCATCTCAGCCGCAGCAGCAGAGGCAGCAGAGCCCACACCTAGCGGTGGCGTCCGGCGGCAGCAGGCGCAGCAGCAGGCGCAGGAGCAGCAGCAGCAGCCAATGCAGGGAGGGCAGCAGCTGCAGCAGCAGCAGCAGCAGCAGCAGCCAGGGGGCGGCTTCATGGACCTGCTGTACCGCGAGGAGGATGCCATGGCCATGGCAGCCACACCTGCACCAGCAGCCCACGCCTTTGCCTTTGCTCAGCACCAGCAGGCTGCGGTGGCGGCGGCAGGCATGCCCACGCCAAGATTCGACCAGCAGCCGCCGGCGGCGGTGGCGCTGCAGGCGTTTGAGGCGGCGCAGCAGGTGGCAGCTCCCCCAGCTACAGAGAGGCGGCAGCGGCGAGGCAACGCGGCGGCAGCAGCGCTGGGCGGCGGCGGGGCCAGCCCCGACCAGGCTGCCGGCGATGCTGCGGAGGATGGGCAGGCGCCGGTGACGGATCCCCGCAAGCCGCGCGGCCTGCTGGGCCTGCTGCAGACGCCGGCGGAGAAGGCGCCCAAGCCCAAGAAGCAGGCATCGCAGCGCAAGGGCGCCGCCAGCGCCTCGCGCGGCAAGAAGCAGGGCGGCAAGAAGCAGGCGGCTGCCGCTGTGCCAATGCCTGCCGCGCTGGGGCCGTTCATGTGGGCTCACATGCACACAGCCCAGCAGCCGCAGCAGCAGGCAATGGCGCCGCAGGCGGCGCCGCACTTGCAGGCGCAGCAGCTGCCTGGCATGGTGCCAGTGCTGCAGCAGCAGCCGCCCGTACTGCAGCCGCAGGTGCCGCTCCTGCAGCAGCCCTTGCAGCAGCAGCCCATGCAGCAGCAGCCGGCAGCGTTGGCAGGCGTTCCGCTGCAGGCGGCTGGGGAGTTGGACTTTGGTGGAGGCGACACACTGCTGCAGTTCTTCGACGCTGCTGCCGCCGCAGGTACGCCCAGGGCTGAGGTGGCATGGTGGAGTGGCAGCTGCATGCATCTGGATATGCGGGCTGTGGCCTATCGCACGTGCCTTTGTATTCTCTGTTCGTTCAGCTCCTCTGACCTGAGCCTGCAAGCTTCGCCTGGCTTCGTCTGCAGGCTTTTCCGGCATGCCGCTGTTTGAGGGCAGCCCCAGCAAAGTGGAGCAGGCCGCTGATGGTGAGCAGGGGTGCAGCTGCCGTTGTTCATTGCAGAAGGCAGGGGCAGCTGACCCGCTCAATTGTGATGGCCATATGTGACCGTCCCCTCCCATTCTCCAACTGCCTTCTGCAGTGCCGCCCCTGCCCGGCTCTGGCGGCGACTTCAGCCTGAAGAGCTGGCCCAGCCTGTCGCCGCCCCCCAACTTCCAGCTGCCAGACGGCTTTGAAACGGGGCTGTCGCCGGTGCGCAAGGCCGCGGCCGGCACGCTGACCGGGGGCGCCAAGGCGCCACCGCCGGGTGCCGCTGCGCCATCGGGCGGTGTTCCTTTGGGTCCCACTGACTTCAGCCTGCTGATCGCCGGCTTCAGCAACGACGGCGGGGCCGCCGCGCCGCCCAAGCAGCCGGGAGCAGCAGGCGCACCCCCTGCACAGCAGCGCCCTCAGCAGGCACAGCAGCAGCAGCAGCAGCAGCAGCAGCASCAGCASCAGCACCAGCACCAGCACCAGCACCAGCACCAGCACCAGCACCAGCAGCAGCAGCAGCAGGAGGCGCAGCAGCAACAGCAGCAGCAGGCTTTGCCCACATTGGGTCTGCCCCAGGACACTTTGTTTGGCGGTTTCAGCCTGTTTGGGCCGCCGCAGGCAGCAGGGCAGGCGGGCCAGGGCAGCAGGGCAGCTCCCGGTGTGGGGGGCGGCAGCCTGGCGCCCCTGCCGGACCAGGAGCTCGCTGACCTGACCTTCGACTTTGGCAGCCTGCTGGGCGTGGGGGATGCCGCCCCCAGCTGGATGGGCGGTGCCGGCCTGCAAGCASMRCAGCAGCAGCAGCAGCAGCAGGCRCAGCAGCAGGCACAGCAGCAGGCACAGCAGCAGCAGCAGGCGGCACYGCTTGTGGGTGACCGCCCGTTTGCTGCGCTGTTTGGCAAGTGAGCCCGGCCGGGACGGGCCCTAGATGCATGCAAACCGCCCTAATGCAAGCCGCCCACACCTTGCATTGCATGACTGGCTTTTAAATGACATGCACTGACACCTGACGCGCCCCCAGGCGCATGTATAGCTGACCACACCCACTCTTGACCTGCACGCTTTTTACCTGGGTTTTCCTTCCAGCCGCTCTCCATTGCCATGCCATCATTCCCTTTCCCTCTCTCTTCCTCCCAGCCATGAAATGCATGCCACTACCATGGGCCGACACAGGCCCTACCACAACAGCTGCAACATGCTGAAATTGCACCAAGCCGTGGGTGAATGAAGTCTTTACACAGCTGACGGTTGGGAGACGGTGGGCGAGCATGAGTAGCTGGCTTTCAATCCACTGGCTCGGCAGAGAGCACCGTTACGTCGAAAATCAGCGTGCTGTTGGGCGGCAACGAGACGTCTGTGCGTGCAGCATACGCAAAACCAGGGCGCACCACCAGCGTGGCCCGCTCGCCCACACGCATCAGCTGGATCGGCTCGTCCCAGCCACGAATGACTGCAGCAAGGGTTGTGGTGGCAGGGTGAAGCTTGGCTTTGCAGTCCAGCAGAGCAGGTAAATGAGCACACCAAATCATGCACAGCGCTACCAACCTTTTCCAAGTTGCACTCACCGTGGCCCTCGCCCAGCACAAAGGCAAACTCATCGTCGCTCTCAATGAAGGTGCCGTTCACGTAGTTCAGTGCGTACGCCGCAGTCACATTTTGTCCGCGCTGGGCCAGGGGGCTGTCGGGCTCTGCAGGGTCTGTCACCACCAGTTCCACGCCCTGCATGAGATGGGGAAGAGATCAGGGAGCATAGGCATATGCACCAGCAGTGTCGACACACCAACAGCATGCCCGCGCAAACCAGCGTGCCAGGACGCAGCAGCGCCGCCCAGGTGCAGCGCTCACCAGTGCGGGGACTTCCGGTACGGTGATGTTGCCGTCGGCGTCAACAAGCAGGCGGCCGTTGATAACGATGGCAGATACGCCGTTGCTCCACCGGCCGTCAGTGCACGAGATGGCCACGTCCACCTCCCAGGCCTGGCCCTCATCCTCGTCCTGAGGCATGGCAAACAGGCAGGCACATCGTGATATATCCTGCCGTTAGCAGGCTGGACACCGGGATTGCTGTCCTTCCATGGTGCTCTACGTTTGTTGCCCCCGCACCTCAAAGCACGCCTCCATGGTGCTAGCATTGAACCCCCGGCACCCGCCGATGACTGGTGAGTAGGAGGCCTGAGCACTGCCAATGAAGAACTGCGCCACTCGGTCAGCAAACTCTTGAGGTACATCTCCTGGCAGGACTGGCTCCACGCAGCCTGCGGTGCACGAGGGAAAGCCGCCATATCAGGTGCCGCTGGCATGGAAGACATGCTGCCGAGCCTGCTCAGCGAACACCCCGCAAGTGGATGGTGGTGTTGAATAATGGTGCCGCTGTCATGGAAGACGTGCTGCCGCGTGCTCAGCGAACACCCCGCAAGTGATGGTGGTGTTGAATAACACCGGTGGGGAAGGAGAAGGAGAGCGGGAGGCGAGAAGGGGAGGGGGCGGCTGGCCAGGCCGAGAAGGCAGGGTGCACGCAGCGCTGGTTGCTGNATTAAGCTGTGCCATGCCGCTGGCATGGCGGCGGCGGCGGCGAGCTGGGCAGCCTTGCGAATCGGCTTACCGGGTTGTGGAACGGCCCCAAGAGAACTGTTCCGCGCCATACCGAGCAAAGGCAGCGCCGCCAGCAGCAGAGCGCGAAAGTGCAGTGCCGCTTTCATCCTCTCGTTGGTCTCGGGACGCCAGATACCCCGCCAAACCACGATTAACCGTGATATAGGGCGTACACAAGCGGGGTTCTCGCTCAGCTCGCGTGGGTGGTCTCTCTAGATGAGAGCGGCAGCATGTGCCTCTCCCACACGCCACACGATGCCCCGAGATGTTGCTTGCTTTCCAGAACACTGTCATTTTGAGCCCCCAAGGCACAGGAGATTATCTGTTTCATGGTATGATTTGCGAATATTAACAGGGCCAGTCAGCTGAGTGCTGGGGCTGACCCTCCGCAGCGACCGCCGCTCTCCAGTGCACTGCAACCCTGGTGCAAGCTTGGTCTTGAGGGGCTGGGCAAAGTAGAACGGGTACCGGTGTGCACTCTATAGTCTCTCTCATGGCCTGGTCTGTGTGTGCCACGGGCGGCAGCCCTTGCTTTGGTGCCTCACGTGCCGGTACACCTCCCGGACTCGTGCGCCTCCTGCTGCTGCCACCAAGCCCCTGCCCTCGTCCGATTCATGTCGGTTACCTTGTGCCTGTATAATATCGTTGACATGCCATGTAGCGCACCAAAAGTCCCACATTATTTTGAGTCAGGACACCCAGCAGGCCAGCCGAGCGGCCAGCCAGCACGGCAGCCGCGAGCCAGGCCCGCCGCCGCTGCATGGGCGGCGCCGTGCAAACCTGACGACTTGGGAGCCCATCGCACCGCCAGCGAGCAGATCGGCTGCTGGAGCTGAAGGGGGCGCGCCTGGCGTCCCTGCTGCAGCTTGTTGCCGCCGCCGCAGGTGCGCTTGGGCGGGCTGCCAGGCGCACAGCGCCTCCAGCAGCACATTTAGCAGAGTGCAGTTGCGATGCACATGGCTGCCGAGGCCTGCGCGCCGCTGCCAGCCCCCAGCCGCCGGCCGCCGCTCGCCGCTGACGGCCTTTGGTTCGCCCCGGCTCCGCAGGGGGTGGCAGGCATGTTTGTGCCGGCAGGCATGATGTTCTACCCAGGAGGGCCGCAGCTGGCGCAGCCTCCAGCGGCCAAGTACTTTAGCATCGATGTGGAGTGTGTGGCCACTGGGACAGGTGCGTGCGCCTGGCGCCATTTGGTGCGGCGGGCGAGCGGCTGGCGCAGCAGCCTTTGATGCATGGCAGGATGACAGAGCTGCAGCCGGAGTGCAAACGTGCTGGGGCAAAGCCGGCTCCGCGCACCTGTCCATGCCGTGAGCTCAGCTCCCATTTGCTCAGCGGCAAGTTGAAACTTGCCGCCCTCAGTTCACCTCCAAGTGCCGACACTCATCCGTTTGACTTCGGACAACAACAAGTTGCTGCTGCGCCCGCCGCCGCGCCCTGCAGACCACAACGCGCGGGCGGTGGCCCAGATCTCGCTGGTGGACGAGTACGAGCGCGTGCTGGCCAACCTGTACGTCCAGCCCGAGCAGCCGGTGGTGTCGTACCTCACGCCCCTCACAGGTGAGAGCGGGGGGCAGCAGGCAGTTGGGCCGCGTGGGTGGCGCAGCTGCTGCCTGCTGGGGCCTAAGATTGAAGCGGGCCCTTGTCAAGGCGGGGTCACCAGCCACCTAAGCGCTGCTTGACTTGCATGCAGCCCATGCGACCCATAGACCTCGTGCGGCTGGCCGCCCATCGCTTGCTGCCCGGCCCTGCCCCCGCCCCGCAGGCCTCACCCCCGAGCTGCTGGCGCAGCACGGCATGCCACTGGCGCAGGCGGTGGGCATCCTGCAGGCGGCGCTGCCGCCGCACGCGGTGCTGGTGGGGCAGAACATCGCCAAGGATGTGCAGTGGCTGGGCCTGAAGGAGGGGGTGCACTTCGAGCAGGTGAGTGTGTGCGGATGGCGAGGGCAGGGGTGGGATGATTTGAGGTGGCGTGGTGGGCAGAACACCATAGCTGCAATGCGCATGCAATGTCAGGTACTTAAGCTGGTACGCTGGCTGCCGCCGCAGTTGCAGCCTTTTCTACGCTGCTTCTTGCGACTGCTCAACCATCCTGCTCTGCCTGGCAGATGATGGACCTGACGGGCCTGTTCCGCGTGTGGAACCCCCAGTACAAGTCCTACTCGGTGTTTGGGCAGGTGAGGGCGGGCCTGGGGCCACGGTTGCGGCGGTGGCTGGGTCACAAGCATGCGTGGCCCTGTTGGCAAATGAAGGCACAAACGCTTGCGCAGCTGCAGGGTGCGTCGTCAGCAAAAATATAGCCAGGGGCTGCCCCACTGGTGCCCGAGTGCTGCTCGCTGTACCTAAGCGCTGCCCCTGCAGGACCACCTGGCCAAGGTGCTGCTCAACTGGGACACCGGTGTGGGCGGGCACGACGCAGGTGGGCGGGCGGGCGCGTGCACCCGGGCGGCGGTGACAGGCTGTGCTGTGTGGGGCTGGAGATCGCTGTCTGTCTCGGCTTGTTACATGCATGCTGCTGTAGATGCGCACGGCAATTCTGGGCATGTGGGGCAGGGGGGCGTTCTCCTGCCTCCTCATCAACGCGATGACCTCCTCTCCCCCGCCGCTGCCGCAGTGGGCGACGCCGTCAAGTCGATCCGCCTGTTCAAGCTGCACCAGCAGCTGCAGGCCACGCCCGAGCAGTGGCAAGCGGCGCAGGCCGCGCTGCTGGCCACGCCGCCGCAGCCGTCGTTTGCGCGGCAGAACCCCAGCTTTGAGGGCGTGTGCATGGGCAACCGCAAGACGTGCACTTGTGGCGGCCCCTTCCTGGGCTGAGGCAGCTGCCGGAGCTAAAACTCCGCACTCACTTTTGCCACCCACTCGGCCAGGTGACTTTGCAGCAGGGCCGGTGGGACCCATGTGCTGCCCAAGTCCTTGTTCACGCCTCTTGATCGTCCGTCTCACTGCCTCTCTTGCAGCCCGCTCCCCCATTCTTTCCGTTTCTCTCTCCCGCCTGTGTGAAACAGTGAACACTTTCCACCCAGCACCCTCAGTGCCGTGCCTGTGCCCCTCGTTTCGAGATTCCTTATGATCCCCTCTCCCCAGCCGACCCAGCCCGCTTGGTCGCCCTTGCCTCCCCACTGCACCTCTAGCCCGTAAAGAATGACTCCTACTCCCAACTGCCTCGGCTAAACCTCGCTCATGCATATTCTCCTACATAGTCACACGTCTCTCTCCCCCGACAGCTGTTGATCCGCGTGTTGCTTGGCGATGCACAAAACTCAAAAATGCGCTGGCATAGCGGTAACTGCGCTAGCCCGCCTGGGGCCCAGGAGCAGGCTCCGCGTCTGTCGCCACCGCTTTGTTCATCTTCACCTCCCAGCCCGCGCTCTGCAGCAGCGACTCCAGGCTGATGGGCTTGCTGGCAGTGGGGATTGCCGCCGCAGCCGTGGTTGCTGGCATCGGTCGGGAGCGAACAGCCGATGCTGCCGCAGTTGCGGCAGCCGCCTGCTGGGCCATCTGCGCCGCGGCCTCAGGCCCGAACATGGCATTCAGCGCGCCAGCTTTGAGGGCGGCCAGGAACGCTTCCACATTCGCAAACCGCATGTGCTCGCCGGCTGTCCACAGCACCTTCTCCTCTGGCTGCTGCGCCGACCTGCCCACGGGCTTGGTGTGCACGCAGGAGCCGTCCTCAAACACGTCTGCGGTCCAGTGCTTGGCTGTGAAGGTGATGGGGGCCTGCACAGCAAAGTACAAAGTGGGGCAGCACGGGTTGGTGCAGGAGCTGGGCGGCCACCGCCGGCGCCTCCTCCAGCTGTGAGGGGTGGCCGCCCTCCGGCTTAACTGCCCGATTGAAGGAGGCAGAGACGCACAACCCACTTGCATCAATCAAGCAACCCCCGTGCACCTTGGAGTAGGAAATGGAGGGACCCACGCAGGCCAGCGTCTTTTGGCGCTCCCCAANTGTCCATCGCCACGCTGCAGTTNGCCGGCGGACACTGTGACGTTCAGCTGGGGTCCATGNAATGACGGTGTCNAACCTTCTTGCCGCGTGTCACGGTATGTTTGGTGCAAAACCTGTGGGAAGGAAGGGAGTGGAAGTGGGGGACTTGGCTGGGCACTGAGGTGAGCGTTGGGAGGCAAGACTGCTTACGCAAGTGGGAAGTTTGGTGTTCTCTGTAAACGCCGTGAACAGTGCTGATACCGCTCACATTTCTTCGACCTTCTCTCTCGCAGAGTTGACCAGCTGCAGTAGGTCTGCCAGCGTCGTCTGCACAACAAGGTGACTGATGGGCTGGAGGCATCAGGCCCCCGCCGCCAGGGGTGCAAGGCAGCACNNAAGCCCTGCCCTCCCACACCCACTCACCGCGGGAGCCAGGGCTTCTTGCGGCAGGGCAGGGACCAGCTGGCCCACCGAAATTTCTACAGACTCCAGATCCACCAGTGACTGGAGCAGGGGCACAGTGCCAGACGACGGCTGCGCACGGGCGCCGCTCAGGTGGGCGGCCATCAACAGCACCACCGCGGCGACCACCAGCGGCCGTGCCACCGCCTTTGCCTTCATTTGGACGCGCGGTGGGCGCCCAGACAGCCTGGTAGGGGGCTGGCCCAGGCTCCTACAGGCCTGCCTTGGAGGCTGCGTTGGCAGGGAGGGAAGCAGACACAAGCAGGCTGCGCTGCCTGAGCGACTCTTGTCGAACGCTGGTCACGCTACAGGCTATGAAGGGGTGCGCGTAGCGTGCCTGCATTCCCCAGGGCTCCGCGGAGATGGCGTGCTACGAGTTTGGCATGTGCTGTGCTACAAATCGCGCTATAGCACCGTTTATGTGAAGCCGGCTGTATTTAGAACTCTCGAGTTGCGCCAGAGTCGGCAGCAGAGCGATGGCACGGCCTGCGAGCGGCGGCAAGCCGCGGGTGCGTGGCGCCGCGCCTTGCATTGTTGTGCAAATCGGTGCTGCAGCAGTGCATGTTGCGTTGATGGCGCACAGGGCCCAGAAGCTGCGAGTAGCGACGCATGTGCCTCCCATTCTTGCAGGGCCCGCGCCGCCCGTTCAAGGCCAAGCGTCCAGTGAAATTGGAGCCCAAGTAGGTGCCGTGGAGGGCTGTGGCGTATCTGACATGGACCCCGCCGCTGCCGCCGCTGCCGCCGCCACAGGGAGGCTTTTGGCATCGAGTCCTTGCTGCCATTGAATGCTGAGTCGAAATGCGTCTTCATCACGCTGCTGCAGGGAGCAGGTGCTGGCCAAGAAGGCATTCCACCACCTGAAGACCATCAAGAAGGTGCGGCTAGGTACAAGAGGGATGCCCTTGGCACAGCTCTGCCGTGGCCACCGATGATTGCATTGCACCTGCACGCCTGCCCTGCCATCCACTCTCCCCCACTCCACCTGCCTGCTGCAGGAGCTCAAGAAGAGCAAGGAGTTTGAGGTCCGCAAGATCCTGCGCCGCATCAAGCAGGCCAAGGAGGGGGGAGCCAAGGGTGAGTGGCCCTTTTGCTGGGCCAAGTTGTTGCCTGTGCCCAAAACCGTTGCTTGTGCATGGTGCAAGGCAAGAACCGTAATGTGTCCCTTGCTGGAGTATTTCTCATCTCTCCCACCTCATCCAACCTGCCTGTCCATGCAGGCCCTGCCGCGGCCGCCAGCCTGGAGAAGCTGGAGGCGCAGCTGGCAGCAGCAAAGGCGGCGGATGTGGAGCGGCTGGCGGCGCAGGCAGCCCACGCCTGCGGCCTGCCCCTGCAGCAGCCCGCTGGAAAGCCGCATCAGCAGCAGAAGAGCCAAAAGCAGCAGCAGGCAGGCCAGGATGCCGGCACCCCGCAGCACCCCGATGCTCCCGGGCCGGGCAACGGCGGCGAGCAGCAGGCACAGGGCGCAGGCACGCCGCTGCAGCAGCTGGCGGCTGTGGTAGAGGGGCGCATCCTGGCTGCCAAGGCGGTGAAGGACAAGCTGGCCGAGGTGCAGCAGGAGCTGGAGAAGGTGGCAGCTGCAGCAGAGCGGCGCGAGGCGGCGGCGGCGGCCAAGGCGGCAGCACAAGCCGCGGGGGCCGAGGCGGCGGCAGCGGCACCTGCGGCAGAGGCGCCGCCTGCAGCTGGGGGGCAGGCTGGCAAGAAGCGCAAGCAGGGCGAGGGCGAGCAGGGAGAGAGTGAGAGCGATGCCCAGCCGCAGGACAGCGAGGAGCCGGGCAGCAGCGAGGCGGCCCAGGACAGTGGCACCCAAGGCGACGAGCAGCCACCGGCGGCCAAGCAGCGGCGGCAGGCGGTGCAGGAGGACGACGAGCCTGTTGAAGGCCCCGCAGCAGCCGCGCTGGCCAAGCTGCTGGGAGCCCGCGGCACCCGCCAGGCAGCAGGCGGCCAGGAGGACAGCAGCGGCAGCGACAGCGAGCAAGAGGACTCTGGCATCTACCTGTCGGGCAGCGAAGACGAGGCGCTGCTGCTGGGCAGCGACGCTGAAACGGGTGGCGGCGGCGGCGGTCTNCGYRSGKCMSMGGGSKMGKRSKAKGRCNGNANGGCSGNRCWGMSGMAG
>JADXDR010000016.1:53798-85286 GCA_025026875.1 Chlorella ohadii
CRTKSCAGSCARGCCANGSCGNSCSTYRCAGSCWGSCCASCCGCCCNCACAGCCTGCGCACCCGCCCCACAGCCTGCCCACCCCACCTCTTCTYCAGCTCCTCCTGCTTGCGCTCGCTCAGTGCGGCGGCATCGTCCGCCACCCCCGCCTCCACACCGCGCAGCTGCGCCGGGAAGCCCTTGGACGTGAGCACTGCTGCCGCCGCCGCCGCCAGCTCATCCGGCGACTGCCCCACGCCGCTCTGCTGCACCGCCACCTGCACCACCGCTGTCTCAGTCAGCAGGTTGACGGCAGCGCCCGCCACGCCCGGCTGCTGCAGCAGCATGCGCTTGACTGCCGCGCTGCAGCCGCCGCACTTCATGCCCCGCACATCCAGCACCACCGCCTCGGTGGCAGGGGCGTCTGCAGCGAGGTTGGTGCAACAAGCTTGTAAAGCACAGGGATAACGCTGAGACAAGGAATGTATGCAAGTGCGCAGTTGGCCTGGCTGCAATGAGCGGCGGCGTGCACAAGTTAGGGTTTGTGTACTGGCTCTGCGCACCTTCGTGCGCCGCAATGGATGCAGCTGCGGCGTCGGGTGCTGCAAGCACCGGCTGCTCCTGCACAGTTGATGCTGCATATTGCCGCCACTCTCGCCTGCTGCCGGCTGCAGGGCGCAGCCATGCGCCCACCACTGGCCGCTGCCAAGCTCTGAGGGTGGGGGTGTGGGCGGCGGCGCCGGCGGCGAGGCCAAGCGGCCCTCTGCAGCGCACAGGCGAGTGCAATAGCCTTCTGCCTGCCGCCCCGGCCATGGGCGCCGCCCGGGCAGCCGCCAGGCGCAGCCCTGCGAGCATACCGACGCTCCGACGGGCCTTTGGAGCACGGCAGCCGGCGTGGGCTTGCCGGTAGGAGCCTGATACCTGCGAGAGCTTGCTGGTAAAGCCGTGGAGCCCGTACCTGCCGGGACAGCTAGATTGATGGCACACGTGGCAACATTGAGCACAGTGCACATCGCCACGCCAATCGGGGCTGCTCATCGCGCAGTGGGTTGCCAGGACACACGGTCGGGAGGCGCAGCAAGCCCCTCCGAGCACCTTGCCAGACGCACTCAGGCTGCAACCTTCAGGGCACAACCCAAACGCCCAGCATGCAGGCCCTTGGCAGGGCAGCTCAGGGCGCCCTTCGAGGCGCCTGCCGCACACTGGCCACGCTCAGCGAGGCGGCGCCTGGCGGTGCAGCGCGCTGGGGAGGCGCCCTGATGCCGTCTGGCCTTGTACTTGAGGCGTATAGCAAGCAGGCAGCCACAGGTGCGTGCTGGGCAGCGCTGGGGCAAATTGGCCGCTGCCGCTGTTGCCGCCGCTCACTCTGCCAAACAGTGCCCGTTGCTTTGGACAGTCACGGTTGGCTGGCTCGTGTAATCAAGGCATCGTTAACGCCGAGCATTTTTTCTTAACATCGTGCAGGCTTCCCGCAGTGGGCCACCGCGGCAGCAGCAGCGGCAGCCGTCCGGCAGCAGCCGTCCAGCTTGAGCGGCCTCGCAGCGGCGAGCTTGGCGCAGCCCCTGGCCCCCGCCATGCAGGCCCCCCAGCAGCAGCATGGCATTCTGCGGCAGCTAGAGCAACTATGGGCGGACAGTGTGCGGCGAAAGCGCAAGAGGTGCGTGCTGCAGAGCCTGTTGGTTTGGTGGGTAGCATGGCTGGAGCTCGGCAGAGCTTGGTGTGCCCAGCAAGGCGGCTCAGCTGCCCGTTGCTGGTGCAGAAGGGCACAACGTAATGAGCACTGCAGCAACGAGTAAACCCTGGGTGGCAGCTGTGCGAGCTGCTGTATTACTCAGTGGCGTTTATCTCTTCTCATTCATGCTTTCTTCTCATCCATGCGATCATCCTCGGCGGACTTGCCCAATCATGCCATGCCTGGTTGCGACGTCCTCCTCCCTCCTCTACCCTTGGTGCGCAGGGCCATGAACAAGCACAAGCACCGCAAGCGGCGGAAGCTGAACCGCATGAGCTCCCGGCGGTAGCATGGCACCCCTGGCAGCTGCAGCTGGCCACGAGCGCGCGCTACAACCGTGGCAGCAAGTGTGGCTTGCAACTTGTTACCTTAGATCGACCATCATGGCTTGCAACTTGTTATCTTAGATCAGGCAAGCAGTAATGGCACTGCAAAGTAGCAGGGCGTGATGTGTGAAACCGGAGGCAAAATCGAGTCGGGTCAGTGCGCAGAAAAGAGCAGTGAACGGGTGGATACATGGTACAGCTTGTCGACAAACGTGGGTAAAGGCACAGCCGGCATGTGGCTGTTGTTGCGGCTCCTCTTCAGGCCTTGGCCTCCTCAACCGCCTCCACCTCCCGCGTCTGGGCGTCAAACCGCAGCTGCGTCTTGCAGTTCTGGCACGGCACGGTGTTCTCCTTCCGGTTGCCTGCAAACAGGGGGGCGGTTTGGGTGAAAGGGGTACAGTGATTGCACGTGGAGCAAGAGCGGCTGGTGGGATTGCCGCTCTAAACATTCAAAAGAGCACGCAGTCAGCAAAATCACCCTGGATTGTGAGGATGTCGCCGAAGTACACGGTGTTCTCTGTGTTGCAGTTGGGGCAGGGCGCCTGCAGAAATGGATGCGGTGCACGTCGAGAGTTAGAAGGGGTGAGCAGCCTCCTTGCCATGCCGGCCGCAGCACGTCTGCCATGCATGAGCAGGAGCAGCAGCTCCTCCTCGGTGCTGCTCCATGCCGCTCGCCAGCAGCCAAAAGCGCACCTTGAGGATCAGGGCGTCCTTGAAAATGAGGTTCGTAATGCTGGAAGCCAGCACATAGATCGTGGGCAGCAGGAAGCCCCACAGCACGACCTGCGGGACCAGTGGGGCAGGCATGGTTCTCACATTTGGCCGCATGCTGCAGGGCTGCAGGCACCAACCCTGCGCTGTGCTGACGTGCAGGGAGCCAGGCGGTGCATGCAGCTGCAACACCCAGCGGCATCGATGCACCCCGCTCTGGCTAGCTGCTGACCACCCCCACTCACGATGCCCCAAGGGCTGGGCAGCTCGATCAGCTTGGTGATCTCAAACCCGGTCAGGTCGTCAATCGAAAAGACGCCACCCAGCACCTGCAGGGACAGCAGTGCCAGAGTGAGCAGGGCAAGAGTGGCAATGAGTGTACCGGTGGCTGACATGGCAGCTTCAGGGCAAGCAAGCCTCGCCACCTTGGCTGCAAAATGCTGACCGCAAGCCATGACAGCGGTGCACCGACCCCGTCCCACGCACCACGAGCGCGGCGGGCAGGTTGATCAGCGTGAGCTTCAGGTAGTCCACGCTCGCGTCGCTGGTCACCTTACGGCTGCGGATGCTGCAGCGCGGGCCCTGCGCCGTGACCACCGAGTTGGTCTGGCGCAGCTGCACCTTGAGCGCGTCAAAGTCGGCGTCGCTCATGATGGGCTTGCCCGCGTTGTACGCCAGCTGCGCCTCCAGGTACCGCTGCTCATCGCCGCTCAGCACCGCCACCTGCAGGCGCGGCGGGGTCAAGGAAACATTGCTGGGTGTAGGGCAGGGGCAGCAGCAGCAAGCAGCAAGCAGCAAACAGCAAGCAGCAACTGCAGTCGTCAGGCTGGTCTGCAGTATCAACACCACCAGCTGTGGTGCAGCACAGTGGGTGGCGCTGTACGCAGTGCAGGCCAGGGTGGCAGCAAACCCTGCCGGATGCGGCGCCCGCCCGCCCACCCACCTTGGAGCCGTTCCACACCAAATCATCCTTGAGGTTCGCAAACTCCTCATCGCTGATCAGCGCCTTGCCGTCGTAGTAGTAGCTGGACAGAGCCTCCAGGAACAGCTGCTCCTTCTGCGCCAGCCCACGGGGTTTGCAGCAACGGGGCAGCGCGGCGTTTAGCGACCGCTCGGCCAGTGGGTCATGCTTGACATGCCACTGGCGTTCTGGCAGAGTCGTGTTGATATTCAACACAAAAAGTGCATCAGTTGCACCTGTTCCTAGCTTCTCCACCTGACCCAAGCGCTCACCTCGCCCAGCGTCAGCTTGACACGCTTGCCATCGGGCCCAATGCTGCAATACTCGCTCACGCCGCCCTCGTCCACATCGCTGGCTGCAAAAGGGCGGTTGGCCAGGAGGCCGTGCGCTGGGTCAGCTGCTGTTGCTGTTCATGGCAACGTGCAATGCAAGGGGGGCGATTGGATGCAGCCGAGGGGGGGAGGCAACGCGCAACGCAAGGCCGCCGCGGTGGGAGACTCGCAGGCGGCAGCGGCGGCGGTGAAACCGAGACCAGCGCAAGCCCGCTTGCGCGGCTGCAACGGGTGCTGCCAGTCCCAGGGAGCAGATCCAGCGTGCCGGAGCAGCCTGGCAGCCAGGAGCGCTGCTTTGGCAGCCTTTGCCTCCCGGTTCGCTCACCTACGCCTTTGTCCTTCTCAGCAACGGCAGTGATCACGGCGCGCCGACCACGGAGCCTGACGGCGGCTGCTCGGCTCGCGCCCGTCGGGGCGGCCGGCAGCACACGAGAGTGCGACAGGGCGTGCAGCATTTGCGCTCAGGCAGTGTGGAGGTCTTAAGGTACAGCGGGAATGTGTGCGGAAGCAAAGCGCCAGGCCCGTGGGTGCAAGCTGCAAGCGGCGGCATGCCGCGCCGCCACCGCGTCGCGGCGTGCCGCCGGAAGTGTGCGCTGCGTGCTCTTGTTGATTGCTCTGGATGAATCCTTTTCTTCTTCCCACTCCATACGCTGCAGTGCGGCAAGGCTTTGCAGGTGCCATGCCATGCATTTGTGTTCGACAATGGCAGTCTAAACGAGCACGACAAGCGGTGGGCCACGTGCCATCTGTGCCATTCTGCGGGCTCTTGTGGACGATTCGCCTGTTTCATCAGCTTTTTCCACACAAAAGCACACTCATCAAGGCAGGGGATCACTGCCAGCCCTCATCTTCGTCAGATGAAGCGGCGTGCTGCCAGCGGCGCCTAGCAGCGGGGCGCGCCTCTGCGCCGACCAGCGGCCGGCCGGAGCGCAGCAGCCCATACTTAATCAGCAGCTCCAAGTCCTCGTCATCAGCATCGTCCTCGCTGTCCCACCCCGAGAGTGCATCCATAGATGCAGCTGCTCTTCCCGCCTGCTGCGCCTGCTGCTGCTCCTGCTGCTCCTGCTGCACCTGCTGCGCCTGCTGCTGTGCCTGTTGCAGACCTGCTTCAGACGGGCAGGGGGCCACAGCTGTGCCGCTGCTCGCAGCAGCAGGCTGCACAGCTGCTGTGTCGCTGCTCGCAGCAGCAGGCTGCACAGCTGCTGTGTCGCCCTCTGCTTCCGCCCTGCTCCCCTGCACCATGGGCNGCACACATGGCGCCAGCTGCTCTGGCTGCCACACAGGCGGCGGTGCTTCAGTGCCCTCATAGAAGCATGCCGCGCTCGCAGCGCGCTCCGCCTCCTCAATCAGCCTGTCGATGGCAGCCTCTGCATCCGTCCAGGCTGGCCGCTGATCTACTGGGCTCCCAGGCACACTCAAATCTGCGGAGCCAGGCCGTGCATAAGTGACCTCTTCTGCCGCCAGCTGCACGGGCACCGGCGGGTCGCCAGCGGGGGAGTTGCCAGTTGCCGCATCCACGTCCACAGCCGCTTCCAAATCGGCAGTTGGGGCAGCAATGGCCGTGCCAGCCCAGTCTGTTCCTGCAGCAGGCTCCTGAGGCGGCATTGCGTCCTGGTGCTGCTGCTGTGGAGCAGTCTGCATGGGCTGCTCACAGGGCTGGTTCACCCTGGCGATGGGAGGCTGGCCTGCCTGCTGCCCCAGCCAAGCCCATGGCGGCAGCCCTGACCAGTACTGGAGAACAGGCGCTGCCGGTGCAGCTGATGCGTGTGGCGGAGTCAGAGCGGCCACCTGCATGCGCAGCAGCAGCACCTGCACCAAGGCATGGCAAGCGGCAGAGGTTGGGGCAGGTCTGCAAGCTTCTCAGGCACCAGGGCAGCGCAAACGAAATGCGTAACAAGAAAGAATGCCCTGTGACAACGCACCTCCTGCCGCAACAGCAGCACCTCCTGCTGCAGCAGCATAACATCGCTGCTCAGCGCTGGCTGCGCTGCAGCTGATCCGGCAAGCGCTTGCTGCAGGGCCAGTAGCAGCTGCAGCTGCTCGGCCCTCGGCGGCGCCANCCGAGCATNGCACCGCTGACCCTGCCGTCCAGGCATGCCGCAGCAACAGGCTGCTNGCACAGCCGGCAGTGTGTCTGCANTCTGCTGACATGGCACCTGCCACCGGCGGGACGCTCGCGCCAACTGCTGCTGCAGCTGGCGGCGTGCCAGANGGGTGGCTGGAAGATNGACAGTTGAGTCGCTGTGCCACGCCGCCAGGCTGGGAAAGCAGTCTGCCACACCTGGCTGTTGGGCAAGTAGCTCCTCGCCTCCAGCTGCTGTGGCAGCCTCCCCTGCCTCCTGTGCACTCATGCGTGGGCTGAAGCAATCATCTCCCTGCTCACTGCTGCCGCCGCCACTGCTGCTGCTGCTGCTGCTGCTGGCATGGTTGCAGATGCCCACAGCTCCAGCACTTGGTGGGCGCGGATGCAGCTGAGGCAGTGGGGGGCTGTGGGCAGGGCTGGGCGCTGGGGGGCTGTGGGGCCACGCCACGGGATCGGCTTTCTCATTCTGCTGCGCATCACCATCTTGCAAGGCCGCCAGAGCACCGTCCAGGCTGACTGCGGCTGCTGGGCAGGAGGGRGGCGCGTCTGGTGATGGCTGCMCCTCAGTAGCGGCCCAGCAAGGSTGCGGCAGGGGGGTGCCACTGAGCGCGCCCCAGCCACTCCCAGCTGCTGTGCTGCTTGGCAGGATGGCAGCCATGCCGGCAGCACGGGGGCTGCTGCCCCGCATCTGCACTGGGCTTCCTGCTCTGCAGCTTGCAGCATTTGTCCCTGCTGTGCACGCATGGCTGGGCAGGCTGGCCACAGGGGATGCCATCTCAGCTGCCCGTCCGGCAACACCTGCTGGCCCTGCTGGCAGGCTGAGCGGCGCTGCTGTGCGGGCATAGGAGATGCTGTCCTGGCTGCTGGTCACGGAGGCTGAGTACGTGGCAGCTGGGCGCCAGCTCAGAGCTGCCAGCAGGCCTGGCAGGGAGGCCATGCAGGGGGTGGCTGTGGCAGAAGGCTGCCCCGAGGCGCCTTGCTGTGGGTGCCATCGAATGGCAAAGCGGTGCGCCTGCAGTGGCACCACGCCGCTCTGCAGGCAAATGTGCACCTCGTAGCACTGTGGCGCGGCTGCCCCTGGTGCAAACAGCAGCAGCAGGAAGCCGGCGCCAGCAGACATGGCCCTGTCTGCGATGGCCTTGCTGCGGCAGCAGGGCAGTCAAGATGAAGTGTCTCAGCGAAACTTACGATGCGCTGTTAATTTTCCGCATGAATGAAAGCAGGCTGCCCATCCAGCACACCGGCATGCTCAACAACCGCACCCAGGCTCACCTGCACATGAAACGGATGCACGCCGCAGCGACCAGTGGATGCCTCACGTCTGCTGCCCCAGCCACCCAGCAGCCGACCAGCGGCACACTGTATGCCGCCGCCTGGCTGGCTGCCAGTGGCACCAGGCTGCGGCCGCGGTCCATGGTCAGCAGGCCGTCCTGCGCCCAGGGGCAGCAGAGGAGGTGAACGGGCATTCATGCCTGTGAGGTTGGAATGGCTGCAAAGTGCGAAGCAGGCACGAGTGCACCTCTTCGAGAGGCGGCATGGGACTGCGCAGCTGCTCCTGCAGGCGCTGCGCCAGGTTTGTGGCCGCCAGGCGCTTGGGTAGCAAGGGCCGGAAGTCAATGATTGGTGCGGCTGTGACTAATGTCCCCGCAACTTTTAGCCCGCTGGCACCTTCAGCGTGGGCTGTCGCAGCAGCGGACAGCATATGGGCAAGGCCAGCTGCGGCTGGGGCACGGCTGACTGCCACCTCCAGCTGCTGGGCAGCTGCGGCAGCCAGCGCGTCGTCGGACGCAGGCGATGTGTGCTGCAAGCCCACCCGTACAGTGATGCTGCGCTCCGCTGCTGCTGCCGCCAGCTGCACATGCAGGCCGCGGCTGCAGCTGCTGCCGGGCAGCAGGTGCGCCTGCAGTGCAGCTTCTGACACAGTACTGCTCTGCAGGCGCTGCAGCAGCGGCCACGCGTCAGGGGCCAGCGAGAAGTGTAGCTGCATGTTCTGTAAGGTGGTGGCAGGGGTGGGGAGTGCGGCGGCGTGAGCAGGCATGAGCGCTGTGGCGAGCCATACAACATGAGGAGGCAACCCAACGCACCTGCAAGTCCAACACGGTCGTTCCTCCGGCGCTGCTGCGGTCCCACAGATGCGTGCGTGAAGCAGGGAACTGCAGCTGCTGGGGGGCTGGTGGGGTCGGCGCCGGCTGGAACCGAACGGGCGCCGGCAGCGGCGGCGGCCCTGCAGAAGGCATGGCGGGCTGCCGGGCAGCGTTGCCTGCACCTCGCTCCTCCCCGCTGCTGCCCACGCCGCGCTGCGGGGCAGGCCCGCGCCCTGGTGGAGAACTGGCGAGGCGAGGCGGGAAATACGAGCTCATTTCGACACTGTGTCTTCAATTCCGCGAAGAAATGCAGAAATGTGGGCAAACGAAGCGGATAGCCGGCAATGCAGCCCCATGCCGGCAGCGGCTGGTCCGCCTCCCCGCTTGCCCCACAAATTCTCAGATCGCTGCCTCGCCCTTGCCCGCTTGCACAATGTCCTCTAAAAAAAGTGTTACAGAGCAGGCTGAGCTAAGTAATGTACAGGGCATGGCACAGCGTGGCTGCTTCACATGGGCAGGCCGCGCGCCATGGGCTTGGTGCCGCTGGCCAGGCCCAGCCGCTGCTCCATCTGCGAGTGCAGGTCTGGCTGCGGCGTCTCGCTGTCCTGCGGCAGGCCCAGGTAGCTCTCAAAGCCAAAGTCCTCCAGCGCGCCCGTCATCGCCTCCAGGCCCAGCTTGGAGGAGGGCAGGCCCGGCAGCCGCTCGTGCCTGCACGCGGGGAGGCGGCGGCCAGGGGCGTTTGAGCAGCCAGCAGGGGAGATGGGCTGGGCAGCGGTGCTGTGCTGCTGGGTTGGATCGGGCAGCAAGCGGTTGTCAAGCTCAGCAGCGCTGGGACAGCAGACAATCCAGCAAGCCTTCTTACTTACGCCGGGCAGCACATGACACACAGCAAGGCGCAGCGAGAGCTCAGGTGCACTACGCCACGCCATGCAATCCCACACAAGAGTATACATACTTGCAGCTCTGGGCTGCCGGGCTGCTGCCCAACCTCAGAACCGCAGTGCACAGCCCGCACCTGTCCAGAATTTGCTTCTCGATCTGCATGCGCGCCGGCAGGGCGGAGCCGTACACGTTGCGCAGCATCTCCGCCCGCGACTGCTCCCCCGCCGGCCCCGCCAGCTGCTGTATCTGCTCCACGGGGTGGCTCACTGCCGCGCCGTCCTTGAGCGTCACCAGCCCCTGCCGCAGCGCATCGTGCGGCGCCGCCAGGAAGGGCAGGCTGTCCTGCTGCAGGCGGCACAGGGACGCAGGGAGGTTGCAAATCGGTGGCAGGCAGCAGAGGAGGCGACCAGCCCTGGAGGAGCGAGGCTGGAGGCTCGTGCGCGCGGTGGTGCCCCACACGAGCCTGCGGCCACTGATCGATAGTCAGATCGCCTCACCATGGTGGATCACTCCGCTTGCGAGCCCTCCCGCTGCCTGCCGTCGACCGCAATCAGCTGTGACGCCTCTGGGCGAGCGTAAAGGGCGGCTGTGCCGGCTGTCGTTACTGAGCAGTCACCAAWGATGCGATCGGGGTTGCCGGCGGGCGAAACAGGCCCTCCCAGCTCCGCATGCCCGCCAGGCTGTCCCCAATGGCGAACGGCGGCAAGCACAGAGGGGCGCCTGACACTGCATCGGGACCATCAAACGTCTTACAATCTCCTGCGCGCGTCGTTGAGCACTGCGAGCTCCTTCCCATCACCGAGCTTTGTGCTGGCGGCCCGCCTCGCGCCAGCGGCCCAACCATGGAGCCGGACAATATGGATGAAGATGCACCGGTGCGGCTGCGGCCTGCAAGCCACCTGAGCGGGTGGCAGGGCGGCGGCGGTGCCTGCCGCCGTCGCTCGCCGCCCAATGTCCAGTAAATGTGTCACTGGCCGCTGTTTGGCGTCTGTGTAGCCCTGATACATGCACTCACGCACCCACCCTGCATGCCCCTGACCCTGACAGGTGCGGCTGCCGGCTGCCGGCCAGCAGCCGGTGGTGTTTGGTGCCATCAAGCGCGGCGACACAGCAGCCGCGCTGGCGGCAGGTGCGGAGGGCGGGGCCTGTCGCGGCAGCTGCATAACACTGCAACCTTTGGCTCAGTATGCAAACCGCACAGCTGTTGCTGCTTTGGGACCATGTTGTCCAGAGGCAACAGGCCGCCTCAGCCATGCCCGCGTGCTGCAGGCATTGCGGCGGGCAACATCTTCCGGCAGAGCGCGGATGCTGAAGTGCTGGAGCTTCCAGAGGTGCGGCGAGCTGCACAGATGTGGGAGATTAACGGTGCAGTTCCAAATGCAGGGCACCAGGAGTGAAATTGATTGCTGTGTGTGCCTAATCGCCTGCTCTGGCCCTGCCCACCGCCGCCCCGCAGGCTAGCGCGGAGCAGGCTCGCAAGCAGCAGGAGCTGATGCGGGAGATTGAGCTGCGGCGCAAGATGAAGGCGACGGTGGTGCCCACCAACGACGCCGATGTGCGACGCCTGCTGCGTCAGCTGGGCGAGCCCATCACGCTGTTTGGCGAGCGCGAGGTGAGCTGTGGTCGGTGAGTGGTGGGAATGTACTATGTGCGCGGGGGGCAAAGCCTGCCTAAGCAAAGTAGTTGTTGATGTAGTTGCACAAAGGGGCGAGCCGAGCTGGCATGCTGAGGCTTGCCTTGCATTCGCACGGTGATCACACCAGCTGAGGCTGGTCTTGGCTGCTGCTGCAAGCAGAGGGCCTTGCAGGTTGGGCTGCCACTTTTTGTGCTGGGTAACCCCCACGCTTTTGCCTCCTGCTTCTCCCAGATGGAGCGGCGTGATCGCCTGCGCAAGCTGCTGGCGCACATGGGCGAAGATGCAGCAGTGGCGGCGCTGGGGCCGCCCACCGATGCAGAGATGGCGGAGGCGGCGGCAGCAGTGGCGGCGGTGCCCACCACAGAGGTGTTTTACACGGAAGGGCYGCCAGCGCTGGCGGATGCGCGGCAGGAGATTGCGCAGTTCAGCCTGCGGCGGGCGGCGCTGCGGCTGGCTGCTGTGCGGCGGGCGAGGGAGAATCTGGACGAGGACGAGGCGGCTGAGGCGGCGGCAGCCGAGCGCCAGCTCCGCATTATGACCAACCAGGTTGGTGGCAGTGCGGGGGGAGGAAAGCTGAGAGGGTGGTGCAGGCATGGGCAGCGGTGCTTCGTGAGCCTGTTGCACCCAAGCCAGTCAGTTCTAACTTGGCGCTGCCCTCTCATAGTGCCTGTCTCCGTTATCTGGGCCTGCAACCAATGCGTCTTGCCAATCTGCCACTCCTCAACTCCCTCACATATGCAGGCGTCCGAGCTTGGCGACGAGCGGCCCATCGTGGGCTGCTGCTTCTCGCCCGACGGCTCGCAGCTGGCCACCGGCTCCTGGAGCGGCACGCTCAAGGTGTGGGCCATGCCCTCGCTGCAGAAGCAGCTGACCATCAAGGCGCACGCGGAGCGGGTGACGGGCGTGGCCTGGCACCCAGAGGCCTCCACCACGGGTGCGGGGCGGGGCCAGGGTGGTTGGCAGGCTCTGCGTTTTTTTGTTGCTGGTCGCATTTGCTCGGCAACATGAGTTGCTCCATTTTCGCAGCACCTCCAGCACAGCAGCACGCCGGCAGGCACAAGACCACAGCTCTCAGCCTGCGCTCTTCCGCATGCTCCCCCCAGGGCGCATGGAGGCGGCGGTCACGTTAGCTTCGGGCGCCACCGACGCCACCGCCAAGCTGTGGTCGGGCGACGGCAAGCTGCTGCGCACGCTGACGGGGCACACCGACCGGCTGGGGCGCATCGCCTTCCACCCCATGGGGCGGCATCTGGGTGAGGGTTTGAGCAGCCACCCTGGTTTGCAAAGATGGCTTGAGAAGGTTTGGCATGGTGGCTTGAAATGTGCCCGCCATGCTGGCATAACTGAAAAGAGTCCATTTACACATGCCTTGTTGCCTGACCTGCCTGCAGGTACTGCTAGCTTTGACCAGACATGGCGGCTGTGGGATATTGAGACGGGGGAGTGCCTGCAGGAGCAGGAGGGGCACAGCCGAGCGGTGTACACTGTAGCATTCCAGGTGCGGCTGGATGGGTGTGAGAATAGCAGACCTGCAGCCAAGCAGGCTCTCCAGTCGTTGTTCATTGTTCGCAGCTATAAAGGTGTCTCTGTGCAGCTGCGCTGGCGGATAACAACGCTGCCCTGGCACCCCTCTGCAGAACGATGGTGCGCTGGCGGCGTCCGGCGGCATGGATGCCATTGCACGGGTCTGGGACATGCGGACAGGGCGCAACATCTTCACCTGCCAGGTGAGCTCTGCCCTGGGGCCGTCTTGGACTCGTGCTTGCGCTGTTCATGGTGGGTTGATTTGGAAGTCATGGCAACTCGCCTGTTACTCGGTGCCCCACCAGCCATGCCCCCACGACTGGCGCTGTCTGCCCACCCACCCTTTGGGTGCAGGGCCACGTCAAGGCGGTGCTATCGCTCGACTTCTCTTCCTGCGGCTACCTGCTGGCCACGGGCAGCGAGGACAACACGGCGCGGGTGTGGGACCTGCGCAAGCGTCAAGTGCTGTCCACCCTGCCTGGTGAGTACGCGTGGTGTTTTAGGGAGGGCCCATTTCACGCTGGTGCACGGCATGGCCTGCAGGCTGGGTGGGTGTTTCCCTCCGCCACTCGGTCAAGAAAATGCGTCCACTGATTGCCGCACCTGCTGCTGCCCCATTCCCTGCCTCAGGCCACACCTCGCTGATCAGTGCAGTGCGGTTTGAGCCCGACAGCGGCCACTACCTGCTGACGGCTGGGTACGACAACACCAGCCGGCTGTGGGGCGGGCCGCGCTTCCGCCTGCTGCGCACGCTGGCGGGGCACGAGGGCAAGGTCATGGGCGCCGACATCTCGCCCGATGGGTCCTTCACAGTGGCCACCACCGGATACGATCGAACCATCAAGGTGTGGAGGGGTGCTGGCTGCCACCTGGCTGCTGTTCTCATGCGGGATGCACCCTTGTTTGGACAATGCAAATGACAGTGTTCCCGTTCCAGCGCCATAGCTTGATCTGCTGAAAGCCGGTGCCCTTCCTACCGCTCTGCCGTTGCAGCTCTATGGGCCTGACCCGCTGGCAGACATTGACGCGGCAGCAGAAGAGGGCGGCGGCAGCGGCATGCCTGCGTGACACCTGACTTTCAGCTAGGCCTAGGGCTTACAGCAGCACTGACACCAATGAGAACTGTAACAACCACTTGCTTTCCCAGGCTGCTGCTCACACGCCATCCAGCAGGCCGTTGATGTCCTCTTCGCCCAGCGATTCAGCCCGCACAGGCGCCTCCACCGTGGTGGCCAGCTCTGCAGGGCAGGGGCGCACGTGCAGCATGCGGTCTTTTGGCATGAATAAGCATGCAGGGGCCCAAGACAGAGCGAGCAGCCCTCCTCTGCAAGCCTGTGGAGGCGCGTCCACAACCATCCAGCCCCACACCTGCGGTGTCCTCGGCGGCCCCGTCCGCCCCAGCAAACCTGCGTGTGGGAGGGCAGCGGGCAGCGGGATCAGCCAGCGTGCTGCGCTATCCATGCCACTGCAGCATGCAAGCAGGGTCACAGAGCACACCCAACCTATGCCACTCACAGCGCATGCTTGGCCTCCTGCACCGCCAGCACGCGGTGCTCAATGCTGTCCCGTACAAGCAGGCGGCACACGGTGACGGGCCTGCACCAGCAAGCAGCCACGTGGGCGGGTGGTGCGTTAGGTGATGCAGGATATCATGCCTGAGCGCGCCTGTGGCAGCCACTGCTGGCCTGCCATTGCCCAGATCAACAAGTTCTGCAGGCGCAGCAGGCACAGGCCACTCACCGCTGCTGCCCAATGCGGTGCACACGTGCCACCGCCTGCTGCTCTATCGAGGGGTCCAGCGCTGGCTCCAGCAGGTACACGTGGTTGGCGCGCACCTGGCAAAAACGCAAGGGCAGCGAGCAGGGTAAGTGGAACTGGCACCGTGACACATGGTCTGGCATGCACAGCCAAGCACCAAGGGCAACGCCGTTGGTGTCCATGTGCGTGTCATCATTGCACGCCCACCACCCACCAGCGTCAGCCCTGCGGCGCCGACGCGATGGGACAGCAGGAACACGCGCACGTCGTCCTCCTCGCGGAAGGCGGCCACCGCCTTGCGTGCCTGTGAGGATGGAAGGGAGCGCTAGGGCAATGGAGGCTGTGGGGTGGCCCAGGCTGCGGCAGGCTGTGGCACAACCTCAGCTTCCAACCCTGCTGTTGCTCACTGTCCTGTGCGGCACCRCCACAACATGCACCACCCCGCATGCGCTCACCGCCTGCCGGCCGCCCAGCAGCTGCACGAACTTGATGCCGTTGGTCTGCAGCGCCAGAGCCACCAGCTTGAGGGCGTCTGGGAACTGCAGGCGGAGGTGGGCCGCAGGAGCAAGCAGCTCAGGTGACCACACTAGGGCTGGTGAGGCAGGGTCCCATTGAGACACGGAGATGCCTTGGGCGTCGCCCCTGCGCTTATCAAGTGGTGCGCCGAGCATCCCCTGCCACACCCGCGCACCTGGCTGAACACCAGGCTCTTCTCGTTGGGCGTGGTGGTCTGCAGGTGCAGCAGGCGGCGCAGCAGCGCCTCCACCTTGGCGCTCCACTCGCCCTGGGGCTGGATCTGCGGGGCGGCGGGGGCGGTGCATGACCCAAGGCAGTGGTGCTTGGCTACGCAGTGGTGCGGGACATGGAATGATTACACAACCGCAGGCAAGCAGCACATGCGCGCGGCACATGCGCCCTGCCTCCTGTGCCCAGGTTAGTTGCTCAACAAAGCAGCGCAGCCTCACCCCCCAGCTCACCCGTCCGAGCGCTTCGAACTCAGGATCGCAGGCTGCGCCGCCGGAGCTGCTGCCGCCCGCCGCCACACGCACCACCTGCTTGGCCGTCACTTTTTGGCGGCACACGGCGCAGAAGCCCTGCTGCAGCACCAGCTTGGCAGCGCAGTCTGCGGGGTGGGTGGGGTG
Source organism: Chlorella ohadii (assembly GCA_025026875.1). Taxonomy (NCBI): domain Eukaryota; kingdom Viridiplantae; phylum Chlorophyta; class Trebouxiophyceae; order Chlorellales; family Chlorellaceae; genus Chlorella; species Chlorella ohadii. The sequence goes on from JADXDR010000016.1 coordinate 68,948, forward strand.
GGGTAAGGTGGGATGGGGTTCGATGTGCGTATGCACGTACACCCCCTGCCATGAAAGCATAGCAACACAAAGGCATGCCATGTTGCATCCCTGCCCCACCGTTCATCGCACCTTTGCAGAACGCATGGCCGCAGCCGCTGAACACATGAATGTCAGCCCCGGCGGGCACTGTCCCCAGGCACACANGGGCACTCCATGNCCGCCTGTTCCTCAGGGGCTGCGCCGCTGGGACCAGCCTCGTATTGGCCTGCTCCTGCTGCTGCTGCTGCCGCCGCCCCGCCGGTGCCGCCCTCGCTGCCCTCTAGACCAACCGCCGCCGCTGCCGCTACAGTGTGCTGCTCTGTGGCTGCCCCCTGGCCATGTGCAGGTGGCTGGCCTTGCTGTGCATCCCCTGGCGCCTGCTGCTGCTGCTGCCCTTCTGCGTCCGCAGGCTGCTGCTCCTGCTTCGCCTCCCGCCGGTGTATGGCAGCGGGCGGCTGGTGCAGCTGGCGCGCCTCGCTGACACGGCTGGCCATGTATCGCTTGCGGTGCAGCAGCCCCACGGCCTGCTCCTTCAAGCGGTCCACCTCGCGCTGCAGCTTGTCCACTGCAATCCAGCGGCATGCAAGGCAGAGATTCTCGGGCATGCGACAAGTACAGAAAAATGCCAGCATACCAGAATCCAGCCGTCTGATGCAGCCAATATAAGTGCCTGCAAGTCACAACTTGGCAGCACCCGCATGCAGATGCCCGTCAACCCAGCATCTTGCAACCCACCTGAGCCGCCTCCAGGCAGGGGCGGCAGGCGCGCCGCGGCCGCCAAGTCCTCGTCCAAATCCGCCTGCAAGGCCGCCTTGAGCGCGGTGGTGCGCTTCGCCACGTGCTGCTCCTTCAGGCAGCGCACCAGTGCTATCTGCAGTGGATGAAGAGCAGCGGTGAGAAGAGAACAAACGATGCAGGTGGGTGCATCGCCAGCTGCAAACATGGCCACACGCTTCCCGCTGTTGTGCCTGCACATCCGACCTCCGCATCTGGCTTCCTATTCATTTTTTTTAGAAACTTTTCCCTGCCCCTCACCTGCTGTTTTACACTCTCCAGCTTGGCCTCCACCGCATCCAGCGGCAGGGCAGCAAACAGAGCAGCCTCCGGGCCGGCGCTGCGGGCCAGGCGCCGCTGGTGGTCCAGCAGCGCGCGCCCAATCACCGCCGCCACCGTGTGGAGCTGCGTGCGGGGCAGGGCGGGGCAGGGCAANGGTAGGGAACGGGCANTTTAGGCGCAAACAGGGGACAGCTAAATACAACAAGTAGCTGGCTGTCCTGTTGCAGACGCGTGCCGGGCTTCAAAGCATGCACGATCTGCTCCTCAACTGCCGCTGAACCACTCACCCGCCCGATGTTGAGGAAGGCGTCCACCTCGGGCGGCGTATCGCGGTAGTACCCCACCCCGCTGTCGCCCAGCTTGAAGCAGTAGCCGGGCACAGCGCCGCGCCAACCATTGGATGGAATGAAAGCAGCGCCGTCCTCTGCCGCTTGCAGGACGGCTTCTCGCTCCGCCTCGGCAGCTGCTGCAACCTCGGCTGAATCCACCTCCATGGCTGCTGGGCCGCCGTCAGGCTCCTCCTGCTGCTGCTGCAATGGCAGAGCTGACTGCTGCTGCTGCTGCTGCTGCGTCAATGGAGCCGCGGCGCTGCTGGGCCCTGCTGCGCCAGCTGGCTGCTGCTCGCCGTCCTGCAAGTCAACCACCTCTGCCTCATGCCCTGCACCACTGCCGCTCGTCACTGCTGCCCGTGCGGCTGCGGCCTCTGCCTTGCGGCGCTCGGCGTCGGCCCGCCGCCGCTCCGCCTCCTCCATCATCTGCTTGGCAAACAGCACCACGTGCTGCGCCTGCAGCGTCTTGCGCTTGAAGTCGGGCAGCAGGTGCAGCAGGGACCACAGCTCCTGCACGCCGCCCTCCAGCGCCGCCTCCTGCGCCTCGGCGGTGGGAGCTGCTGCCACTGCATCGTCCCAGCGCGCCTGCTCCCGCGCCAGGCGGCGGTGCGCTGCCGCCGCGTGCTGCTCGCTCACATACCGGTCCAGCTGAGTCAGCTCGCCGTGCAGCCGCTTGTCAAGGTCGTCTAGCACGGCCGCGACGCGCGTGCCCAGCATGTGCTTCACTGCATGGGGGGCAGGGGTGCGCCGGGTGGATGAGCGCCAAGGTGGGTTGCATCCCATGCATTGCATCCCATGCATGACAGTGAGGGGAGCGCGCGCATGCCATGCTACCCCAGCATACGACCTGTCGCACCAGTGCTGCAGGCACGTATTGTGCAGACCATGCCATGCCATGCCTGTCCGGCGGCATGCTCTGCAGGCGCAAATCATGCCATGCCTGCCGAGCAACGCTCTGGCCCCGCACCTCTGCTCTCCTGCAGGTCCAGCTCCTGCTCCTCCTCCTCCTGCGCGTCACGGTACCTGCTCTCAACCGACTGCAGCCAGGCGTCCGGGCCGCGCGTCATGCCCCAGCCGGCAAAGCCGCGGCTGCAGGTGCATGAGTGGGGAGATGGAGGCAACCTTGTGATAGAATTGTGTGTCAAGGCACATGGCACAGCTGATGCAAGCATGCCATGCCATGCCATAACCCTGCTTGCAGCGACATGGCATGGCTGTGTTTTGGAATGCGGCATCGCATGGTGTGGCATGACACATGGCATGGAGTCGCATGGCATGGCAGTCTGCTATGGGGCAGTCCATGGCATGTCATATGACAGCATGGCATGCCATGCCATGCCATGCCAGCATAGCCAACCGCAATGGGGCAGTCCATGACACGGCAAACTCGGCATGGCTCGAGCATGGCATGGCATGGCAGACCACATTGGAGCAGTCCATGGCATACACGTGAGGATCTGTGCACTCACTCTGCCGCTGCATCCAGGTGCAGGGTGAAGGCCTGCCGGGCCGCCGCCGCCTGCTGCTCCAGCTGCTCCAGCCGCTGCTGCGCCGACTTGAGCTCCATCTCGGCCTGCGCGCGCAGGTAGGCAATCTTCTCCTGCACGCCGACAACAACGGAGCAAGTACGGTTTCGGAGCCTGTATGCATGTCCAGCCGCTTCCAGCCGCTGCACAACTCGCTACTGCAAGCACCACAGCGTTCAGCCCACCTGGGCATCTGCATCCATTTTGGACGCCTCCTCCGCCCTCCCCTCCGCCGCCAGCAGCTTGGCCAGCTGGGAGGCGGTGTTGATCTGCAGGCGCTTCCACGCGTTCACGGTGCTGGTGGACGCGGCTTCAATGTCGGGCATGCCTTTCAGGGCAGCCATGGACACATCCAGGGCTGCAGGGGCGGGAGGGGCAAGCCAGTGCGCAGGATGAGCTGGATTTGGCCCGGCATGGAGGCATAGGAGCGCGATGCAAGCATGCGCCAGACCCACATTTGTGCTCACTTGGCATCAAGCCAACCAGCAGCCCATTTCACGCCTGGGCNGCTGTCAGGCCATGCCCACCCCTCACCTGCGATGCCCTTCTCCGCCACCCGAAAGCTCTGCTCCAGCAGCAGCAGTGCGCGGGCCAGCAGCGCCTCACGCCCCAGCGCCTCTACCCCGCTCTTGCTGCGCCGCGGCCGCTTAGCGGGGCGGGCCGCCTCCTCSTCCTCGTCATCACCAGAGTCGCCCTCGTCATCCGACCCAGCTGCCGCTGCCGGCGCTGCCGCCTGCGCCCTGGTCCCGCCAGACTGCTTGGCTGGGGCGGCTGCATCCTCTGCCTTGGCCATGAGCCGCATGGCCAGGGTGTTGAGGTGGGTGCACAGGTTGCGCTCTGCCTCCTGCGGGGTGGGACAGGGCGGAGGGGGATGAGGCCCCAAGTGGGATAAGCTGGAGGGGAATGGAGGCGGTTGGCTGGTGTTGATGCACGGCGCAAGCTGAAAGCACCCAAGTAACCTCTGCAGAACAAACTGCACAACACACAGTGGGATGATTGGATAATGCCACCACACACATGACATGTCCAACGCGCAGCCGCAGTGTGTGCACACCTGCAGGTCAAACTGGGCCTGGTCCACCAGGCGCTGCATGATCTCCTCCATACTCAGCGTGGTGCCCATGCCCAGCTGCCCCTNCGCCGCCATCTCACGCCACGCCCGCGTCAGCTGCGGGTNGATGCATGCCTGCCGCAGCTGCGGGGAGGGAGCAGGGGGCCAGGCAGCGCAGGAAAGGGGGGCTCAAGAACTGGATGCTGCAGCGCAACCATTCTAGCACGTTTAATGTGCTGCATTTCGGTGTCAGAAGCAGAGGTTGCAGGCGCATTGCACAGGACGTCCAGCACAGAGCCAGCCTGCTCGCAGCGCACACCTGCGACAGGTTGTCAGCCGCCGCCAGCTCCAGCCGCTCTGCCTGCTTGCTGGCACGGCGCTGGGCGGCGCGCCGCTTGGCGGGGCTGGCCAGCTCAGAATCGTCGCCGTCTGGACCCTNCGCCTGCTGCTGCCTGAACGTGGCCAGCTCCTCACGTGACTGCCGCGCCCGCTCCACCACCTGCGCAACAATAGTGTTGGGGGCTAGGCGCGTGACATGGCAAGCAAGATGGGACTAACAGAAGGCCGCCCAGCCTTGACGCAGCCACACAGCTCCCAACCACCCCTTCAGCACGTGCCTGCTCGTAGAAGGCGCGCTCGCCCGCCTGGAAAGCCAGCCAGGTAGGCCACAGCGTGCGGTGCGGCAGGTGGAACTCCTGAGCCACCACCGACTTGGTGTTTCTCCACATCAGCGGCCGCAGCACGCGGCCCAGCAGGTCCCAAGCTGCAGTAGTCGCGGGGCCCTCCTCCCCGCCGGCAATGTGATCCGCAATCATGCGCCGCCAGGCAGCCGTCTCTGCGGTGCGAGCGAAAGTGGGAAGGGGGCGACGGATTTGAGCACGCCTAAAGTGCTGCCAACCACAAGTCAAAGCAAGCTGCCCGACTTATAATGAGCAGACCGCAGGCAGCTGTGTGCAACATCCCGGCATGGCACTGAATGCTGTTGTGGACCCACCTCCAAAGGGCTGGTGCTGCAGGGTGTGCAGCAGGGCGTGCAGGTCGGCCAGCTCGTTGCGGTGTGCACCCATCGGCGTGCCTGCGGGCAGGAATGGACGCAGCAGGGCAGGCTGATGCAGCCGTGGAAGCAGAGAGCAGTCCAGGCATAGGGCCAGGAAGGTGAAAGGGCACACCCACCCAGGTTCCAGTGCCGGCTCACCTGTGACACACCACCGGTGCACAGCGTGCATGCGCTCGCACATCGTGCCGGCAGCAGACAGCGGGCCCACCATTTGGGCCTACCAGGAGCAGGGCAGAAGGATCGCTCAGGTTCTGGTGCATTGACACAGGACAGCCGTGCAATGCAAACACATGCTGTCGATGTTGCACGCATGCACTCTCTACCATTCATAGTTCTGCCACGACCTTCACCTGCACAACACCCTGCCCAGCATTTGCAGCTCACCTCGTCAATGACGAGGCGCCACCAGCGGACTTGCAGCAGCGGGCAGTGGGGCACTGCATACTTCTTGGGCCGCCGGAAGCTGCGCGCGTTGGGCACAAAATTGACCTGCGGGGCGGGGTTGGGACAGGAAGGCAAAGACACGTCTCCAAGCCAATAAAAATGGCTGCCCAAGCATTAAAGTCTGCATTGGTCATCAAACCAGTGCCGGCTACCCTCACCTCTGCCCGCAACACGTCAAAGGAGGTGAGCACGACGTCGGCGCTCTGTAGGCGGCGCAGCGCAGCCTTCACCTCGGCCTCGGCGYCGAAGGYGGGCGCAATGTCCTCCCCTGCACGGCAGTGGGCAATGGGGTGGCAGGGTTGGATCCCATAGGCTGAAGCAAGCACACAGCTAGTACAACGCCTGTCTGGGTCCACTCCTTCTGTGGCCCACCACTCACCCAACTACGCACACCACCCCCACCCGCCTCCCACCCACCCGCCAGCAGGCGGCCGTACAGCTCCATCTCCCGCTGCGCCGGCTTCTGCCGCTTCTTCTCCTTGGKCTGGTCCTGCAGCGCGCCCGACAGCCCTCGCAGCCCATCATACACCTCCACCGTCAGCGCGTTGTGGGCGTGGTTGGACAGCTCTGCCTGCCACTGCTGCAGCAGCGCCGGGGGGCACACCACCAGCGTGCCGCCGCACGGCACCTGCCCATCGCTGCCGTTGGTGTTTGCGGCGGCAGCAGCTGAGGAGGGCTCCTCCGCAGCAGGCTGCTCGTCCGCATCAGAGGCGGTGCCTGCAGCCTCCAGCCCGTCCTGCTGGCTGCTCCTCGCCCCCGCGCTGCTGGGGGGCGGCGGAGCCAGTAGCCGGTAGGGCGGCGGGTTGGCCAGGAACAGTGCCATCATCTCAACCGTCTTGCCTGCAGCAGGGACAGCCGGCAGCAGCCAATGAGAGTGGAGTGGGGTTGGTAGCATGGCGCAGGCTGCAGGATGCACTGGCCAGCAGGGATGCTGCGGTGCCGACCAGAAGTGCACGCCTCCTCTCCTCTCGCACCACCGCCCCCAACAGCCACTCACCCAGGCCCATCTCCTCGCACAGCAGACCGCCGCTGACCTCTGGCAGGGGCGGCCCCACGGGCTGCAGCTGCACACCCCCGTCCAATGGGTTGTGCCACACCCGCAGGCCGGAGGGCAACGTGAGCGGCTGCCACAGCAGGCTGGTGGTAGGCAGCGCCGACTTGCGGCTGCACGGGTCTGCTGGGGCTGCACCAGCAGCTGGGCTGTCTGCGCTGCCGCCAGCTGCCTCAGGGTCAGGCTTGATGCCCTCCCCCGCTGCACCATCTTCACTGCCGCTGCCTGCACCGCCGCCCAGCGACTCGCGCCAGCGCAGCCAGGCCAGGCAGCGGCGCTGGTAGCGGAAGAGCGTGCAGGCGAGCCCCGGAGGCTCAGCCGCCTCCATCTGCCAGTCCTCAGGCAGTGCCAGCCGGAACACCGAATCGCGCAGGTTGGACGTGTCACTGCCCCCCGCCTGCTGCTGGTGCCCGCCGGCATCCTCGCCAGCCGGCCCTGGCGGTGGCACCTGCTCCGCGCCAGCCGCCCCCTGCTCCTGCTGCTCGGGCTGGGCCTGCCACCAGCCGCGGCGCAGCTCCCCGCCCAATGGCAGCTGCTCATCTGCCTCCTCCTCGCTGCTGGTGGCAGCCACCGCCTCGTGCAGCTGCTGCCAGTGGTCCACCAGCACCGCGGCATGAGTACTGACCTGCAGCAGATGGCACAATGTAACGGCAGAAGTGTCCAACTCGGCCCTGCCAAGTTCACAGCCCTCCTGCGAGGCAAGCATCCCGGAGGGCCAGCTGACCACAAGGTAAGATTACAATGACCCATCACTCAGGTCCCCCACCTCTGCGTCATCGGCAGCCTCAAAGAAGGGCGGCAGCAGCGCCACTCCCAGCAGCACGTGCAGCTGCTCCTGGCCGCCCTCCTCCTCAGGCTTCTGCAATGCCACTGCCCGCACGCAGCAGGCCACAGCGCCTGCCTCCTGCAGCGCAGCCAGCGCTGCCAAAGGGCCCCGCCGTCCCAGTGGCTTGACAAACTGCAGCCTGCCGCCGTCCAGCAGCTGGGCCTCCTTGGGCCCAAAGCGCAGCTGCAGCTGGGCCGGGGCAGGCGCCACGCCAAACGCGCCACCCCGCCTGCACATGGTGGAGAACGATGCAGCTCATGAGGTATGCAGGGGAAGCCCTAGGACGCCTTAGCGCAACGGACAACAGGAGGCTCGGCATTGGGCAAGGCATGCGCTGGCGAGCGGCGGCAATAGCAACGCGACAGGCGGCAGCAGCAAGAGCACGGCGCAGCCGCCTGGCACGCCAGGGATCGGCTCATTACGACACCCACCTCTGCCACCCTGCGATCAGGGCGGGCTCCCTCCCTTTGGCGCCCTCTTGCGCCTCCTCCATTTGCGGGCAAGCTCGCTCGGCGGCTCACAGCGGCATAGCAGCCTGCTGGTCTGATCCTTAGCCTATCACAGTTGCAGTGGAATTGCGTCAGGCGCGCCATGCTCAAACCTGCAAAATGGTCTCGCATGGGGGCTCCCAGCCCCGCCATTTCGTGCTCGGCCAACTTGTCGAGCTCACGTCCCAATCTTGCAGACCCTACAAGCTGCCGCAAAGCCCTCCCCGCTGCGGTCGGAACTCACATGGCGTTTGTTTGCACCGCTGCAGCCCTTTCAGCCTGCCAATTACACGCACAAGCACGCAAGCATGTGCACAGGCTGCAGCGGCGCGGTCACCAGCAGCGGCTGCAGCCGCCGCAAGCCGCCGCTGCCGCCGGTGATGATGGCCCAGGTACGCTCAGATCAGGTTGGCACGCTGTGCGTTGTAAAAGGCACCGCCTTCGCTTGATCTAACCACACCTGACTKAACCCCGCCTGTGTGCAGGGCCGCTGAGCAGCAGGGACGAGGCGGAGCGGCTCAACAAGCTGCTGCAGCCCACCAAGCCCATCACGTGAGTGTGGCACCAAGCAGCTGGTGAAGCAGCAGTGTTTGCTCCCGTGCTGGCAAGCYCAGCTCCAACCAGCTGCCCCTCGCCATCGCAGGGGAGAGGAGCTGCGCCAGCTTGTTTTGGACAAGTGGGGCGTGAGCTACGACGTCACGCTGCAGCGGCGGGGCAAGAACATGTACCTTCACGTCATGTGAGGGGTGGGGCTGCGGAGAGGGGGGCTGACTGCAGGAGGGGCTGGCTGGCGCATTCTCATTCACTTATGCACTCGTGCATTGATCATGTGCATTGATCCTTCCAAGCGACAGAAGCAGCTGCCCGCTCATGCAACGCCTTCTCATGACCCGTGCACTGCCCGTGCAGGTGGAAGTTCCTGGAGCAGCAGAGCTTCCCGCTCACCGAGGAGGAGTACATGGCGCAGGTCTGTCTGCAGTGGGAGGGGCAGTGCCTGCGCTTGGGGCCTCCTCTAGGGGGCGAGTGCCACTGGTTGCTGCTGCTGCATGCACTTTGCCCAACTGTCCTTGCCTCTTTCCCTCTGACAATCCCACACCGTGCAGCTGGATGCCGTGTGCAGCTACTTGAACCTGTGGGAGGTGGCTGACCGGGTGCGGGACGGCATCGCGGGCTCGCGCCGCCACCCGGGCTACACCGCAGGTGGCAGCGCACGGGCCGTCAGCATCAACCTGGATGTCGATGTGGGCGGCATGGGCAGGTGGGTTGCAGGGAAGAAAGGGCATGGAAGAGGTGCTGGGGGCACGCCGGCATGGCGCCGTGTTCCGGGGCGCCTGCCTGGGTTGCTGACCCTGCACGTACCCCTCTCTTCCATCCGCAGGTCGGCTGAGTGGAACACCTTTTGAGCAGCGGCAAGTTGGAGCAGACAACCGCCTCACACTGCTTAGCGTGCCACCTCGGTTTCCATGGCGCCCTGTACCCATCACCCATCCCCTGTACCATGCCTGCCCCCTCTGCCCCTCGGCTTCTTCTTTTGCGTACTGTCCGATCTGATGGTGACTCATTTATTGCCGGTGCTTTCTGAAATCTGGATATTCTGACGATTCTCACAGGCAGTGCACCCGCGCCAATGGCAGCCAGAATGGAGGCCTTGGGCTAACTGCTGACTCTCTTGCCAAGCTGAATCCTGTAACCATGTTTTACTCTGAATATTCAGAACGTGCAGCGCACAGGGAGAAAACACATAGCTGCCCAGCGACCAAGGCAAGCCGGKKGTACACNAAGTGCAAGGGGAGGTTAGGGAGGGAGGGAGGGAGGGGTGGCGCCGTCACGGGGGAGCGCCGCTGCTGCTACCTAGTCGAGTCGTTAGTTAGGGTGCTAGCTGGCGGGGGCCCCCTGTCTCACGCCCAGTAGTCGCGCGGGTCGGCCACGTGGCCGGCAAGCGCAGAGGCGGCGGCGGTGTAGGGAGATGCCAGGTAGATCTGGCCCTCCTTGTGGCCCATGCGCCCCGGGAAGTTGCGGTTGGTGGTGGACACGCACACCTGCGGGGCGGGGGAGGAGCAGGGAGCAGAAGATGTGAAGGAGGGGCAGTGTGGGCTTGGAGGCTGCAGGTGGGGCCCAGATAGGGATGCCACCAGGAATGCAGCGGCGGCGTAGCAGCAGGGGCGGCAGAGCACCCCTCAGTAGCAGCCAGAGCATCCATCGTCAGCAGCCAGCCTCAGCAGCGCGTTGATCACTCCTCACCTCGGGCTCGTTCATGCGCGCAAAGGTGTCGCGAGGGCCGCCAAGGCATGCCGCGCAGCTGGGGGCCGCCGGCGTCACGCAGCCCGCCGCCTCAAAGATCTGCGCCGCCGTCTTGCCGTCGCAGCCGGGCACAGGCAGGGTGTACACATCCCCCCACACCTGGAGCAGGACAGTACGGGAGACAGCGGCAGGCAGCATCAGCGGGCAGGTTCAAATGTCCGCCGCTAGGAGGTTTGCCTACCAAGCGCATGGTCCCTGCAAACTCGTGCCTGGCTCTCTGCCACCCAATCACCACCTGCTTCCCGGCTGCGCACCTTTTGTGTGGCGGGCACCAGGTAGGTGGGCACCTTGACCTCGCCGCCCGCCTTGTGCAGCAGCTTGGCGGCCGCCATGAAGTCCTCGGTCTTGCCGCCCGTGCTGTGAAGGGGAGGAGTGGGCCGCAGAGCGGAGTCAATTACTGGAGCGCCTACTGTGCAGCCACGCATGGCTCCTGTGACCCACATCATACTGCCAGTATGATAGCCAGGGAGCCCGACGAAGCTGCCAAACCGCCTGTGCCCCYGCCGCACCAGGAGCCGATGTAAACGCGGTCAATCTTGACGTCGCGGCACTCGCGCGCCAGCTTGCGGTTGTCGGGCGAGTGCGGCGCCGCCACCACCGGCTCCAGCTTGCTCACGTCAAAGCGGTAGTCTGGGTGGAGAGTGGAGAGAGAGGGGGGAGAGGGACGGAGGAGGGTGAACCATGGGGGGGTANTGCCAGCCCGCGGTGGCGCAGCTGCACATCAAACAAACTGCGCAATGACGGCCCCATGCAGGCCTGCGACCCATTGCAGCGTGCCGACCATGCTTGTTCTCCCTCACCCGCAAAGAAGGAGGCCATGTCGTCCGAGTAGACCGGCTCGTACGCCTCCGAGGTGCGCGACTCCACGTAGTCAAACGTGGTCTGTGCAGGGTAATGGGTGGGCGGGGTGGGTTGTTGATAAGCAGGCAGCACTGCGTGCTGCGCAGGCCAGCTGGCACCCGCAGCGACGCCAAACTGCTTGGCAGTGATGCGCACAATGAACCTGCGCCTTTCCACCGTGCCCATTGCCCCTGCACAGCCCAACCACCAGCCACCCAGCTGCACAGCCCTACCTGGTCGGCGGGGATGACGCCGTTCTTGCCGCCCGCCTCCACCACCATGTTGCAGATGGTCATGCGCTCCTCCATGTTCATGCCCTTGACGGCGTCGCCCACAAACTCCATGGCGCGGTACGTGGCGCCTGCGCGAGGCCACGGCGGGGGCGGGCGGAACGCAGGTGGGTGGGCAAGTGTGGGCAGCAGGCAATGTGCACTGGAATTGGCCACAGAACCGGGGAAAAATGGATGCAATTTCCCAGCACGGCGGCAGCGCCTGCCCCCTGTCCAGGCTGTTGCGCTCACCGGCCACGGAGATCTCGCCGATGATGTGGAGGATGAGGTCCTTGGCCAGCAGCCAGGGCGGCATCTCGCCGTCAAGCGCAAACCGCATGGTGGGCGGCACCTGCTCGGGCATGGGATGCAGATGCAGCACAGTCAGAAATGGCTCAGCACACCACACTCACCGGGCAATGGCAGTGCTCCTGCCCTACCATGCAGGCACCTTTCCTTGACAAGCAGCGCCCCACCAGCCCCACCGCACCCCACCTTGATCAGCAGCTTGCCGGTGCCCAGGATGAAGCCGGCGTCGGTGTTGCCCACACCCGTGGCAAACTGGCCAAAGGCGCCGGCATTGCAGGTGTGCGAGTCGGTGCCGAACAGCACCTCACCTGCACGCGAGAGAAGGTTGCGGCGCGGCAGCAGGGTGGGAGGGCGGGAGCTGCATGCACTGGTGCTGTTTCACGCACCATACAAGCGTCAATCCCCGTGCGATGCGACTGACATGCGCAGGCAGTGTCACACAGTTTCTACCAGCGCCCCTGCCAAGCAGTGGGCACATGCCTCCCTTGCAGCGCACCGGGCTTGCAGTGGCCCTCCTGCGCCAGCGCCACGTGGCACACGCCCTTGTAGTCGGGGTTGGCCCGGAAGTCGCCGCGGTCCTTGATGTCGTAGAAGTACTTGATGTTGTCTGTGGGAGGGGCGGGCAGGTGCGAGGGTGCAGCAGCTTGTGAGGGCAGGTTTGAGCGGTGCAGCAGCGTGTGAAGGCAGGTGTGCATGCCCGAGCAGCACGGTGTGCCTGCCTGCCTCGGTCTACTGCCACCCCAAGCCCAACCGCACCGTCGCCCTTGCGCCACCCCGCCCCACCCAGCCGCACTCACACTTGTCGGCCATCTCGCGCAGGATGTCCACGTTGCGGTTGGCGCGCGGGTCGGAGGTGAAGATGTAATGGTCGGGGATGATGACCACGCGCTCAGGGTCCCACACCTGCGGCCCCCACCAAAGTAAGCGGCAGTAGCAGCGGTGAGCACTTGCAGCAGCAGGACCATGAGCCCAAATGCTGCTGCCTCGTTATCCCCAGGTCCCCAGGGTCTCCTAGCATTCTGCAAAAAATGTGCCAAATGCTCTGCAGCAGAGGAGCTTCTAGCAGCAGCGAGGCACATGCGGCAGCAAGTCAGCTGCTCAGAGGCAGATTCTGCGGGCTGGCGCAGCGCTAAAGCACTGCATCCCAAATGCACCTGCGCGTCCTCGCCAAACTCCTTCTGGAAGATGCCAAAGGTGCCGGGGCCGCACACATCGTGCGTGAGCAGCTTGTCCACACCCGTCCACACCTGCACCCACAGCAGAGGTGCACCGAGGGCTGTCAGCGGCTGATCGATCAGCAGTGGTTCATGGCCACTGCTGCTGCTGTCGCAAGTTTGGCACCGGATCAGCTTGCGCTGCAACATACAAAGCTGCAACGGGCTGCGAGGCAGGGGCCTGAAGCTGCGGCGATCCCAGCTGCGGCCGGCCGCCCCCTACGCACGTTGTCACCNAGGCACGACCGAGGGCTTGTCCGAGTGCTTGGCCAGNAATCTTCTCGGTCATGGTCATGGCCTTCTTGACCTGCAAGCGCACGGNCGGTGGGAGCAGCAGCCCAGTGTGCAGGCGCCGGGCCCGGAGCAGCCGCGGCAAGCTGGCGGCGGCGCCCGGGCCCTNGCCCCGACCCTGCACCCCTGCCAGAGGCGCTCACAGCCNGGCCAGTCCACATCCATGCGACTTGCAATTGGCGGGGCGCAGGGGCTGCAAGCTGACCACGGCATGGGAGACTCACGCTGCCAGTGCTGCTGGGCGAGCGGCTGGGGGTGGGCGGCGCTGCAACGCACGCCACGCGCAGCTGGCCGCGGCGGCTGCCCGCGGCTGCCCGCAGGCCGCAGCGCTGCTGCTGGAGGGCGGACGCCATGTCTGCTCTACCACACGTCCAGCCACGCCACTGATCAAGTGCAGGACCGCGACCGGAGACTCAGGCACGGGCTGCAAGCCCCCGGCGCAAAAGCCCTCATCCAGCTGGGCGCGGCGCCAGCCGGGCGGCGGCGCACGTGAGCAGCCCGGCGGCCACATTACTTTCTCCTGGTTTGTGTGGCCGCATGCAACCTACTGCAGCTGCCACAAACACAGGAACACAGTGTCCTCGCAAATTCAGCAGGTTGTCAGGCCGGCGGTACAGCTAGCTGAGGCTGTGTGGCTGCTTCCCCCAACTTCGCTGCCTTACGCCGAGTTGCACTACCCTGCCAGTTACTTTATTTACATCACGAAATCCGCTGCTTCTTGAGCTGCTGCTCAGCAGCCTGCTCAGCCTGCACTAGATCAGGCTCTACCCCTGTTACCGCCGTGCCGTCTGCATCTGCTGCTGCTGCTTGCCCTGCCACCGCCGCCTGCTCACTGCCGTCCCCCAGGTCATACGCCTGCTCCTGCGTCACAAACTCGTGGCGCAGCTGGCGCAGGCTGGCTTTCGAGCTCAGTCCTGCCTCCAGATCCGCAGTGTAGGCCACAGCCACTGTACGCTTGTCTGGATCCGCCGCCTGGCAGCGGGATGCGGGGCGGGGCAGTGCGAGGGCATCATCACCGGTTTGCCGGTTGGCATGGCAAGCAACACAATCCATTCTCACACACTTCTGACACATGCCACCCTGAACCCCACCCAGCAGCGCACCTCGTGCAGGTGCAGCGTGATGCGCACAGTCAGCGGTCCCTCACGCCGAGCGGTGCGCCGCACCACAAATGGCGGCGCCGCCAACGAGGCAGGCTTCAGGTGTGCGTCCTGCAGGATCAGGGGGCAGGGTTGAGAACAGCAGGCTTTGGGAACACCACCGCCTTGATGCATCAAAGGGCCCTGTCAGTTAATCCCCAGTAGCAGCTCGCGTGACGATCAACACTGCCCCCTGCTGCTCACGTCAAATGCAAAGTCGACCGACTGCACCATGGGCAAGAGGCACTTGGGCCCGTGGCTGCTCTGCACAAANCACTGAGAAGGGGATGGCCACTTCCCTTCCGCCGCCTCCCTCACTGCCGCTGCTGCTGCTGCTGCTGGTACTACCGCTGGCGCCACCACCGTTCTGGTCTTCCCTCTCGTCCCCTTCTGCCTCCTGCTTTACGGCTGCCGGTGCCGCCCCTTCAGCTTCTGCTGGCTGACTGCCCTTNCTGTCTGCTGCATCACTACCGCTCTGCTTGCTGCTGCCTGCTGCTGCGCTCGCTGCTGTGCCTCTACTGNCCTGCTACCTGCCCTGCTGCCTGCCCGCTGCCGCCGCTGCCGCTGCTGCTGTGCTGCTGGTGGCCCACCACCACGGCATCCCGCCGCACGTAGCGTGGCACGTCCAGGCCCAGCCGTTGCGCCAGGCGCCTCATCACCTCGTCGCAGCGCGCGTGGCAGGCAAACCCGCCGCTCTTCACCGCCTTGTTGTCGTGCTGCGGGAAGCAGTGGCAGGGTGTGGTTGGGGGTTGGGATTTGGTGCCACAGCGGGTTAGGACTGCGTGCCGGTGTACGCAACAGAAGGGGCATGCGCCATTGCAAGCCAGTCATGGCAGGCCAGCCAGAGCCGGCCGGCTGCCAGCCAGAGCCAGCATGGTGCCAGCCAAATCCAGCATGCTGTACCTCCAGCCGCCCTCCCCACCTGCGTGCGCTGCAAGTTGATGATGACCAGCTGGCCAGGCTCCTCCTTGCTGCCACCCTTGTACGTGCGCGTCGCCTTGAGCGGCAGGTTGCAGGCTGGCACATAGGATAGTGGCGCAGGAGAGGCCAGGTCAGTTGCACCAAAAAGGCAGCTGCCAAAGCAAGTTTTGCCGCACCTTGCACAGGCACCAACACAGCACAGAGCCACCAGCCGCTTGTTACACGCAGCAACTGCCTGCCTTGGCACGCACTCCTCTGCGCAGCAGCACTGCTTACCCGGCGTGATCTGCAGGCTGGTGCCCAGGCAGATGGCCAGGTCGGCCTCGCGAGCATGCTCCTCTGCATTTAAGGGGACAAAGAGGGCCAGCCTGTTCAAGCACATGTAGCTTGCCACACCGCCGCTTTGTTCCAGCAGCATGCAGGCGCAGGTTGCATTTCTTGTGGTTGCGCAGCTTCCATGCCCCACCATGCATCTCCACGTCGTGCCCCGCACCCGACAGCGCCAGCTCATCCTCGGGCAGTGCGTCCTCCCAGTCCAGGATGTGGTCCCGCAGCGAAGCAGAGCAGCCCGGCTGCCGCAGAGGACAACAGCGCAGGTATGTGAGGACACACAGTGAAGGACGCCATGAGCAAACATTGGCCAAGCAGCTCACCAGGCCGGCAACGGCAGTGTCCACCTTGCCTGTCAGGCTGTCCAGCGGCACAGCAGCTCGCTGCATCGCCCTCGCACCTGGCTGCACCGCCGCCCGGTGCGCTTGAAGCCCACGGTCTCAATCTCAAAGTCGCGGATGTATTCAGTGCCTGCATGGGCGGGGTTGGCAGGGGATAAAGAAAACGCATGTCGGGGGCATACCAGCACACTGCTCAGCCTCTCTGCTGCAATGCCAGGCGGCTGGTGCCTGCTAGGCAAAGGCAAGTGCCTTGCTTGCCACCCCAGAACCACGCCCAGCGGGCCGCCCTTGCTCCTCACCGCACGTGTGGCACCGCTCTGCAAAGCAGTTGCCGTGCAGCTCAGCCAGGCGGTCGCGGGGGATGCCGGAGCGCAGGTGCAGGCCGTCCACGTTCTGTGACACCAGGTAGTCCAGCTTGCCTGCCTGCATGAGGCCCACCAGCACCTGCATGGGGGTGGCGGGAGGCAGGCAGGCACGCAGAGGGCTCGGCTGCCCGGGTCCGCACATGCGTTCAGCAGCATGAGCAAGGCACASA
>JADXDR010000016.1:85291-131568 GCA_025026875.1 Chlorella ohadii
GGGTGTTGCACAGTTGGGCCGTGCAGCGCACCCCCAGCACCCCCGGCCGCACCTGGTGCGTGAGGGAGGGCTTGGCGTGTGTGAAGGAGACCTTGGGTCGGGGCAGCGGCTGGCCCGCGCGCTGCAGCGTCCAGATGCCGCTGGGGCCCCGGAAGTCGGGGATGCCGCAGGCGGTGGAGATGCCGGCGCCGGTGAAGGCGATGATGCGGCGCGCCTGACGCACCTGCGCATGTGAGGGGACACACGAGCACAAGCAAGCAGTGGAGCTGCCTGCGCAGGTTTGGCAGGCCCGCTGGTTCAGTACAGTGTAGTGGGGCAGCACGGCAGCATCATGGCCCGTGCATGGACACGTGCGGTAACACATACCATGCTCATTCTCGGCCCCCAAGCCAACCAGACCTCCCATCGATCGCACCAGCTGCGCCAGGCGCTCCACTTTCGCCTCCACCTCGTCGGCCGTGTCAAACAGCTCTGGCGCGCCTAACTGGCCGCCCAGGTCCTCCCGGAAGCTCAGCTTCTCGGCATAGCCCAGCGACATGGCGCCAGGACCCTGCTGCCTGAAGATGGGAGGAGCAGCACCGAGCATTCGGGCTCTGCAACAATTCTGCRACTCGCGGCGGCGGCGGCGGCGGCGGCGGCGGCGGCGGCAAAGGCGGGAGCACAGAAACACGAGGCATTGAATGCCGKGGCTGCAGCTCACCTGCGGGCTGCGATCAACTCCTCCCTAGACCTGAAGGACGTGGCTACCGGCAGAGCGAGTTTGCCATCGCCTCCGAGAGCGCCCAGGAGCCGTTCTTGGCGCTAATAAAAAACCAAACGACCGATCAGGACGCAGCTTAAAGGCAGATCGAGGAAATTGGGCTGCTGCCTGGCCAGACATGGCGGCGGCCGCCGGCGGCGCAACATGAAGGGCGCCTGGCGTCCCAACCCATTGCTGCCAAGACCTGTGCTTCCGTTCGCGATCTTACTCCTGCAACCCAGCCTGTTCTCCCTGCCCTCTCGCCGCTTGACACTGGCTCGCAGCTATGCCGGCCCTCCCAGCCCTCCCCGCTGGCGCTCAGACCGCGGTCGATAAGCTCCAAGCAGTGTGGGACAAGGCGGCGCCGCACCTCAAGGTGGGCAGCCTTGCGCCGTCCTGGCCGCTGCTGTGCAGCTGCACCCGAGCCTTTGAGCCCCTGCCGTTTGTGTGCACTCGTCAGTGGTGGATGGGGAGCCCTCAGCTGCGCCGCCCAGCCAGCAGGGTGGTCGCTGCCGCCGCTGCTCCGCCGTCGCCGCCTGCCGCTCCATTGCGGCAGACTGCCCTGTCTTACATCCTTGCCTGCACACATCTTCCCTTTGCAGACCGCGCTCCATTGGGGCTACATTCCTGCCATCAGTGAGTGGCGGGCTGGGGCGGTGCACGGGGAATTGCTGCGTCACATAGCACAGCTTCCTGCGCCTGTTCGTATGCCGCCTGCTTGCCCCCGCATGCTTGCTTGCTCACCCACTGCCCGCCCTCCCTGCTTGCGCAGTCCTGCTTGGCATGACGCAGACGGAGCCGCGGCCGAGCTGGGGGCAGCTGCTGGGCCCCATGTGAGGGTGCTTTGCTCGTTTCTCCCCTGCGTTTTTCCTGCTCTTTTCTCCCTTCTCTTTCCCTTGTCTGCATACCATTTTTTTACCATTGCAGCAAGCAAGTGTCCATTCATTGGTTGTAACAAGCTGTTGGCGTTGAGGCGCAGGGCCAAAGCAGCGGGAAAATTGTATGCTACAGGCAGTGTTAGGATGAGAGGGCAGCAGCAGGGAGAAAGGAAACATGCACAGGAATATCAAGTAGTGGTTCTGCGGGCCCGCCGCCGCTCAGACGCCGCCCAGGTCGGTGACATTCAGCGGCGACAACGCGGCCTGCATGCGGCCCAGCGCACGTTCCACACGCTCCCGCAGCGCTTTGTCCGCGCACTGCACCTTGCCGCTCTTGGCGTTCACCACCACGTGCTGGCCGTCCACGTCCACAAAGATGAGGCCCTGCGAGGGGAAGGGCAGTGCTGGGTGTTGGTGAATGGGCCAGTGGGTACGTGCAGGCGGCGCCAGGAAGGGCAGGCCAGAGTCGCGGAAACTGGGCAGGCACTGGCCTTGCAGCAGAGCCGCAGGCAAGTTGGCACCACACAGCCCAGCGTTCCACCGGCCCAGCATTGCTTGCAAACACTCTATCAAGCCCAACATGCAGCCAGCCCTACCACCCACACTGCTTGCTCCGCACCTGGTCAGCATCCACACGCGCCGGCCCAAACTGCGCGCCCAGCAGCGAGGTGATGATGCCCGCCTCCGCTGCCGCTGCCGCCTCCACATCGCCTGCCGCCAGCGCCTTGTGCCGCTGCACTTCGATGGCGGGCAGGCCCGGCGGCTGGCCCGCCGCCTGCAGCACCACCGCCACCACTGCATCGGCCACCATGTCGGCGTCGCTGCCGCCGCACCACTCCAGCGTCACGGTGCCGCTGGCCCCAGAGGCCGCTGCCTCGCTGGGCTGGTACGTCAGTGTCACCGCGTCGCCGATGCGCAGCATCTGGGCGCCGCCGCGGCCGGGGGAGCCGGCTGCATCCACACGCCCCAGGTCGCCTGCACCCTGTGTTCCTTCGAACATCATCTCCAGGGCCAGCCGCACCTGCAGGAGCAGCGAGGGGGAGCCAACAGCCAGTGAGGCAGGTCAGGTTGAGACTGGCAGAGTAGCAGCAGCAGCAGAAACGACACTCGCTTCAGTGATGCAAGGTCAGCTGCAGGGCAGCMTTCTTGAGATGCAGTAGCATTTTTCATTCCAGGGTGAAGCATGTTGGTTAGCCAGCTCCTGCTTCTCCTGCTTGCCACACCACCCACCCCGCCAGCCTTATCATTCGCGCMCCTCTGAGAAGGGGCGGTGCAGCGCCAGCACCTGCCGCTGCACCACACGCCCCGGGTGGAGCTTGGTGAAGCGCGGGAGGTCTTCATGGTGCATCAGGGAGCGGGCGCCGCCGCGCCCCTGCACCAGCAGGCCCCGCACCGGCTGGCCCAGCCGCGCCGCCTTCTCGCCCAGCCGCCCCACCACCTTGGCCGTGCGCTCCGCCTTGTGCTCAATCAGCACTGACTGCGTGACCTTGGGCATGTACAGCGTGCGGGGGATGCCCAGCGCTGCCGCGTGCTGCTCCAGTGCCTGCAGCACAGCGAGGCGGCGATGGTGGTATGGTGTCAGGCTGAGCAGCACCAACAAGCTCCAGCGGTGGAGCTGCCAACCACACGAAGCCAAGCCGTGCTGCGATGCTCCTGCACCTGCCACCTGCATTGCATCCAACCAGTGGCAGGCAGTGCAGCAGCGACCCACCCACCAACCGTTCCATGGTTCCTCAAGTGCAAAGCCCACCTTTTTGAGGCGCCCCATCTCGTTGGCCTCGCCATGCACCAGCACCACATGCGGCGGCTGCATTAGGAAGCGAGGAAATTGGCAGCGGTGCTAAGATGGCAGTAAAGCACGAGGCACAGGCAGCAGGATAGGCCGCATGTGCAAATCCAGGGATGTGGGATGCAGTGTGAATGCAAGCATGCGTGTGGCACGCACCTGCAGCGTGTCCAGGAACTCGCTGGTCTGCGGGAAGTCGGCGTGGGCAGAAAAGGAGATGGCGTCCACCTGCATGCGCAGCGGCACCTGCGGAGGGAGGGGAGGCGCAAGAAGACATGCAAAAGATTGTGCACAGGGACCACTGCCGGAAGTAATGTGCCTGGCCAGCTTCCTTGTCGCAGCCCAAACCAAACAGCATCGCTGTAGTGCCTGCCATCAGAAGAATGGTGACCGCAAACCCACCTTGACGCCGTTGCGCGTCATCACCTCGGCCGGGTTGCCCAGGATGTCGCGTGCCAATGTGCCCTGCAGGCACGAGCAGCAGCACATCGCATGTTGAGCTTGCAGTGCACTGGGGCACCACCGGAGCAGGCATCACCATGCAGCATGCCATGCGAGCTCATCCCGCAGCCACCCTCAGCACATGAAGCGCCAATCATTACCCGCACCTGCACCGCAAAGTCGGCGATGACCACGCAGTTGCGGGGGTCCTCACACCACGCCTCAAACAGCTCGCGCGACACACCGCTCTGCAGGGCCCAGAAGGTTGGGGATGGCAATGTCAGAGCCTGGCGGGATGCCGGCCAGTGGGGGATGTGCACATGGCAGGCTGGTGAAGGCTACAGGTCATCTCTGAGTCAAGCCGGTGCTGGTAGCCGCTGCACCCCATGCCCGGCAGCAGCGCACCTGCAGCATGGAGGGTGTGGCCATGACGACGCAGGGCCCCACGTCGTCAAACTGCGCCGCCGACTTGAGGTGCGAGATGTGCTTGAACTGGAAGGGGTTGGCCACGTTGAAGGCCGCCTTGATGTCGTCGTTCATCATCTCAATGTACGCCTGGTACACGCTGATGGCGCGGCGGGCCAGGCCGCTGGCCTGCCGGGGCACAGGCGGGGCCAGGTGGTGCGCTAACAGGGGTGATTCACCCCGGGTGAAACAGGGCAAAAGAGTGGCAGCAAAGGGTTCCACCATAAAACATAGAAGCAGGGTCGCTCTCCATCTACCAGGCTGCCTGTTGAGTTGTGCACATTCAAATCCAGTGCATCCTCCGGTTGCGTCCACCCCACCTGCACCCACGCCCGCCCACCGCTGCTCCCAGCCCACCTGGTAGATGGGCACGCCGTGCAGCTCGGGGTGCCGCTCCCAATACTCCTCCAAGATGAGCAGCAGCTCCTGGGCGCGCCCCAGTGCCACCACCGGCAGCAGCACGCGGCCACCGCGCGCCACAGCCGTGTGTATTCGCTCCACAAACCGCTGCTCGCGCTCCTCGCGGGGCAGGTGTCGTGACACGCCATACCTGCGCAGGGGAAAAGAGGGGTGGTACACCCAGCTCAGCAGTGCCTGACATTGGCTGGGCAGCAAGTTGCCCAACCGCTTTTAAGGGCCATGCAAGCATGCAGGCAACGGGCCGGCCAAGCCAGGCTCACGTGGACTCGACGATGACGATGTGGGGGCGCTGGTCTGGCAGGTCGGCAGCCGGCATGTGCCGGTCAGGGATGCGGCTGTAGTCGCCGGTGTACAGCAGGCGCATGCCTGCGCCAGCAGGCAGGGCAGCGGCAGTGATGCATCGACCAGGCAGCGGCGCTGACATCCACCAGGCAGTGGCAGGGACATATCAACCCAGGCCACATGCAGCCATGCTGGGGCAAGGCGCGAAGATAGCAGGCCAAGCTGCATCGGCCTGAGGCTGCCGCCGCTCACCGCCAATCTCCACCATGAACATGGCTGCACCCAGGACGTGGCCTGCACGGTACGCCGTGACTCGGATGCCATCCACATCCACCGTCTGCACGGCAGCAACATGGGTGCAGCAATGGTGATGACAGCCGGCAGGCTGGGGTGGTGGCGGAGCAGCAGTGCTGATTGGCTGGCCACCTTAGCTTCAGCATCGCATGAACAGGTTGCAATCAGCAAGCCCTCTCTGCCGGACCTCACCACTGCTGCCGCCAGCCATGCCAACCTGTGCCCGGCCGCCGCACCTGGTGGAAGTCAATGACCTCAGTACGCTCGATGGCCGCCTCCAAGTCCTTCTCGCTGTACAGACCCTCGCCTGGCAATGGAAGCAGGGTGGTGTGGAGGCGCTGGTGGGTAAGGTGAGGGGCCACAATCCTGCGCCTCAGCAAGGCTCAGGCTCACACGGCCGCCATGCAACTGCAGCAAAGCATGCTCCTGCACGCTCATTGCCTGGCAGCCTGGCTGCAGGCTCCCTTACCGCCCCCAAACCGCACCTGTGCCGCCGCGGGACACCTTGACAAAGTCGCGCAGCAGCGTGTGCACGATGGCCTTGGTGGGGTGCGTCATTAGCACGCGACCGCGGAAGGGCGTGTGCCCCGTCACATACGGCACCGCGGCGCAGTGGTCCAGGTGGAAGTGCGTGACCAGCATGACGTCCACCTCGGCCAAGTCCACCTGCAGGGCAGGGCGCGTCAGCAGGGGTTGAAGCGCCAGCACTCAAGGGCGGCAGGATGCAGCCCCGGCGCTGCAAAGCCAGGGTTGCATATGGCATAGCGCAGTATCACTGATTGGGCAGCAGCCAGCAGGGCACGCACCTCGTCAAAGAAGGGCAGGCTGGCGAGGCCGAAGAATCCGGGGTGCACGCCACAATCCAGCATGACCGTCTTGCCGCCGTACTTGATGATGATGCAGGAGCGGCCCACCTCCTGGCCAGCACCCAGCGGCAAGACCTGCGAGCAGTTTCCACGATGGCATGGTGGGCAGCAGGAGGAGGATGAGCGGAGTCTGATGACGGGCGGCGGCGCACGGCGGCAGCTGCGGCGACAGTCACAGCTGCCCCAGGGGGACTTGCAGCGGGCCTGGCGCTGCTGCAGTAAGCCACCCACCTGCACTACATTCTCCAAATCCCCTGCCGGCTCCTCCAGCGCCCCGGCTGGGCGCTTGGCCCCCGCGGCGGCCATTTGGGGCCCGCCAACGCGCCGGTGAGCGGCTCCAGAGCCACTGCAAGACTGCAGGGCGGCGTGGGAAGGGCGCAGTCGGCTCCCATTCACCATCTGGTGAGCCGCAACTCGCATCTCAGCATGGGCCGCTTCCTCAGGCCAAAGGGCCACCACCACACACCCATCTCAACCTGCGATCACGATCTGAGGGCGCGGTAGCAGCGCAGAGCGCCGCTGCAGGACGGAAGCCCTCAGTCAAAGCGCGCCTGGCTATGAAGACGCACAGCGTGGCTCAGTGATCGCGCACTCACATTAGCATGGCGCCCCGGCAGCCGACGCTGCCCCGGCTGCAGGTGTGCAGCTGACGGGAGCCTCTTGGGAGCGCCCCCCGCCCGGCCAGCAGCCCCTGCCCCCTGCCTGAGGTGGCCGCAATGAGCAGCTTTGCTGGCAAACACCTGCAGTCCGCAGCCACGCCGTCCCCTGCCACCGCCGCCGCCGCCCTGCCTGCACCCAGCTGCCGCCTTGCTCCATGGAATTCTGCCCTCCGCCCTGCCCAATTGCCTGCCATGACAGGTGCCGGAGGTGCCGTCGGAGGTGGCGATGGCCTTTGGCGTGGACCAGGAGCCGCCAGAAGCGTCTGAGGCCGGCTCTGCCGCGTCACGCAGGTGCGGCTGCGAAGCCACCAAGTGACCGCTGGGTGCCTGGGGGGCACGCCAGAAAGGCAGCGGTGCAGCAGGCTTAAGCGCGATCCCCTGCTTCCCTCCGCTCCCCAGGTACTCACCCGGCACCATAATCCGCGATGCGACCAACTGGATTACCGGCCGCGGGCGCACGCCCCGCCCGCCGCCCGCCAAGGGGCGCGTCAGCGTGAACCCCATCGCGCGTGCAGCCACCGACGCCAAGATGCACACGGCGCAGGAACTGCAGGAGCAGGCGGCGGCAAAGGAGGCAGCGCAGGTGCGAGGAGCGCACATGCAGCTGGCTGCTGCTGGGAGGGTCCTACAGACTGGCACATGCCTGCGACCCGCCAGGTTGCTGCCCGTATGGTGTTTTCGCTGATGCCTGCACATTGCCCATGCTGCCGGAGTCGTACGTGCTGCCATGATGTTATGGCCAGAGGTCCAAACGCCGCTGCCAAGCTGTATGCACCCCTGCACCCACCCACCGGCAGGCGGACGAGCGCACGCGCGTGGTGTACATCGACCAGGCGCAGCAGCGCGAGACGGGGCGCACCTTTGAGTCCAACCGTGTGGTGACCAGCAAGTACAACGTCATCACCTTCCTGCCCATCTTCCTGTTCGAAATGTTCTCGCGGGTGGCCTACCTGTACTTCTTGCTGCAGGCGCGGCCGGGGTGGGGCTGGGGTGGCGGCAGCAGAAGCTGTGCAGCAGTTGTGCGCATGTGCGCATTGCTCGATTGTATGCAGAGGAACAGCCCAGGGGTGTGCAACTGCGCTGCTTTGGGTGAGCAGCATCAAGAAGTGCTGCACTGCCCTGGCTGTGCCAGCACCCATTCTGCCGCACCTGGCTGCCCCCGCAGGCGTGCCTGTCCTGGTGGAGTGTGATCTCGCCCTTCAGCGGCTACGGCTCCACCGCCGCCCTGGTGTTTGTGCTGGCGGTGGCGGCAGTCAAGGCCATTTGGGAGGATGTGAAGCGGCACCACGAGGACAAGCGCATGAACACGAGCATCACGCACCGCGTGAACCCCGACGGTGCGCCAGGCTGATGCTATAGAGTGGGATGCACAGCTTGGCATTTAACTGGCTGCAAGGAGGCTCTGCTGTGTGCATCAGCACAGTGTGGGTGCTACTTCTTCTTGCAGGCGCTCCTGCTTGCTGGTGCTGCTGTCATCTGCTGCATTTGATTGCTGCTGCTGCTGCTGCTGCCATCTTGCTGCCTCTGCGCCTCTTGTCATTGGAGGCCATCGCCAGCAGTGCACTTTTGCGAGTCATGTTGGCAAAGTTTCCATGCTGCACATTTGTTCTAAACACCAACCTCTCACGCTGGCTTGCTGCCTGGATTTGCTGCAGGCACCGTGTCTGACATCCCCTGGACGGAGGTGAAGGTGGGCAACGTCATCATGGTGCGGGACGACGAGCTCTTCCCCGCCGACCTCATGTGCCTCTACTCCAACCTGGCCGAGAATGTGTGCTTCATCAAGGTGGGTGCTGGCGGCTTGTGGTGGTTGACACGGCAGAAAGCAATTTGCATAACACGCCATTGATGTGTGTTGTTTACCACTTGCCCGCTGCAAGCACGTGTTGCTGTCGTCCTTAGCTGCCTACCTGCAACTTGAGCTCTCTTGGGCAGCTGACTGAGGACTTTTCCACCACTGCACCTGCAGACCACCAACCTGGATGGCGAGACCAACCTGAAAATCCGCAAGCCCGTGGACCTGAAGGGCATCCAGCTGGGGCCTGAGGACCACGAGAAGGAGACGGCCCCTGACGTGGGTGATGGGGCCAGTGGGCGGCAACCGCCTGCATGCTTGTATGCAGCACCACAGCGGGGCAGGCATGGGCATGGAAGCAGCGTGGCTGTTTTGCCATATGCCTATGCCTCTAAACATTGTCTCCTAGCGCCACCCTCCTCCTCCCTGCAGGCCGAGTACCTGCAGCAGATGATGGCGCTGCAGCTGGTGCTGACTGCGGAGGACGCCAACAAGAACCTGCACAAGTTCCGCGGCAAGGCGCAGATCAGCGACCCGCGCCTGGCCGACGCCTCCGCCCCCAACGGCAGCTCACCCAGCCAGAACGGCTTTGCAGGTGCGCAGGTTTGGGTTTTGTAGTACTGCATGCTTCTGGCTTAAGCGGGTTGGTCGTGCAACGAGGGCGGGCGCTGGGCCTGTGTGCCTTCATGCTGTCACTGGCAGCTGCTGCATGCTGGGCCATCCTGCACCTGTACACACACCACTGCTCCCACCTTCCTGCCGCTCTACAGGCACGCCGATGGTGGAGGTGCCGGTCACCATGAACGAGATGCTGCTGCGCGGCTGCATGCTGAAGAACAGCGGCTTCATCACCGGCCTGGTGGTGTACACCGGCAAGGAGACGCGCATCCAGATGAACGCAGCCAAGACGCCGCTCAAAGTTGGTGCGTGTGGCATGGGTGCAGGCTGGAGCAGAAGGGCAGCTGCGTTTGAGCCGCCTTTGGCAGCGGCATTGGAGCTGCCTATGCATGCTGCCCCCATGCATTTGTTGCGTGTTCAGCTCTGGCAGCTTCAACCCCTTGTCCCTCGCAGGCTCGTTCGACCGGTTCCTCAACCTGCAGATTGCGCTGGTCATCGCCATGCAGCTGGCCATGTGCCTGTTCTGCGCCATTGCCAACTACATCTGGATCCAGCAGGTGGGTGCAACTGTGGACTGACATGCTGAGGTGCCCGTGCTGGCCCTTGCTGCCTTGCTAATAAGCCAAACCTTGCCATCGTTGCTCCCTTTGTGCCGCGTATGCCACTGCTGCTGCTCCTGCTGCTGCTCAGCCCCCTTGCCCCCTCATGCGCCCGCACCCCGCAGGAGGGCTCTAAGCACTACTACCTGGCGCTGGACGTGTACGTGGAGGGCAACTGGGAAAACCCGCTGGCCCAGATCTGCCTCACCTTCCTCACCTTCTGGATCCTGCTGTCCTACCTGGTCCCCATCTCCCTTTTCGTCACGCTGGAGATCGTTAAGTTCTGGCAGGTGCGCGCGCGGCGGCTGGGCCCAGCTCTTTGAGTGCAGGCCACTTTGGCAGCAGCAGACTCTGTGTTGCGGCCATGCAGCTGTGCATTGCGCGCTGCCTTGCTCACTGCTGCCATTGTGCTCTGATGCGCCCCCAGGGCTTCATTTTCATCAACTTTGACCGCGACATGCGGGACCCCAAGACGCGCGAGTGGGCCCGCTGCCGGAACTCCAACCTGAACGAAGATCTGGGCAAGGTGAGCGGGTGTGGCAGAGGGGCGCGGCAGAGTGGCGCAATGGCGTACTGCTTTTCAATTGTGCGTGAAGGGTGGGGATGGTGCTGCCCTGCCTAACTTGCCCTGCTGTGAGCTTTCTATGTGTGTGCCATCCCGCCATCCCACTTCCCTCTCCTCCTTCCCTTCCACAGATCGAGTACATCTTTAGCGACAAGACGGGCACGCTGACGTCCAACGAGATGCAGCTGCGGCGGATCGCCATCAAGGGCGAGACGTACGGCAACAACGAGCTGCAGCTGGAGGAGCATGCGGAGCGCACCGGCCTGGCCGCGCTGCGCCTGTTTGACCAGGGGCTGTACAAGGCGGCGGCCAAGGTGCAGCGCTCCTCGTCGTGGAGCGGGCTCATCACCGCGGGCGGCAGCCGGCGCGACGTCATGGCGCATCCCACCTCCTACCCCAACCTCGACTCCCAGGGCTCGCTGGGCATCGCCGACGAGGCGGAGCAGTCGGGCGTGGACTCGGGCCCGGCCAGCGGCGGCTCCGCGGGTGCGCTAGTGGGGCTGGAGGTCTGAGAGCAGGGTGACGGCTGCTTGGTTGCTCCTTGCTACCTCTGCTGCTGCCTTGCTGCCTCTGCTGCTGCTCCTCCACTCCAACATGCCACGCGGCCTTGTCTGCTGCTGCCTGTTTGCACATTTGCTTTGCTGGCCCTTGGTCCCCTTCCTCTCCAGGCCAGCGCAACGACTGGGAGGAGGGCAGCACCGCCCTGGGCCACCACCTGATCGACTTCTGGACCAACATCTGCCTGTGCCAGTCGCTGATCATCGAGAAGAACCCAGAGGGGCCAGACACCCTGCCCCACGTCTACCAGGTGTGTGCTCGCCGCAGCTGCCTGGCTTTGCCTGTCGGCAGCCTTTCGCTGCACATGAGCAGCAACAGAGCCAGCAGCCCAAGCCGCCGGATCCGGGCACACTGGCTGATGGGCTCTTGCTGCGCCTCTGTTCAGTGAACCTTCACACCCTCAACCCTCCCTGGCCGGTTGCAGGGCCCATCCCCGGATGAGATTGCGCTGGTGGACGCGGCGCGCCAGATGGGCTTTGAGTTCAAGCAGCGCACGCAGGTGCGGCCCAGCTGGCCTGCGAGCTTGGCATTTTTTGGCAGTTTCCGGGCTTGCTGCACCACAACTGCTGCCAAGATTGTTGCCACGCCCGCCCACCCTCTTGCCACCTGCAGAGCACCATCACCCTGAACATGCTGGGCCAGGAGGTGACGTACGAGGTGCTGAACGTGATGGAGTACACATCAGACAGGTGCGCACAGGCGTGTCAATGCGGGGCAGCCAGCCTGAGGATGGGGGTGTTTTGTGTCCATGTCTGCTGTAGTGCTGCGCTTGGGCGCTGCAAATGCATGCTAGCATTGCGGCACTGCCATCAACTGCCCTAAGCACACTGCTGCCCGCCTACCACGTGTCTTGCAGGGGCTGCATGAGCGTGATTGCACGCTCCCCCGACGGCACCATCCGCCTCTACTGCAAGGGCTCGGACGCCAAGGTGCGGGGCTATTCACATCAGCAGACTAGCAGCTTCGGATTGCCTGTGTTGCCGCACAGCGCCTGTGCCTCTGGATCGCACTTGCCCCTGACACCCAGGCCCCCTCTGCCATGCAACCTGCCCGCAGGTGATGATGAAGGTGCGGACGGACACGCCCGAGGAGCTGGTGGACAACACCAACGCAAACCTGCACACCTTCGCCAAGCAGGTGGGCTGCATGGGCTGGTGGGGTGCCCTGCCGAACTGGGGTGCTGAGCAGGGCGTGCTGGCCAGGCTGGGTGCCTTTTGCTTGCCGCTGTGCCTCGCCCTGCATCACTGCTCTTGCCTGACACACTTCACCTGCGCCTGCACCTCCTCCACCCGCAGGGTCTGCGCACCCTGGTGATTGGCACCAAGATCATTGACGACAACGCATACCAGGTGGGCTGGTGGTGCATGAGTGCACGCTGCCCTGCTCGGCTGTCCCAACGTCAACTGCTTTGCCTGCTTCTTGTAAACCCTCACCAACCATGCCGTTGTTGGCCCCTTTTGCCCGCAGGAGTGGGACCAGCGCTACCAGGAGGCGGCAGCGTCCTTTGTGGACCGCGACGAGAAGCTAGATGAGCTGGGCAAGGAGATTGAGCAGGGTCTGGAGCTGATTGGCGTCACGGCCATCGAGGACAAGCTGCAGGTGCGGCCAGCCAGCTGCAGCGTGTGCTTTGCGGTGCAGGACATGATACAGTGGTAGGCAAGCGATCACATCTAGCAGCAGCGTCGCTCCATTGCGCCACAACTTCCAAGCCACGCTACTGCTGCACATGCACCTCAAATGTGCCCACCTGCCCCCACTGATGCTGCAGGACGGTGTGCCGGCGGCCATCCAGACGCTTCTGGATGCCTCGATCCGCGTCTGGATGATCACTGGCGACAAGCAGGTGCGACGCCACACAGGCCGGGGGCATCAGCAGGGCAGGTCTGTGCACGACAAGGCCGCTGACCCTGCCTCACGCACAACTGCCTGCCCCTTCTCTCGCCCCGCAGGAGACGGCCATCAACATTGCTGTGTCCTGCGCGCTGGTCAAGAACCCAGATGACGTCATGGTGCTCAACGTGGACGACAAGTCGCAGAGTGAGCTGCGGCGGCTGGGCTGCGCTGGTTCCCCTGGGTGGCTGGTCGGCGTGCTGTAGGAGGGTCATGGTTGATGCGCCTGTCTGCAGGTTTATGCCTCTGCTTCCCGGCAGCTGCTATGGCACACTTGCAATGGTGGCGTACCTTCATCACCCCCTGGCTCCCGCCGCCCACCCGTCACTGCCTGTGCAGCTGCCAGGGAGGACGCGGACGCCATGCTGGACAAGTTCCTGCGCCAGGTGGCGGGCATGTACCAGGAGGAGACGGGCATCAAGGTGCGAGCAGGGAGGGCCAGCCCAATGTGGTGCAGCAGCTGCGCAGGGGTGCACCTGTCTTGCCAACCAAGCACAAGGCGAGCACAGCAGCGCATTGCAGGCATTCAAGCCCCGCTAGCACATTTGCTCCCATGCCCCTGTTGTTAAATGCAGCTGCAGCCGTCGGCGGAGGCCGCGCCCGTGGCTTCGGTGGTGACCATCCCCTCGGACTGGCAGAAAGCTGAGCTGGCGGTGGACGGCCCCTCCCTCACGGTGGTGCTGGGAGATGACGACCTGCGGCACAAGCTGGCGGTGCTGGCCGCGCACTGCAGCGGCGTGGTGGTGTCGCGCTCCAGCCCCAGCCAAAAGGCGCGTGCCTGCTGCGCATGGCTGCCGTGTTTGAGCCTTGCACAGGCCAGCAGGCGTGCGGTTTGTGCTTGCCCTGCTTGTTGACCTGCTGCATCCATCAGTCTTCAAGTGTTTTTGTTTCTTATCACCTGTGTCTTCCCCATGTGCAGGCCGCCATCGTCAAGATGATGACCAAGTACGAGATGTGGAAGGCGGCTGGCACGCGGCGCGGCCTGAGCCGCTGGTACGCCCGCCACAAGCGCCGGCTGCAGGTGCGCTGCGTGCACTGGGGTTGGCGTGCTGCCGCGGGGGTTTCATGGCAGGGTTGCAGCAGGCCGGCAGCGCAGGTGACAGCTCTGCGGCATGTGCTGCTATGCTGTGTCGCCGCTGTCCAGCAACCCACCCTGGTTGGCTTGTTTGCGCTGCAGGGCAAGATGCTGTCCATCGGGGACGGCGCCAACGACGTGGCCATGCTGCAGACCGCGGACGTGGGCATCGGCATCATGGGCAAGGAGGGCCGCCAGGCGGTGAACAACTCTGACTACGCCATCGCGCAGTTCAGGTGGGCAGGGAGTGGAGGGGTGGGCTGAGGCTTCTGTGGACTGGATATAGTGGGGCGCTCCAGAGCTTGGTTTGCACAGACCACAGCCAACCCCGCCCTGCCCCTGCCAACCCTCTCCATGTTCCTGCCCCCTTGCCAGGTACCTGGTGCCGCTGCTGCTGGTGCACGGCAACCTGTCCTACTACCGCCTGGCGCGCCTCATCAAGTACTCCTTCTACAAGAACATCACCTTTGCGTTCGTGCTCTTCTACTACCAGGTGCGGAACGTGCAACTGCTCGGCAGTTGCAATGAGCAAACTTGTTGAGTGAGTGCGCTACGCAATCGCGCCACCACCATCTGGCGCCACTCAGCTTACAGTCCCCAGCCCTGCCTCCCCCTGCCCCGCCGCAGTTCTACAACGGCTTCTCGGGGCAGGCGCTGGTGGACTCGATCACCGCCGCCGTGTTCAACGTGGTCTTCACCTCGCTGCCCATCCTGCTCTTCTCCGTCCTGGACCGCCCCGTCAAGAACCTGCGCGCGCTCATCCGCTACCCCAAGGTGTGCAGCGCTGCTGGGCCTGGGACGGTGGCGTGGCGGAGGGCAGATGCGTCGCCTGGCTTGCAGATGGGCTGGCAGCGCGCGCGTGCTGCTTGGGGCACCCGGCAGCTCGCAGGGTGGCAAGCAGCCCTACTCATGGGCCCCCCTGGTGCCCCGCCACCCATTGCGCAGCTGTACGACAAGCGCAACTCGCGCTCGCTCACCACACTGTCCTTCTGGAAGACGGGCGTGCTGCTGGGCGTGGTGAGTGGGGACAAGCCCGTTTGTGGTGCGTTTTCAGGCCAGGGCTCGCTGCACCTGGGTTGCAGTACGCCGTCGAGGCTCGCAGGCAACGTGTCTTGCAAGCCCATCCACCCACTGTGAATGCTGTGCGCAGGTGCACGGCGCGGTCTGCTTCTTCATCCCCTACTACTCCCTGGCCACCAGCGGCAAGCACAACGTGACCGACGTCTACTCGCTGGGCAAGGTGGGCCTCTGCGCTCCCAGGCAGCTAGCTGGTGGGGCCGGCAGCCCACACCAGCTGCCTGTATCAGTGGGCGTGCTTGCCCAGAGTAGTAGGCTGCATGGCCTGCGGCCCTGTTACCAACCAACTGTACTAGCTTGTCCTCGTCAACCCCTCCTCAGATTGCATTTGTCGCGCTGCTGGGCGCCGTGACGCTGGAGGTGGCGCTGGTGGCGCGCTACTGGACCTGGCTCTTTGGCGTGCTGACCGTGCTGTCGTACGTGCTGGTGTACCCGTACATGGTCATCTTCCCGCTGGCAGGTGCGGCAGGAGAAGGGCCAGTGCTGGGGGCGCTGCGGTGCTGCTTGCTCCCAGGGCCAGCGGTCCCAGGACCAGCGCTGGTCGTCCACCGTTTGTTTGCCTTCGATGTGTTTGATGGCCAGCCTCCCTCTCTGCCTGCCCTGCTGCAGAGCTTGGAGTGGGCTTTTACGACCCAGCCAACATCGGCGTCAGCAACGAGGTGTTGGCATCCGCCACCTTCTGGCTGGTCATCCTGGTGAGGGGCTCATTTACTAATAGGTTGCAGTGCCGGCCTTGGTGGTGGCTACGCTATGCTTGCCGGCCACGTTCTGCTGAGCCTCCAGCCTTGCTACCTACATTAGTTCACTGACCATGCCACTTGGTCCTGTCGCAGGTCTGCTACATCATCACCTTTGGCATGCGCTTTGCGGAGCGCACTGGTGACTGGGCATTCCGCCCACAGGACTCATTCATCCTGTCTGAGAAGGTGCGCAGCTCTCGCACTCAAACTTAAGCTTAAACTGCGGTGAATTGCATGCTGTTGCGTCTCTCTTCTGTGTCATATCGCCAGAGGTCAGCCCAGTTACGCTCTTTGCCTTCTTCTCCACCCCGCAGGAGCGCAAGGACGGGCTGATGCAAAACCTGAGCGCGCCCACCCGCAAGCGGCTGGCTGCGCTGGGGGCGGTGCGTGCGCGCAGCAGCAGCCGGTCGGCCTATGGCGACCTGGAGCGCGGCGATGAGCTGTCCTCTGGGGAGGTGCCCCCGCTGCGCGCGCAGTACAGCGGCTCACCGCAGGCCAGCGGGGAGGTGGCGCTGGACGAGGGCGGCGACACCTTTGATAGCGGCGCGCTGGAGCTGGCGCGCGGCAGCCAGCTGCAGCAACGCAGCGTGGGCGGCGTGCGCGGCTGGGAGGGGCTGACCGCCGACCCGCGCCAGCTCTCGGTGGGCTCTCGCTCCGGATCGGCGGTGCGCTTTGTGTCACACGTCCGCAGCGAGTCTGGCAGCCAGTACCCGTTACACTAGACGCCATTCGTTTTGTGCTTGCGAGCTTGAATTTCCCTGCCCTCCATACACTTCAGCACAGCACACAAGCACCTGCAAACTGAAACAGGTGAACAAAAAGAAACAGGGGAGCGATGGGGTGTGGTGGCAACTGCTGCAGGGTGGGGCGCTGAGTTGGGCTGGTGCAAATGCAGTGCGGAAGTATGCACTGGGGTGTTGAGACAAATGCAGCGGTTTGCTGCCTGGCAGCAGACGACAGGCTGGTGCAGGTCCTGGAGAAGCATGTCCAGATGCTGACGCACACCGGACGGGCTGTGGCTGCGCACCCCATGCCTGGCCGCCTCCGCCTCCTGTGCATGGTGCAAGGCTGGAAGGCAGGCATGAGTCATGTTGGGCAACGCAATAAGCGGTTGGCGAGCGTTTTGAACTGCTTCACAGAAAGGACCTTCCTGATACGCAACAGGACACAGGCAGCCGCTGTGCCAAGCAATGCACTCCCCCACTGCCCAGTGCCTCGATTGCTCAAGCTGACTCAGTCAACAATCACAAGCGCTAACCCAAAAGATGTCCTGTGTCCAGCGCACAGCAGGCAGGAACGACCGCGGACCCAGGATGTTTGGGTCAGGTAAGCAGAAAAGAAGCAGTTGGGGTTTGGCAAAGGGCCAGTCGGAAGCAGCAGAGCTGGGCAAGCGGCAGGCATGGGCCGCGAGCAGAACATCACCAAGTCCAAACGAAGAACTCGCTGTAAAATGGAGCCCCCTTGGAAAATAAACAAGTTCGGTCCCAAGTGTCCGTCAAAACAGTTGTGACATCGAGCTCTGGCCGTTGGTGCGCCAGGCTGCCAATGGCATGCAACGTGGCGTCCGAAAGATCTGCCTCCTCGCCAGCTTCAATCTGCAGCCGCCGCAGCGAAGGGTGGCTGCCTGCCCACTCCCAAAACGCCTCCTGGCCATGATTCTCCATGCTGGTGTGCGTGAGTGCCAGGCGGGTCAGCTGGGTTGCTTCCGACAGCAATCCTGTGCTGCGCGCCAGCACATCCAGGCTGGCTCCCAACGATCGCAGGCTGGCAGCCCAGGGGCCGGGCGGCAGGGGCGTGGGTAGCACCCCTTCATGTGTTGAGTACTCCAGGAAGCAGCGCTGCAGGCTGCTCAGGCCCGCGAGCGCGGCCGGGGGCTGGCAGCGCTCCAGCGGATTGAAAATGCTCAGGGAGGTAAGCTGCAGGCAGCAGTGGAAAGGGCTCATCATTGATACCTAGCATGTCGGGGGCACTGCATTGCGGTTAACACAACCTGTTGCAGCATTAGTCGCCGCACCACCCCACTGCATTGATCACTACAGTTGATTTGCCCTCCCGCCCGCCGCCATGCGCTCACCCCGGTCAGCTGCTGCAGCGCGGCATCCACCGCCGCTTGGAATGCATCATCCTCCATAACAACACCTCCGCTTTCAAGCGCCAGCTCGTGCAAGCCGGTGAGCTGGGGCAGGCAGGCAGGCAGATGCTCGGTGTGGCCAAGCGATAGACACGCCAGGGAGCCCAGGCATGTGAGCACCGCATATCCTTCAGGCTGGCATGCCGTGTTGAGTTTCTGCGAATGGGTGAAGCAGCAGGTCGGCGGTTGCTTGGCGCTGGTTGCACGTGACATTTGCAGCAAATGACGTTGATCCAACGCCTCTTCGGCTACAGGTGCCCAGCTGCCTTGTTCGCAACATCAAAAGCCATCAGAAACAACTGCAAACAGCCGCCTACCAACTGCAACCTAGTTGGCACACCCGGCAAAAACCCTTGTGCTCACCAATAAGCTGAGACGGGTGAGGCCCGACAGCTGCAGCAGGTTGGTCAGGGTGGGTTTGCTAGCCATTGGGTCATAAGTGCGCACTGCAAGGCTTTTTGGTGCCACTCGCCCATTCCAACACCCCAAACACAGGACTCACCTGCCGCGGCAGCTCGGCGCTGCTGCCGTCTTGCAACCAGAGCCGTTCCACATTGGGGGGCAGCTGCGCACTGGCAGCCACAAGCACAGAACACCCAGCAAGTTCCAGGCGAGTGACTGCCGTCAGACCAGCCATGCTGGTGCTGATGTGAAGGATGTTGAGGTAGTACCTCGTGTCCAGGGACATGCACAGCTCCCGCAGCTGCCTCAGCGCCGCGCACCAAGAGGTGACGCTCAAGGCAGTGCCTAGGCCGAAAGCCAGTACAGTGAGCTGCTGCAGTGACCCTGCCGTTGCGAGTGCATCCAGGCAAGTCGCCAGCTCCCCAGCGCCCGTCTCCGCGTTGATGTTGCAGATAAGAAGCAAACTCCGCACATTCTGCCCGTGCCGCGGCAGCCAGCCGGCGAGGGACTGCAGCTGTGCTTGGCTGAGATGGTAGCAATTAATGCTCCGCAGCACATTGGGAACGTGCGCTGCAGCATGCCACCGCCGGCTGACCAGTGCGGCGCGGTGCCTGCAGCAGTCGCCAAACGGAAGGGCGCTGGTTGCGAATCTGCTGCGTCACTACCCCCACCAGCGTGCACCAACATTCTCGCGCCACCGCCTACTCAGCACCTGTCAGACTGGTCCAGCAGGCCCAGGATGTGCTCCAGCAGGGCGTCTGGCAGCGAGGCGAGGGAGGCTGGCGCAGCGTCGTCGCTGGGGGCCGCCTGGTGAGGCTGGGATGCCATGGTTGGGGTGCACAGCGTGGTGGTGGTGTAAGCGGGCTGGCGGTGCGCCAGGCGGGCATTACAGCCCGCCGCCACGTCGCCGCTCATGCTGCTTGCTTGGCCATGCCCGACAGCCGCTGCGTTTCTGTCACTCGCGCCGCCATGTTGTCGTTGAGTGTGCCCGCTCCACTTCTCAGTTCGTTGCAATTGTCCAGCCCAGCGCACTTGCACTGGCACAGGTTGCCATTTTTGTCCGCCCACCGGCCCACCCACCCACCCACCCACCTCCCACCCACAGGATGCGAACAAGCTGGTGGCCCAAGCTGCGTGCACCACTACATTGCACCTGCATAAACCGGGGCAGGAGCACCTGTGCAGGGTGGGTGCAGGCCGCAGGGGCAGGTGCTGTCTAAGTCTGATTGCCTTGTTTGCCGCAGCAGCGTTTGCCGGCCTGCTTTCATGCATGCCGCCTGCCGCCTACCCGCGTGCCTGTTGCTGCTGCCACCACCCCCGCTGCTCACCCTGTCCAGTCCTGTGCTGTTTTCACCTCACCCTCATAGGTGAGGCTAGACCTGATCAAGGGCTGCATTTGCGACGTGGCAGCGGGGGAGCACGCAGGAAGACCAAGATCATCCGGTCCGCCATGGCAGCGGTGCGGACACCTTGGAATCTAGTAATGGCAGGGCGTGCCTGCGGGTTTATGTGTTGAATGCCACTTGCGTACAGTGCCCCTGCATGCTGCCTGCACAACATCGCTTGCAACATTGCTTGCATCCCCTGCCTGCTTGGCCACGTACCGTAGGCCACCACCATCCTGCGCATCGACCACCTCGTACGGCTGGAGCCCGAACCGGCAGAGGGAGAGGAGGGAGGCGGCACAGCAGAGTGGCGGTAATGGAGCATGGCTGACGAACTGGGCACCAGTCGCGCCTTCACGAGTTTGGCTTGTGCTGCAGCTTTTGACGTGCAACGAGCCCCTCTGCTTCTGCACACCTGACCAACTGTGAATGTGACACTTGGGTCCGTGCACAGCCGAAGCTGCTTGCGATGAAAGCAACACCACGCAGGCAGCCGCTGTGACGGCCTAGTATGCACTCCTGCACTGCCCTATGTCTCCTCTGCTGCTCTTCAAGCTGAACCAGTCGGGCATCACAGAGCCGGCGAGATGCATGTCCTGGGGCCAGCGCAAGCAAGCAGGGATGTACACAGGGCTGGACTGCCGTGAAAGAGGCCCTGTTAGCTATGGCAAAGGGCCAGCCGGTTGCAGCAGTGCAACAGAAAGCAGCAATAGCAAGAAACTGGTAAGCGCAAGCAGAACAACCATGCTACACTATAGGTGTGAACAAGAACGCTGAGAATCAGCACTTCTCCTGCCCCACCGCTGCATCGGCTGCCACAGCGGCCGCCGCCGCCTCCTTGGCTGCCTGCCGTGCAACGCCCAGTGCCCTGCACATGCGGCGGTGCCCACCCTCCCGCCAGTCGGCATGCGAGCAGGCGGTGCTGCAGTACCATACAGAGCGGCAGGCGCTGCACAAGGTGGGGCAAGTGCGAAGGGATGAGTAACATCCCGGAGCGCAGTCCAGCAGTGCAGCTCGCCCCTTCTGTTTCCCATCAGCTGCCGCCCCAACCGCCTTTATGTGCACACCTGCAGCGCATGCTGCCGGCGCCCTGCCGCGCCGCTGGCCCTCCTTTGCCACTCAGGTTGACGCAGCGCAGGTAGGCGCAGGAGCGGCCGGCTGCCGCCTGCGCCAGCGCCAGCCCCCTCTCCGCCTGAATCGCTGGCAGGGCATGGTACTGCTGCGCCAGGGAGGCAGCAGGCTGCAGCAGCTGCTCCATCCCCTGCAAGTTGCTCGTGCCCTCCACACTGCATCCTTGCAGCCGCCCTGCTGCCACTCGCAGCTCAGGCAGGCTGAGTGGTGTGCCACCTGCAGCCGCAGCTTCGCCAGCTCGCAATGCGCTGCTCGCCAGCCGCTGCAAGCAAGCCAGCATGCTGCGAGTCAGCGAATCAGCCTGTGGACGTTGAAGGAGGCAGAACAGAGGTTCAATGCCCCCAGAGTGCACAGCCCCCGTCATAAGAACATTTCAAGTAGGTGCCGGAATCGTTGTTTGCTTGCTTGTGGCGGCTGGAACATGCGTGCTCCATTGCTGTCAAAACTGCACCTACCTTTGCAGCCGCATCAGAGTCGTTCAGTCGGTTGAGACGTGCAGCCAGCTGCAATGCAGCACTGGGAAGGCTGCTGCCGGCTAGCACGGCCGCCAGCCCAGGGGTTGCATTTTGGAATAGCTGCTGCAGCTTTTTAGCGTGATTGAGCAGGCGGCCAGTCACCTGCAGATCAGGAGTGTGTTTGGAACAGGTGACAACAGGGCACAGCAGTTTAGCGCGGGTTCAGTTTACATGAGTTGACTACAAGCGTCTTCGTGGCACCACGGCATCTTTGCAGCACAAGCGAGGCTGCAGCAGGTTGGGCAGCTAAACTAACCTCTGGAAGCTTCAGTTCTTGCTGCACAAGCGTTTCCATGGGGCTCAAGAGCGGCAAGGTGACTGCTGTGGGCAGCAGAATGGCCACAGCAAATGTGGCATGCACAAGGAACATGTCGGCATAAGCATCTGGCTGATGCTGCTCGGCTGCTGCAGCTGCCGCGGTGAGAGACGCTTGCATCGCTGGCACATGCCCAGCGCACGCGGCTCGCAGCTCAGCAACCACGTGCCTGCAGCATTGCAAAAGCGCAGGGATGACGGTTTAGGTGGCAACATTGCAGCTGAACAAGCGCAGCTTGTGGGGTTGCGAGCGCTTCAGCATTGTTGGACGGACTGCACAACCATCAGCAGAAAACTCAACAGACTAGGCACCGCACTCACTTGGGCGCCTGCGCCAGAAAGTCTGCCGCTGTGGCCTGGGATGGCTGTGCCACCGAGTGTGCATCCAAGGTAGCAATAAGCGATGCATTGAGGCTGAACAGCAGTGCGTGCCAGGCGCCGGCATCAAGCGCCACGCCTGGCCACCTGAGCGGCGCAGCTGGTGCCGTCAGGGCGGCAACGAGGCGGCACAGGCTGGTGTGCAGCGCCCACAGCGGTGCCGTAAGGCTGCCCCGGGCTGCTGCATGACTGGCTTCCCTTCTCTGTTGCTGCCCCACCTTGTCCAGCTGCTGTGGCAGCTGACTCAAGAGTTGACTCCAGATGCTGGTGCAGCACATCTCTGCCTCAGCCAGTTCACTGCTGTGCTGCTTCAGCTGTGCATCCAGAGCTGCCAGGCGGGGCAGCAGCCGCAAGCCAGCAGTGGCTGCTTCCAGCCAAGCGGCCAACTGTGCTGAGCTGCAATCATCCAGCGGGACTACACACACCAAGATGAAGGCCACCATCAGACTGCTACAGGCCGTATTCATGCTGGCCAGCCAGGCAGGGGTACCTCCTGGGAAGGCCGTGCGTGCCTGGGGATCGCCCAGCTCCGCTGCAAAGCTGTCCGCTAGACGGGGCACCAGCTGCACTGTCTGCCAACCTACTGCAACCAGCTCGGTCTCACTGGCCTTTGGTGCCGGCGTGCTGCCGCTGCCCAAGGCCGACGCATCTAGAACACTCATAGCCATGCCGACCAGGCAAAGATAGAGCAGCGAATTCCCTTGCACAAGCGCCGCGCTGAAAAGGCTGCCAGGCATGCCGCCCGACCGGCTGGCAGGGAGCACGCTGAATACTGCTGCCACATGCCCGACCGCAGCTGCCGCCCCTGGCGCTCGACCCCGCCTTGAAACGGCGGGCCACAAGCTGCCGTGCCTCAGCACACTGGGCAAGCACGCCAGCAACGGCCAGCCGCCGCTTTGCTGGCGCGGTGCTTCTGCTGCCTCTGCTTGCAGCGCTTCAGCCATGGCGGGCAAGCAGTGGTCAACCAGCACGTCAACAATCGCCTGCTGCAGGGCTGGGTCGGCACCTACTGCTTTGCTGTGCTCGACCCACGGCTCNTTTTTCGAATATTATGAGGAGCAGGTGCAGGTAGTCTGCCAGCACCGTCCGCCTCTCCACTGCAAAGCAGGAGCAAAGAGGAGCTGTTGCATATTGGCGCGCACGTCGTCTTAACCTACGTGAACTGTGCCACGGTGTACAGTGCACAAAACAAGCAAAAAGGCTAGCCGCTCACCTTGATCGATGTCGGCAAGGACAAGCGGCAATGTCCGGGACACTGTGGCAAGCCACGGCAGCAGAGCTGCCGGCTTTGCAGCAGTGTTGGCAAATGCTGCGGCGGCCTGTGGCTGGTGCTCTGGCGAGAGCACACGCTCCAAAACTGCTGCCACCACATGCACCTGACGGATGGTAGACCGAGCAAGCTCTGTGGCAAGTAGTGGCAGCTGCTGGGCTGCAGAGCTAGCCACGATGCGCTCCAGGACCGTGCGGCCTGGCCCAAACACCAGGCTGCAAGCGGCACCCAGCACGTAAGCAGCCTGGGCAGACAGCTGCGTCGCACGGAGCGACAGCATAACGCAGCTGGCAAGAGCCACACAGCCATAATGCATCTGCAGGAGCAGCCACTGCTGCATGTCGTCAGGCTGCTCCAGGACAGCGGCAGCTGCTGCCGACAGTTGTGCCAGGCTGCGGGCTGCTGCCAGCACTGGCCTGCAGAGAGGAGCGGTGCAATGGGCAGCCTTGGACGCCTGAAGTCAGTCTGAACATGCACCAACCGCTCACAGTCACAGCAATGCATCTACTGCCGCGCATCTCTCACAGGTGGTGTCCCAAGCACGGGGGCCATCTGCTGGTGCAAAAGATAGCATGAGCGTCCTCAACAAATCGGCTGCCTCAACAGCTCGAAGCGCAGCATGGGCAGAGGGCGCCGGGGCGCCAAAGTGCTGCGGCAGACACTCCAGCGCTGCCACCAGCTCTATCATGGTTGCCATGGCGTGTCTCGCTGCAGGGAGGGGTGCAGGGCAGGTGCCCGGGCCGGTGATGCGAAGCTGGAGCAGGGGCGGGCGGCGTGTCGGCGCTGGCTGGCAGCAGGCTTGGGCAGGCAGGCAGCAGCTACCAGATGATCCCCTTGCTCTGCTGCCGCCTTCCTGCTGGCCTGGGCTGCTGGCCGTCGGCTGTGAGCACGTGGGCGGCTTGGAGCGTGACAGGAGTGCTCAGGACTGCTGTGGAGGGCTGCTGGTCGCCTACGATTCACAGCACTATAGAGCAAACGGTTGAGCGGCCACGGGGTTTGGGTCGGGGCCTCGGCAGCGCCGCCCGGCGCATTGCCGCATGAGCCGCCTGCTGGGCCGCAGCGCCAGCGCTCACTGTTCTTGGGGCAGCATGCAGACGCAACCCTGCCCCACAGCAACAGGGCAGGCACTGCAAGCAGCACAGGCTCTACCAGTTGGTGATTGGGGATGCCCACCATGGTTGTCAGCCTGTGCCCCTGTGCCGCTCACTGCGTGACTAACAATGGGGAGGAGGGCTGAGCTATCAAGCAGGTCACCGTCCCCGCTGCCACCCAGCCAGCTGCTGCTCACACCCAGCCATGGCTTTGTGACAGGGCCAGAGGACTCTCTGCATCCACGTCTGGTAGGGGTGTGCTACTGCTGCTGGCAAGAACGTGTGGGATGCAGGTGCTGCCCATGTATGCCCCAACAGACTGAGCCCTGCATTGCACGTTGCACTGGTGTAGGGCTGGGCAGCATTCAAGGTCGTTGAATCAGTCGCTCAGCACAGCAGCCTCAAGATGCGCTCCATCGATTAGACCATGTAACGTGCCAGGCTGCAGGCACAAGGTCCCAGGAGGCCAAAGCTTGTGGCCCTTGCTGAGGCCGGCAGCCCACCTGGGCAACGTCGATTCATGCGACGTAGCGGCAGCTTTCGGTTGCAAAGAAAGGTCGCCGTTTTCCCAAGATTGATTCGGCCACCGCCGCAGCTGCCGCTTGCGGCCGCACTGCTGTTGGCATCACAAGCTCGCTGCACGCAGCCGCCTCAACTCACAGGCTGGAGTATCACAAGCCATTCTACAAGGCTGAACAAAAACATCGACGCAGATGAAGTGACTTGGCGGGCGGCGTACGGAGAAGGCTGGGCAGCAGGATGCATGGGGGATGGACACGCAATTAGGGCGGTGTGTTCAACAGGAACGTTCAAGGAGAGCGATGCGCTCAACAGCAGTCTGTACACAGGCAAAGCAGAGAATAGAATGGGGCAGTACAAGGCATGCACTCGGAGCGCGAGAGGCAGGCAGCACGCGTGAAGCTGCTCGGCAGTCAGGCGCTCAGCGTGATGCTCGGAGAGTCATAATTAAAGAGCAGCCGCTGCCGCAGTCGGCGACCAAACAGCACTTGCAGGCCAGGCGCCGCCTCCTGCGCTCGTACAATCGCCATGCAAATGGCAGGATCAGACGAGCTGGCGATGGTCCCACGGCCAAATGGGTCACAAGTTTCAATCTCTAGCAGCCTCAGTGCGGGCTGCTGCGGAGCCCAGGCTAAGATGTCCAACAGGACGGGCCACAGCTGGACGAGGCTTGTATCACTCCGCATTGCAAGCCCTTCCAGTTGCGTGGCTGTAGCCAGGGCAGGCAGCGCAGTGGCAGCCGCCTCTGTAGTCAGCACTGCCCAGCGCAGGCTGCTCAGCCANGGGCCGGGGGGAAGCTGCTCTGCGTGGCCATGCCGCAGCAACACCAGCACTTGCAGGCCCCGCAAGCAGGCCAGGGCCGGCGGCCACTGTGCGGCCTGTTTGGCCAGCTGCATCTGCGTCAGCTGGGTTGCGCTGAGCTGACCGAGCGCTGCATCCAGCCGGGCTGCCCTGATGCTGTTGAGCTCTCCCTCATCCTCAATGCCAGGGTTATGGTCTCTTATGTGCGGGCTGCGATGAATGGAGAGCAGCCTGAGCGC
Source organism: Chlorella ohadii (assembly GCA_025026875.1). Taxonomy (NCBI): domain Eukaryota; kingdom Viridiplantae; phylum Chlorophyta; class Trebouxiophyceae; order Chlorellales; family Chlorellaceae; genus Chlorella; species Chlorella ohadii. The sequence continues at coordinate 111,216 of JADXDR010000016.1, forward strand.
TGGCAGCCGCCCCAGGCAGTCTGGGAGCTCCAAGCAAGATGCCAGCGACAGCCGCTCCAACGCCGGCAGGCTGGCCAGCGGCTCGTATGCCTCGGCAGTCGCATCGCATTCACACAGCCGCAAATCCTGCAAGAGCGTCAGGCGCTCGCAGTCCACCTGCGGGGCAGATGGCCGACACGGCCAGCAGCACGAGAAAAATTCATATGTCAATCAATGCGCTGGCTATTTTCCATTTCAAATCCCTGCAGCGCATTGATCAATCTGCCCACCTGTGCTGGAATGTAATCACCCACGGCGAAAAGGCACAGTGATGTAAGAGAGGTGGGCAGCGCTGGGGTTGGTCGGTCCCGCGCTCCAACTGCCACATCATGCAGCGCGAGATGCTCCAACTGTGAGAGGCCGTGCAGTACTGAGGCCAGGTCGCAGCTATTATCGGCCTCATTGTCTGAGCCGTCCAACAGCTGCAGCCATCGCAGGTCGCAAGCCACGCCCAGCCAGCTGCTGAGAGTGACTATGCTGCTGATCCAAAGGCGCAGGCTGCGCAGGCCGCCCCTGCCACAGGCCGACACGATGCTGGACAGCAAAGCCGCGGCCTCTGCCCGCTCTTCGGCTGGCAGTTCTGCCGCAATTTCCAGCGCCAGGGCGCGTACCCGCCCTGCTGCGCACGCCGTCCAGCAACACAGCGAGCGTAGGTTGGCCAGCAGCCTGGCGCCGTCCCAAAACTCCCACTCGATCCTGAGCCGCTCCAGCAGCCGGGGATGCCATGACAGGCGACGCCAGCGGCGGCACACCCGCGGCACTGCCCGAAAAGCCTCTCCGTCATTACCATGAAACCTGCACTAACACTCGGCGCGGCGCAGTTTGAAACAGCAAAGGCGACGGCGGCATGGTGGCAGCAGAGTGGAAGCTGGTGAGCGTCGGCAGCCCCTCCTCCGCCTCACCTGGCCTGCTCGGGCGGCTGGCTCTCGTCATAGTCCAGCAGATCGAAGATGAGCACCAGCAGCTCGTCTGGCAGCTCGCCCAACTCCATGGCTGCCGGCAGGTGCGTGCAGCAGCTGTAACGGGGGCAGCAGTGGACGACGCAGCCTCGGAAGGTGAGCAGGCACAGTGCCAAGGGCTGCAGGGGGCGGCAGCAGGCGCAGGGATGGCTGCCAGCTGCCTCGTGCCGGCATGCCCAGCGGCACGCGCCGCCTCGTGGACAATGGGCAAGTTTTTTTGTTGCGGAGCCTCTGATCATCGATTGCAGCTTTGTGATGGACGCAAGCAGACTTGGTGTGCTATGCATGTCAAACGAAACGTGCCGGCTGTTGAATGATTGCACTGCAACGCCCTGTGGCGTGTTCTCTCGTGCATGCATGGTGTCCAGACTGCTTGGCAGAGCTACATGCCTCTGCAGACTAGAACTGGTCAGATAGCAGCTTCCGGCCCAGCGTAACACAGCGAGGAGAGCTGGAGTACCAGGCTGCGCAGGGTGGTGTGCTGCCTCAGCTTGATGACAAGAAGAAGATCCTTGTTCGCTGGCAGGTAAATGGTGACAGTGAGTGAATTCACGCAGAGGTTTGTGCTGCAACTGCCACCCTACAAGTCTAATTGATGTTGAATAATGTTAAACTCTTGCGTAGGCCTGCGTCCAGTGCCTCAAATGCTGCCATGCCAGGTGTGCTGCCGTTGCTGCTGCACACTCTGCCGCCGCAGCTGCTGCACACTCAGCTGCCTGCACATAACGTCGCAACCTTTGCCTGCCGCGCAACACCATGGCAGGCCATCAGCATCCTTCACATGCGGCTGTAGCCCCAGCCGGCAGAGGGAGGGGAGGGAGGCCTCACCCGAGGCGTCTGCACACAGCGCAGCGCAGCACAGCGCAGAGTGGCTGGATACTATCATGCCGCTTCAGGCCTTTCCCTGCCTCTCTCCTTTCCTGACTGCCCCAAGCTGTGCAGTGCAAAGTTCAAGTGAGCCCTTGATCAGCCTGCACATCCGCACAACCGCAGCATTAACGCTGCCTGTGCTCCTGTTGTTTCTAAAAAGGTGCCGCCGGTCGGTGCAGGCACGGCATCAAGCAGACAGCCAAGACCCTTGCCTCTCCGAGAGTCTCCCATGCCAATGCCTTGCCTTGGTTCGGTCAGGGGTCACAAGCGCTGGGCAATAAAGGGCKTCCTGGGGCCAGCGCACCGGAAGCACGAAAGAGTCAAACGTAAAAGCTCAGTCATCGTCAAGCAAGCAAGCAAACTGACTAACTAACAAACAGCTAGCTACAAGATGGTGTATTACTACTAGGAAGTGCAGCACATTGCTGCGCTGCTCACTGGGCTGATGGGGCAGGCGGGCCGCAGAAGTGCCGATAAGCAGGCTCAGTTGGCTGCAAACCGCCGCGGTGCCAAGGCGCTTGGGCCCCATGGGCAGGTCGGGGGTGGCAGTGCTGCCGCGGCCGAACAGGGTTGCGCCAGCCCTTGAAGCCGGCCGGCGTAGATGCCGCCCCGGCTGCCGCCGCCTCGCACGCCTCCTTGCCTGCCGCTGCTGGCGTCTGCGCCCATTGCTGCCGCCGCCTCCKGGGGGGGGCCCGCCTCGTCGGTGGCGCTGTCGCGCGCCAGCGCTGCCGGCGCCTTGGGGCTGCCGGCTGCCGCGCTGGCGGCGGTGCCCTCAGCGCTGCCCTCTGCCGACACGCTCAGCTGGCCAAGTGTTCGACAGCCCAGTGACCTCTGCGCCGTTGGCGCTGCCGGCTGGCTGCTCCCCCTGCGCCTGCTGTGCGGGAGCCGCGGCCGGCGCCACCGCCGCCAGCACAGCAGCCACCTGCGCCTGCAGCTGGCTGAGCAGAAGGGACTGTGCCTCGTGCGCGGCCATCAGGGTGGCCGCGGAGCCCTCCACCGTCTTGCACAGCTGGATGGTGGAGGCGTTGACGCGCACCGCCGCCTCCACGCTGTACTTGATGGGCAGCACCTCCATCTCCTGGCCCAGCACGCATGCCAGCAGGCTAGCTTAAGTTGCCGGGCTGCGCCTTGCACAGCGCATGCAGCTTGGGCGCGCCCAGGATGTCCATGATGTCGCGCACAATCATGTACCGCACTGCAGGTGGACACGGAGCGAGCACGGGGGAGGGGCTGTGAGTTATGAGATGGGAAGCCATGATGGCTGCAAGGGGGACGCAACCGTGCAAGGCTGGCGCACAGGGCCTGGCTGTGCGACGGCACATCCCACCCCAGCTGCAGTTGCATACTCTGCGCTCCCTTCCTCACCTGGGTGGCAGAACGCCAGCCAGAGCTGGTCGCGCAGCTGCAGCTGGTCGCCTGAATACCACCGCCCCAGCTGGGCGACGATGTCCACGGCCGGCTGGTGGCCAGCGATCTGCGCAGCGCTGGACACCTCGGACGCAAATACATCCAGGTGGTAGGCGAGCAGCTGGGAGTAGGCGTGCGGCCCTGTGGAGCAGGGCATGGCAGCGGAGGTGGTGGAGGCTGAGGCGGTGAAGTGGAAGGCCGCAGCAGACGGCGCAGTGGCACCTGCAAGGCAGGAAGTATGATGGAGGCGCATCAATCACCCTAGATTGAAGGGGTGCGACTGGGCACGTTGCATTTCGGAGTGGCTGGCATGCCCCACCCTCAACAACCAGCGAGGGCAGCTGCTAAGCACACGTCATGCCGAGCGCTGCTTGTGCACTGGTGCTTACTGCCGGCCCGCGCACCGGTGGCCTGGGCAAAGGTGACGTTGGCAATGCCGTAGGCGGACCCCTTCGCTCCAAGCGGGTGCGCGCCTCCTGGCTTGCATCAGCAAACGCCACCAGCAGGTTGCTCACAGGCTCCTGCATGGGGCAGGCAGGAGGTCAAGGTCAGGGTGGTAGCAAGAGTGTGCCCCTTGACTTTTGGAGCTGCCGTGCGCCTCTGGAGGAGTCCTGTGCACCGGCTTGACATAGCACATTCAGATCGCACCATGTGGTGAACGGCCGCCTCGCCGATGGAGCGCCCAAACATCATGCGCCGGGCGCGCTGCGGGGGACATGGAGAGGGCAGGTGAGGCAGGCGGGATGAACGGCGGCGGCGGGGCGCTGTCTGGCAGCTTTGCTGTGGGCCGCTCCGGCTGCCCTTGACAACCTGGGTGTTGAGGGCTGCTCAGGCCTCACCAGCGAGTCCTCGGCAGCCTGCTCCTCGGAGTTCTGGCTCTGGTAGGGGGCGCTGAGCATCCTGCTGGGTGGGTGGTGCTGCCTGGGATGGGCCTGGCCTCCAGCACGAGAGTTCGCCGGCTGTCGACAAGACTGCAGGCGTCTGGGGGGTGACAGGGGGTCTCAGCCCTCCCAGCACTGCCCTCGATCGCCCAGCTTGACGCCAAAAGCACCAACTGAGCCCAGCAAGCAGCAGCAGCCGACATAGTGGACACGGCTGATCATGGAGGGCTGGCAGGAGTGGGTGGCGTTCAGTGACGACGACCACAGCAGCGGCGACAGCGGCAGCGGCGGCAACGGCATTGCCGCCCCACACCAGCTCCAGGCAAGTGACAGAAGTGTATAAAGCGCCAACGCGTTCTTTTCGTTTGGGCCTCCTGTGCATATCCGGGCATGGGTCCTGCCTTGTTTGGGCGGCGGCAGTGCCGCTCTGCCCTGCCCGCCCAGCACCCACCCCGCACCGACCCTCATCCTCTGCGCCAGGACGATGACGAACCAAACATGGACTTTGCCACGTTCCTGGCGGTGCAACGCCGCCGGCTGCCGCCTGCTGCTGCTCCCAGCGACGTCTCGCAGCTGAAGCACAAGCTCCAGAGTGGGCTTGACATGCTGGCGGCGGAGCGCAGGTATTCGCAGCAGGTTGACGAGCAGGTGGAGGAGCTGACGGCCCGCCTGCTGGATCTGGAGGTGCAGCAGCAGGTCGGTGTGCTGGAGTTTGTGGTGGTTGGGGCGCTGGGAGGGAGCTGGGCATGTATGGGTGCCTCCCCAATTGAGTGCCTGCTCGTCTTCCTGGCTCCTCTGCGCTCATGTTCCAGCACATCCTCCTTACTGACTGGTGCTGCAGGTCATGCTGGCCGTGGCACGCCAGCGCTGCGAAGACCTGCAGGTGAGGCAAGAGGTCTTGCCAGCTGCTGATCAAGAGGTCCATAGTGTCTCAGCTTTGCAATGGAGAGTGATGTCCAGTGTGTGGCATGTGAATTGAAACAGCGCTTCAGCCGCTCAGCCTGCAAAGTCGCGCCTTGCATGCACTCCGCCTGCCCCACCATGGCAGGCCGCAATGTGCAGCTGGCGGAGTGCATGGGCAGAGGCAGTGGCAGGCTGTGTCACTCCCTCACTCATTCATCCTGTCACCTCCAACTGCTGAACCTTGTTGAAGCCGGCAGCTCATTATTGACTAATGCAGAAGCCATCAAAATCTGCATGCCTTGACTCATGCACTGAAGTCCATCCGTAGCTGAGGAATGTCCAAACCTCTCCGCCTGCCAGGCCAGAAACGACGAGCTGGAGGCGGCAGCCGGCCTGCAGCAGGAGCAGCTGGTGGCCAAGGACCGGCAGATCGCTGAGCTGCAGGTGTGCAAGGGTAGTGGGCTTGCCTTGGTGTGCGCCTGTGATTTGCAGCTGCCCAGCTTAAGCTTGGCTTAATGTGGTGGATGGGAGCTGCTGGGGCAGCGGCAGCCGCAGCTGTCGCAAGCCGGAGGCGCTGCTGCTGCAGCTGCCGCCATGCAAGCATGCATTCGTGCAACCACCAGCCTGAGGCTGCCTGTTCCACCCTGCCCGTTCCTGCCTTGCAGTCCAAGCTGGCGGAGGCGGCGCAGCACATGGAGGTGCGGGGCTGTAGGGGCGCAAAGGGCACACCGGCAGGCAGCCTTGCCCTGCTGGCCCACAGCATTTTGTCAGAAACTCATGGCTGCTCGCATTAACGCCGCACCTGTCTCACGCCAGGCGGAGCGTGCAAAGCTGGCGGCGGCGCTGCTGCTGGAGCGCGAGGAGGCGGAGCGGCGAATGGCAGCAGTGCAGGTATGCGCAGGTGGGCAAGCATGCTGGGGTTGCATGCTGGGCTGTTGCAGTGTGATGATCATGCAAATTGCATGCATCATTGCATCATGGACTGCCAATTGTCTGATTAAGTAGAATAGTGGGTGAAAGAGCACCCTGCTGTGCTCCCAGTGCCGTCCTGCCCCACCTATGATATGCAGGGCGAGCAAGTCGATGCACCCGACCGCACATGAACAACATGGAGCCCGAGCCAGTGTGAGTTCTGTCCTGCTACAGGCTGGGTGCTCAAGTGATTGTCAGCTGAAGCTGCTGCGCTGAAGTGGCGAGTGTGCCGAGCTGCCAAGTGGAGCCAAACTCTCAGCATCACCGCCAACTGCAAGCATCCACAGCTCCAGCGGCGACGTCGCCACCGCTCCCTGAACACTGCTGATGCCCTAGGTGGTTGCGCCCCTGCTGCTGCAGGTGTTGCACACAACACCATGGCAGGCCATCACCATTCTGCGCATGCGGCTGCAGCCCCAGCCGGCAGAGGGAGAGGAGGGAGGCGGCAGGACACAGCTACCTGACTTTGCAGGTCATGCCTGCCTCTCTCCTTTCCTGGCTGGCTCCAAGCTGTTTGTAACATTCAGTGAGCCCTCGAGCAGCCTGCACATCCGCACAACCGTAGCCTTAACGCTGCCTGTGTTCCTGTTGTTTCAAAGAAGGCGCCGTCGGCGGTGCAGCCACCATCAAGCAGGCAACCAAGACCCTTGCCTCTCTTCCCTACCAATGCCTCGCCTGCTGCTCAAGCTGGTTCAGTCAGGGGTCACAGGCGCTGGGCAAGTAAGGGCGTCCTGGGGCCAGCGCACCGGAAGCACGAAAGAGTCAAACGTAAAAGCTCAGTCATCGTCAAGCAAGCAAGCAAACTGACTAACTAACAAACAGCTAGCTACAAGATGGTGTATTACTACTAGGAAGTGCAGCACATTGCTGCGCTGCTCACTGGGCTGATGGGGCAGGCGGGCCGCAGAAGTGCCGATAAGCAGGCTCAGTTGGCTGCAAACCGCCGCGGTGCCAAGGCGCTTGGGCCCCATGGGCAGGTCGGGGGTGGCAGTGCTGCCGCGGCCGAACAGGGTTGCGCCAGCCCTTGAAGCCGGCCGGCGTAGATGCCGCCCCGGCTGCCGCCGCCTCGCACGCCTCCTTGCCTGCCGCTGCTGGCGTCTGCGCCCATTGCTGCCGCCGCCTCCTGGGCGGGGCCCGCCTCGTCGGTGGCGCTGTCGCGCGCCAGCGCTGCCGGCGCCTTGGGGCTGCCGGCTGCCGCGCTGGCGGCGGTGCCCTCAGCGCTGCCCTCTGCCGACACGCTCAGCTGGCCAAGTGTTCGACAGCCCAGTGACCTCTGCGCCGTTGGCGCTGCCGGCTGGCTGCTCCCCCTGCGCCTNAGCGCTGCCCGTCGCCTGCACGCTGAGCTGGCCGAACTGGGCCCACAGCCCAGTGACGTCTGCGCCGCCGGCGCTGCCGGCTGGCTGCTCCCCCTGCGCCTGCTGTGCGGGAGCCGCGGCCGGCGCCACCGCCGCCAGCACAGCAGCCACCTGCGCCTGCAGCTGGCTGAGCTGAGCGGACTGTGCCTCCTGCACGGCCAGCAGGGTGGCCGCGGAGCCATCCACTACCTTGCGCAGCTGGATGGTGGAGGCGTTGACGCGCACCGCCGCCTCCACGCTGTACTTGATGGGCAGCACCTTCTCCTGCTGGCCCAGCACGCATGCCAGCAGGAACATCAGGTACAGGCGCACCCGCAGCTCACCTGCAGGGTAGGGCAACAGGGGAGTTCGGCATCAGTCCGGTGCCAACATTACCATGCGCGGGAGCTCAAGCAAGTGGATTGGTGGACCACAGATGTGCAGGTCACCTCCCAGTTGCTCAAAAGTTGAACCTGCATGTGGCCCAGCAACCAACACTCCCGGCAGACTCACCGGTGGCGGACCGCCAGAACTCCTCAAAGTCGGCCGAGCTGATGGTGCGGCTGGGCTGCACGTCCGTCAGGAAAGTGAACAGGTCGGCCAGCGGGCTGGCTGCAGCCTCGAAGGCCGCAGCGCCGTCGCGGTAGGCCAGCAGGGTGGGGGAGGTGGTGGCTTGCGGCCCCTGCATGAGGTCGGCAAACATGCCGGGCTGCGCCTTGCGCAGAGCGCGCAGCTCGGGCACGCCGAGGATGTCCATGATCTGCCGCACGATCACGTACCGCTCTGCAGGTGGACATGGGGAGTGAGCACGGGGAAACGGGGGAGGGGCTGTAAGTTGTCAGTTGGGAAGTTGCAATTTTATGCAATGGAAGACGAGTTGGCTGCAAGGGGAACACAACCATGCAAGGCTGGTATGCACGCCTGGCTGTGCAATAGCAAATCCCACTCCAGGTGCAGTTGCATTCTTCTGTAACCGCTGCGCTCCCTTCCTCACCGGGGTGGCCGAACGCCAGCCAGAGGTGGTCGTGCAGCTGCAGCTGGTCGCCTGGATACCACCGCCCCAGCTGGGCGATGACGTCCGCTGCTGACTGGTGGCCAGCGATGTGCGCAGCGCTGGACAGCTCGGACGCAACGATGTCCAGGTGGAAGGCAATCAGGGGCGGCAGTTCGTGGGAGCCGGAGGTGGAGGTGGCGGTGGAGGCGGCCACGTTGGAGGCTGCATCAGAGGGCGCTGTGGCACCTGCAAGGGTCAGGAGCAGCCGGGACGGAATGGGAGGTCAAGACGGAGAGCAAATGTGGTTGAAAGCTCAGCGCAGCAGTGGTGTGTGCCCAGAGGTAGCTGGCATGCCCCATGTCCAGGCAATCAGGAAGCATTGTTGCCCTGCACACGCCCTTCCAGCTGCTGCCGCCCTGCGCACCGATGGCCTGGGCAAAGGTGACGTCGCCAATGCCGCGGGCGGCGGCGTACTGCTGGCTGCGGTCGTAAGCTTCCAAGCAGCTCGCTGCAAACGCCACCAGCGTGCTGCTGAGGGGCACCTGCACGGGGGCAGACAGGAGGTGATGGGGCAAGGTGTTGGGGGCAAGGCACTGGGGACGATGCGTTGGCTGGCGACAATGGGAGATGCCCTGCTGGCCACTGCGCGCTGCACAAGTTGGTTGCAAAAGCCCGCTGGAAGCCATGCGCCTGCCACTAGCACCGCATGCACAGTGCACATCCCGCTCGCACCACGTGGTTGTGCACCGCCTTGTTGGCCTCCAGCAGGTGGCGCAGCTCGCACACGCCCTGGCGCAGCTGCTCCACAGTGGGGTGTGCCGCTCCGGCAGCGCGCTCCAGGGTGCTCAGGGTGTGGAGCAGCTTGCGAGCGATGAGCGGCACCTGCAGGATGCCGTCCACACTCGCCGCCACGGCAGCAAGGGCGGCAATGCCCKCGCCGCCCGCCACCGCCGCCCGCTGTGCCCGGCTGCCGGACGCCGCCTTGCTGCCGCGCTGCACCGCCCCCTCCAGCCCCGCCCGTGTCTTGTCCATCTGCAGCGTCGTCTCACGCTCCTCCTTCCGCGTTGAGAGCGCAAAGTTCACGTTCCGGGCGGCCTGCACGAGGGATAGGCGAAGGGCAGGTGAGGCAGGCGGGAAGACCGGCGGGCGGGTGGCGGCGGCAGTTGGTGGCACTGCCCGCCGGCTGGTCGCTGTGCTGGGCGGTGCCGTCCTGCCCKGGTGGCCTGAGTGCTGGGGGCTGTCAGGCCTCACCAGCGGGCCCTCGGCGGCCCGCTCCTCGATGCGGCCGTAGCTGGGCTTGGCCCTCTGCCCCCAGAACATCCTGCCGGGTGTTGGTGCTGCCTTGGAGGTGGACCTGGCCCGGAGGGACGAGACAATGAGCGGCAGGTGTGCAGCCGAAGCTCCTTTAAATGCCGGCGGCGAGGCCCATGCTCCCCAGCCTGCTTGGCTGCCCCTGCCCGCGCCCAAGTGTGCAGCAGCTCTCAATCCACCGCACTTCCTGGGGTGGCAGGGGTCCTCAGCCCTCCCAGCACTGCCCCGTCGGTCGCCCAGCAACTCACGGCACAGCTGAGCCCCAGCAGGAAGCAGCAGCCGATCCAGTCGAGGACAAGGCCGCCACCATGGAGGGCGGGCAGGAGTGGGTGGCGTTCGGCGGCGGCGGCGGCGGCGACGACGGCGGCGCAGCGGCCGCACCTGCCGCACCTGCCGCCCCTGGACAGGCAAGTGACCAGGCGAACACGCTGCAAAGCTTGAACGGTGTACACTGCAGTAATCAGCACATGCGCACATCGTGATGCATCAATCTGGCCGGTTTGAGCGGCGCCACACTCCCCGCCACCTCCCCTGCCTTCCTTACCGCAGGTGGACGATGCCGTGCCTTTGACTTTCGACGCCTGGCTGGCAGCAGATAACCGCCGGGCTCCACCTGCTGCGGTCAACCGCGATGTCTTGGATCTACACAACCAACTGCGGAGCGTGCGCGTCAGACTGGAGGCGGAGCGCGCGTACTCGGACTCGGTTGACAAGAAGGTGGAGGAGCTGACGGCCCTCCTGCAGGACATGGAGGTGCAGCAGCAGGTCAGTGTGACAGAGGTTTCGGCAGGGGGGAAGCTGGGGGCAGAGGCACGCATGTTGGCGCCTGCCCACTGGGTTGCCGAGTGCCTGCTCGCCTTCCTGGCTGTCACGGCACAGCTTGGGCCCTCACCTGCGGCTATGTCCTCCTCGCTGTGCATGCTGCAGCCTCATGAGGTGGCCAACATGCGCCAGGAGCTGGAGGTGAGGGGGCTGGTAAGCTGGGTTGGCTAGCGCACTGCAGCACCCGCCGTACGGCCACCGCCGCCACTCCCGCCTCACACCGCACGCTTTTAAGTGTATGCAGCATTGCCTGGCTGCCACAACGACCCCCCTGCATTGTCACATTCTAGTTTGTCTGTTGTCTTTATACTGCCCTTCAGGCTGTGCGGACCGAGCGAGATGCTGCACAGGTGGGGACCACAACCGGGTTGACGGCTTAGGCTGTGTACCTGTACTCCCTTCCCTAACAGCCTTTGCAGTTCGCACACCTATAAACTGGCTGCCCTCCCACTTGCAGCATGCTCTCTGAACTGGATCCAGACGATATCCATCCCCATGCTCTTGCAGGGCGAGCTGGCGGGGGCGCTGCAGCGCTGTGAGGAGCTGCAGGTGAGGGGAGAGGCGGGGGGGACGGCGGCTGCTCACGCGGGATGCCGCTCTTATGGGCAGCTGTTCTCGAATCCGCCCGCACTGCTCCTGCCAACTTTGATATACAGGAGAAGAGGCATGTTGTCGTGTAGTGCATGCACTTGGCCATCCCCTCGGCTGCCTCACAACTGGACCTCCTTGCACGCAGAACACACCTAGCAGCAGGTCAATAGTTGTGTGCCATGCACGCATGGGCTGTGCTCCGACCAACGTTGTTTTCCCGACCCCATGCCTCTTTGACAGGCCGAGATTGCAGACCTGGAGGCGGCGGCCGGCCAGCAGCACGAGGTGGGAAAGTGCAGTGCGCTGCGTAACCGCCGCACTGCAGGGCCAAGCGCAAGTGGGCACCCCACTTGATCACTGCGGTGCCTTGTCATCTGAGCCCCTCTGCTGTGTCGCCCCTTGCCATTCTTCCCTCCCTCCCTCAGCGGTGTCCCTGCATCCCAAAGCAGGTGGCGAGCCTGCTCAAGGCGCTGGAGGACAAGGACCAGCGCATCGACGGGCTGAAGGTGAGGGGGGCGTTTTTGCGTTGTGGCCTTGTGAGCACCCACGTTGTGTGACCCACTCTGCTGAAGCCATGCGTGCTGCAGCGGCTGTGGTGATGCAAGCTGTTGCCGCTGATGCTGGCATCAAGTTTGGGGCCTGGGTGCATGTCTGCGCCTGTGAGCTGTCCATGTGGAGGGACCCAGCTGGGGATGTAGTCAGAGGGTGCACCAACAGCGGCGCGAGCAGCTGGATTGTGTTGCTGCCGCNGCTGCCTACATCGAGCACAATCGCATAGGCCAGAGCTGCGGCCACCACCCTTCCCCGTTCTGCCTTGCAGTCCCAGCTGGCTGAGGAGATGGCGCGCAAAGAGGTGAGGGCAGGCAGGGGCAACTATGCCTGGCAGGCAGCCTTGTTTGAGGGGCCCCAGCACCTGGCCGGGATCTCAAGCTCGTGCGGGCGTGCCGCATACATAGCTTTGCTGCTAGATGGAGGGGCGCAGCAACAGCCACCCCCTCACGCCTCCACCGGGCGCCCTTGCTGCACTTCCGCCAGGTGGACCGCGCTGAGCTGGCGGCCATGCGGCAGCGCGTGACGGAGCTTGAGGTGGGTGCAGCTTGCAGCTTGGCAGTCAATGGGGCGGAATTTCGGCTGGCATGTGGGCACAGCCTCGCCGGATGGCATCTTGCTTTGCTAGTTGCCACAACTGGCAGCTGCCAACAATCAATCGACCAACTCACCAGCTGCTTGTGGCGCGCCTGGTGCGGCACACCCTGTCCCATTCCAGGCGGCGCGCACGCAGCTGGCAGCTGTGCTGGAGAACAAGCGCGAGGCGGCGGAGCAGCAGCTGACGGCGGTGCAGGTGCGGGGCCGAGTGGGCAGGTGGGCAGGCGGATTGGTTTTGCATGCTGGGCTGTCACATTGCAGCATTGCGGCAGGCTAAGCCGTGCACTGCACCGTGCACTGCACCGCTGGGCAGCTGCAACTTTTGTGAGGATAGCACAACGCCCCGTCATGGCCACTGTCGCGCTGCCCTCCATGTTATGCAGGCTGGGCGGCCAGATGCGGTNGAGGGCACGCACCAGAATGTACGCTCACTTCCAGCTTCTCGATCACCGGTGCTCGTTGCAGGCTGCACAGCTGGCGAGCATGGCGGCAGAAAAGGAGCGTATCGAGCGGGAGCATGCAGCGCTGGAGGTGCGAGAGTGGAGGGTGGGAGGTGGAGTTGCAAGGGTCGGTGATGCACATCTCGAGCTCGCGGAGCTCCAACCTGTAGTGCAGACGCTGCCCTGGCCTGTCCTTCACCTGCACTTTTCCTAGCTATACCTGGAAACAATCGAATGCCTGGCACATTGCGGTCTACCCCACTTGCCCTGCAGGTCGCACGCGCGGATCTTGCGGCGCAGCGGGCGGCGCTGCTGCAGGAGCGCCAGGAGTTTGAGCAGCGCACAGCGGCGCTGCTGGCAGGCACTGGCGAGGTGAGGGCCGAGGCGTCAGGTTTTGATGCAGGAAGAACGGCTCCAGGCGGTGCGTGGGGTAGGCTGTGAGGAGGCTGCTGAGCGGAGGGGGCCGCGGTTCCCAACACTCCCTGCTGTTGCTCCGCCCCTGCAGGTTGCTGCGAGCATTTCGCTAGCCAGAACACGCCTTTGCTATGCTTGTTGATGTCCATCCCCTCATCCCGCGCCGCTCCTGACCTCCTGCCACACAGTCCGAGGCACTGGCGTCCAAGGAGCGGGACTGCGCTGAGCTGGAGGTGACCGGGGCTGGGGGGTTGGCAAGCGCCTGCGGTGCAGCTGCTTGGCCATATGGCCAAGCATGCACAGTATGTTTTGGGTGCGGCAGCGACAGCGGCTGGTGCGCGTGAGCGACAGCGAGCGACTGCTGCAAGCTGGTGCGCTGATATGCTGCCTGCTCACCCTCCTTCCCACCGTGCAGTCCAAGCTGGCGGACGTGACGCAACGCATGGAGGTGCGGGGCAGTAGGGGTCCATGGTCTTGCACGCACACAGAAGCCATGCATGGAAGCCCGGAGCACCTTGTCAAGGTTGCAGCCTGGCACAGGGGGCCTGCAAAAGTGCAGGTGAAGGCATGCAGCTACAGCAACTGCTTCACCTGCAAGTGCCGTGCCTTGCCCATTGTCAGGCGTACCGTGCTGAGCTGGCGGCAGCCCGGCAGCATAGTACAGAAATTGAGGTGGGTGCAACCAGTTGGGGAACAAGGATGCTTGCGCAGCAGCTTGTCATTTCGATGCCTGCCCTTTGCAAGCATCGCACTCATTGGCAGCTACATGTTGCCAACTCTAACTCCCAAGCTGCCTGTGACGCACCTGCATGCCACGCCACGCTGCCCTTGCCAGGCGCAGCGCGCCCAACTGACGGCAGCGCAGCAGCAGGAGCACGAGGCGGCGGAGCAGCGGGTGGCGGCGGTGCAGGTTAGTAGCAGCAGGGTGACTAGCCATGTGGCTGCCCGTTGGGCTGCTTGCACAGTTGTTGCGGCTCCGTGTCGTGCTGCACTTTAGGATACCGCAACGTTGCACAAAAACAACCAACCAAACACCCACTGCCTTGCCCTCATTGATGCGCAGGCTGCTGAGCAGCTGGATGCAGATGACAGTGTGTGGAACGCTGCAGAGCCGGAGGTGAGCAGGGTGGTTGCAATGATGTTGTCGTGCACACCGCCTGCTTCACAACAGCCTGCTGCTGTACAGTCTGGCATTTGCAGCTGTGCATGCTTAGCGGGCAGCACAGTCACCTGCAACAAGTTCTGCTCGCCTCACCGCCCGCCATGGTGGCGCTGCGGGCAGGCACTGGAGAGGTGAGGGCTGGGTTGAGCTCCCCTATCGAGATATGCCAAGCAAAGCTGCACCGGGCCGGCAGACTACAGCTGACGCTAGCGCCTGAGCCTGCTGTCTTTGCATCCGCAGGCGCACGATGCATCGCTCGGGCAGGTGCAGACCCGACCGGAGGACTTCGTGGATGGCAGCAAGGACAAGGGCAAGGTGAGGTGTTGCTGTGCAAGCTGCGCTGCAGCGTGCTCTGCAGCCAGGCGTGTTGAGCCGTGCTTCTCGGCTGGATGGCAGCCAAACCTGTCTTTCATCAATACACCTGCTGTGTTTCTGGCAAAAGCCTTTTGACGCGCATCGTACCAGGAGTTGCCTGCTTCGAGTATTACCATCCCTCCCCCGCTTCACTCCTGCAGCCAAATGTTTTCGCGATCTCCCAGGCCAACGGCAAGAAAAAAATGCCCCCCATCTACGCCAGCTTGGGAGAGCTGCTGGGCCTGAAGGGCCCGGCCCCAAAGGCAGTGTACACCTCGCTGGTGGGTTGAGTGTTATCAAAGTGCAGCTTTCGGAAGCTTCCTCTTTCTGCACTGTGAGCAGAGACCATGCTAGCTGAAGCACTTCACCTGCGTCAGGCTCTGATTGACCAACTGCACACTGCTGATCATGGATTTTTGACGCGCTCACCCCTGTTGCCCTCGCCTGCTCTCGGGCTGCACCTGAGCGTCACACAACAGTCCTTGATTGGTTTTGCAAAACGGGGTGAACGTCTGTGTGACGTGAGTACATCCAACCCCTGCAGGTGAAGGTGGTCAAGCAGCGCGTGGTGCCCGCCTTCTCGCGCATGCTGGCTGGCGGCCTGGACCCCTCCGACAAGCTGCTGGCTCTGGGCAACCTGCAAGCAGGGGCCCGCACGGCAGCGGGCCGCCGCTTCCTCTTCGGCGTGGCGCAGCCGGCAGCAACCACCGGTGATGGCGGCGCGTCCGCAGCAGCGCAAGTGGGCTGTGCCTTCTCTTATGAGCCACCGCAATCGCTCAAGGATGGGCGGCCCGGCGACATCCAGATGGGCTCTGCATATGCCTACATCAAGTGAGGGGGCTGGGGTGGTGGTGAGAGTGGACACATGGGCAGCACATGCCGGGATCGCATCGGTGCTGCAACTGTGGCTGCGGTGCACATGCGGTGCCTCCAGGGGCCACTGCTGCCTTGCATCCAAGTGCGCTCCTGCTCTGCGTTGCTGCCCTTCTCTACAGAGGCAGTGCGGCAGAGGGCGCCTGCGCTTTTGCGGAGCTGCGGCAGCAGCATCTGCTGGAGGATGGCGCCGAGAAAAAAGGCGACCGGCTTGCAGCAGGCCTGGAGGCCGGCCTGGTGGATGGCGACTGCATCTGCTGGGTGTACTGCCAGGCAGTGCTGCGCGACGGCGGCAAGCTGGATTGGTCGCAGGTGCACTGGCGGCCCTTCTCACTGCGAGAGTAGGATCAATTGTCAGGCAGGCTGATGGCTGCTCCTTGTAAGCCTCATACAGACATAAGCAACCAGCACATCACAGGGATGTAGGCTGCCCTGTACGCTGCACAGCGCTCAGGTTCCAGACCAGCAGAGCTGGTAGCAGGCAGGATGCACTGGGATGCAGGGTCAGGTGGAACGATGCAGCAGGTGAAGGCACTTTGCCGTCTGCCGCATCAGCATCCGCGGTCGCCGCCGCCTCGCTCTGTCCTCTGTCCAGTGGGGGCAGAATGGCAGCATGTGTGGTGACCCGTTACAGCAGGCATGCACGGCAGCTCCGAGGGAGCATGGAGGACAGGGTGGGTGCAGCGCCGCACTGATGGCTCTCATGGAAGCAATGCCTCGCCCTGGTGGCTGGCTGGCGGGCATGATCGACGTGGCGGCGGCGGGTCCCCACTTGACGGGGGCTCCTGTGCGCACCGCGGCACTGATCTGCCCCTTGCCCGCATCCTGCATGGCAACCCCAGGGGCGGAGGCGGCCCCCAGCGCCCAGGCTGCGCCACCCACGCTCGCCTCGCTGCCGCACGCATTGCTGGAGCGCATACTTGGGCTGCTTGATCAATCCGACAGGTCCGATGCGCCTGCGGGGTCCCCGAACGTTAATGCCGCCGCCACTGCCGGCGCCACCGCTCCCGTTTGTGCCGCACCGTAACCCATAGTTGCCAAGCGGGACCGCACTGTTGCAGGCACCGCGCAGCACTGGTCAGCTGGGGGTGGCATGCAGCAGTGCACGCCCCCGATCTGCTGCAAACGGTGAAGCTGGTCGATGCCAGCAAGTGGTGCCACACCAACGCACGGCTGCCTTCGCTCACTGCCTGGCTGCTACGGCATGGGCGGCACGTGCGCAGCCTTGAGCTAGACTGCGGCAGAGCTCCCACCGATCCGGAGGCATACACCTGGGAGCTGGCGGCTTGCCTGGGAGCACTGGTTGTGGCAAGGTCGTTGCAGCGGCTTTCTGTGTCCTGTTCCAGCGACAGCCCTGATCTGTGCGTCACCTCTTGGGGCGTGGCGCTGCGGCAGCTGAAAAGCCTGCGCTTGTTGTCCTGCGGCGAGCTGCGCATTTGCCGCAGCCTAGCTGGCCTGTCGGCAGTCACCGAGCTGGAGCTTCGTGGAGAAGTAATCACTGTGGAGGCTGCGGCACAGCTGCCCCCCAATGTGGAGCAGCTCAGCCTGAGTGTCGAAGACGATGAAGAGCTGCCACACCAGGTGGGCCCTGCCGGCAGCTGCGTGTCTTGTGTTGAGGATGAGCGCTGGTGAGGGGCTCGACTTGCAGCGTGCGCCAAAGCCTTGCAGCGTGCAATGTTCGACCCGGCTGCTCATGCCGCCAACCCCTGCCTGCAGCTGTCGGACCTTGCTCGCCTCAGCAGGCTGGTAAGCCAGCAGTGCACGGATGTGTGCATGCGTACGGCTGTGGCATGCTTAGCCGGCTGTTTTGATTTGCTGCTTGATTTGCTGCGGCTGGCGCTTGTAGTGTGGGTGAAGGCAGGAGGGCGATGCCAGGGCTGCAGCTGCAGCAGCGAGCGGCGTCGCAAGCCGGGCGCCAGGCTAGCATCGTTGCCCGCGCATGTGAATCTTTTTGCTTGTTCCCAGGCTGGCGCTGACAAACACCGGCCTGCTGATTCACCTTCCCGCAGGCGATTTGGGGAACGTCATGCCGGCCTGCTGGCTATGCACTGCTCACAAGCCTGCGCAAACTTGCGCATTTGGACCTGCAGCGCACTCGTCTGCCTGCCTGCCTGTCCCGGCTCACTGGTTTGTGCGAGTTGAGGCTTGCGAGCGTGGGTGACCAATGGAGTTCAGCTGCAGCCCAAACGGCTTCGTTTGATGCGGCGCTGCAGCAGCTGACTGGGGTAAGGGCATGGTGGGTGGCTTAATTGCGATGTTGAGTTTGATGCGGCGCTGCAGCAGCTGACTGGGGTAAGGGCATGGTGGGTGGCTTAATTGCGATGTTGAGCAAAGGGCGCACTGGATGCCGCTGTGGTGTGATCGGCCCCCAGATCACTAGCCACCTCTCCTGCTGACGGGCAATGGCTGACACCCTGTGCACACCTTGCTCCGGCTGCTTGCAGCTCACTTCCCTGTGCATTGTGGACTGCCAGTGCCATACCCCTGGCGCGCTTGCGGCTTTGAGCAGTCTGCAGCGCTGCTACCTGCTGAACAGCCCGTCTCATGGTGCAAACGCGCCGCCCACGCCGCTGCCGCCCGGCCCCKGGSCTGCCAGCCNTGCGCTCGCTGGGAGCCNAGCCTGGATGTGCTGGCGTGCAGCACAGGCGCGCTGTCGGCAGCCACCCAGCTGACCCGCCTGGTTCTCCTTGGCAGCAACAACTTACCGAGCGATGCGCTGGAAGCCTTTTGGGAGTGGGCAGCCAGCCACCGCTCGCTGCGGCGGCTGCACGACGAGGCGTTTATGACGACAGGCGACACACTGCATGCCATCCGCANGCCTGGCACACCAGCGCCCGCAGCTGGACGTGGCAACCTGGCATGAGCGCCCAGGAGCTCGCCACTTCTACGAGGAGTTTTATGTTTTTGATTAAAGCGNTTCTGTTTTGCTTGCATTTGCTGGTTGGAGCTGCAGCACCTTGCACCATGGCCGCTGGCTGCGCAGGCCAGCCCTTGCCACGCTGCTGCTTGGAATCATTTTGATTTGTGTGTGTTGGAACTTCTTGAGTAGCCATGCGTTTGCAATTCTACAATTGTAGAATGCCAGTTACGAATGTGGTGCAGGAGATGGATGAGTGGTCTTGCATGTGCTGTTACAGAGGCAGAGGCGGCTGTCCCACACAATGTCTGCTTGCAGCCAGGTGAAGGGCTGCTCAGCACCCTCCGGCAGTGGGCTGCAACAGGTGGGAAAACTTCACGCACGGGAGATCACGCAAGGTTACATCAGCACGTTTTGGAGCGCCCCGGGAACAGTCACATAAGCAGGGCAAATAGCCTCATAGGCTTGTGCAGGAGGATAATGAATACTTTTATGTCATCGTAGAGCTTCAGGGGCATTGTTTGGTTTGCATCTGCTGCTGGGCTTCTGTTGCGTCATCCATGCATGGATCAACCTAGCGGGTGCACCACTGCCTGTCGCCCGCCTCTCCTCTTCAGGCTGAGCCAACACGCACCATCGATGCATCTGCTGCCAGCGGCAGCCTGTGTTTCACTCAATCAAGATGCCAGTTGCACATCATGGGTGGTATCTGGCCCAGCAGTGCTGCCGGTGGGGCCATGGGCAGCACCTCAGCTAATGGCAGCAGCAGGGCCGCTGGGCAACATCACTTGAAAGCAGCATGAGGGGTAGGACCATGCAATGTCTGTTATTTTGTGTCCTATGATGCTTGTCGGTGTGTCGCGCATTGACTCTGCACTTCCGAATGTCAGCTGGACTGAGTGAAGGGCTCGTCACAGAGCTTGCATGCGCAGGCATTGCCTGCCGGCAGCAGGCTCAGCGGCGCTCAGCGGGCGGCAGCGGCGGTGGAGCCGTGGACCTGCGATGAGTGAGTGGGCGGCAAACGGTATGAATTTGTATCATTTGCCGCATCGAATCACCATGCGACACCACCGCAGCGACTCCTGGTTGAGCAGTGGCGGAACCGCTCTCCGCCCAAACCGCGCGCAGTCCGCCGTCAACGGCCGCATCGCGCGAATAATCGGGTTGCACGACATGTTACGGGGCCCGATAACCAAAAGAAGAGTCGATCAGAAAGGGGGCAGCGACAAGTATGCGTTTCCGGGAAGCGCGCGCCTCGCCATTCCGTTGTAAAAGGTCGAAAAGGAGGCAAGTTTTTATTTCTGCCACTTGTAGCCGGCTGGGTTGAGGCCTGTGCAGCCAGCCGCCGCCGCCGCCGCTGCCGCCGCTGCCTGAAGGAGGGGCTCCTGTGAACAGCATCGCGGGCAATGGTGCAAACAGGCCAGATTGCTTGTCGGGACCACCACATATGTATTGCTCCGGTCCACCTGCGCCGCAAATCTGCCATTATGTCCTGTCGGTGCATGTGCCTGGTGTGCACACCGACAACACACAGCTGTGTGCATGACACACTNGCCGTGCAGCCGCCACATGCAAAATGGCAGTGTGTGCACTTTGCGCCTGGGCATGGGCCACACCATACACGGTGTGCACATTGCAGCTGGCACACTCTCTCAATCACCCAATGAATGCCACACATGACATCATGCAAACCCAATGAATGCCACACATNGACATCATGCAAACCCAATNGAATGCCACACATGCCAYCATGCAAGGTGAAGGTGGGGAGCTTGTTTTTGGTGCCGGGGACCCGGGTCCCCGGAGCAGCCGGCAMACTCTMTCAATCACCCAACGAATGCCACACATGCCACCATGCAAGGTGAAGATGGGGAGATTGTTCTTGGTGCCGGGGACCCGGGTCCCCGGAGCAGCCGGCACACTCTATCAATCACCCAATGAATGCCACACATGCCGCACCGCAAGGTGAAGGTGGGGAGGTTGTTCCTGGTGGCGGGGACCCGGGTCCCCGGAGCAGCCGGCAC
>JADXDR010000016.1:168354-210303 GCA_025026875.1 Chlorella ohadii
GCGCAGCGCCGCGCGCCTCCTCCACATCTGAGCCCTCGTCCTCCGACTCCGACTCCAGATCCAGCTCCCCCAGCTGCGAGTGGGCAGCGGTTGCAGCAGTCAGCGCTGGTCTGTATGCGGCGGCAGCATTGGACGGCCAGCGGCACCGAGCGGCGGGCGGCGGGCGGCAGCAGCTCACCGCCTCATCGTCGGCGTAGTTGCCCAGCCGCTGCACGTGCTTCCGCTGCCGCTTCTCACGGTCTGCCATGGCTGGCACTGGCGCTCAGGAGCAGGCTTGGGACGCCAAGTGCACAGCGGGCCGCCTGCCCCCTCAGGAGGTCTGGGACAGCTAGGCTGATGCCCTGGAGGCTAATGCTGAGCAGCAGAGGCTCAATGGGCCCAGGGAGGTCAAACTCGCTCCAAAGGCGCTCGAATGACCACTCCCGTGCTGCCTGTGGCTTCAGCTGCGTTTGGAGGTGCGGGGAGGGTGGCACAAGGGGGAGACCCGCTTGAACTTCAGCAGCTCCCTCCGCCGCTGCGCTGTGCCGTCGGCCGCTCCCGCCACCGTTGGCGCTGCGATCATATTACACGACATCCACATGCTAATGCTCCAGTGCTGCAGGCCCGCTGTTAGCAAACGGCAGGCTCAGAACAGGGAGATGGCGCCTCTGGGCAGGCCGCGTCCCTCTGCCGCCGCCTCGCGCGCCGCCTGGTAGTACGCGTGCAGCTGCTGCCCGTGCTCTGGGTCTAGCGCGGTGAGGCAGGTGCCGCACTGTCGCGTCAGGTTCACGCACGAGTGCACCATGAGCATGAAGGCAGGCAGGCCCGCTGCGGGGTGGGGAGTGGAGCCAGGGCACCGGGCGTGAGGGCACAGCTGGGCCAGTTGCCGCACCGGCCGCTGCCGCACAGCAATGAACTAGTTCATCGCGCCGCGCAGCACCCACAACGCCCAGCACCCACAGTATGCCCCTCAGCCTCACTCTGGTTGGCATTGTCGCTGCGCTCAAAGTATGCCGCCACCTCCAGCTGCTTCACAGCGTCCACCAGGCCGCACAGCTTGCGCAGCGCCCACTCGCGCCGCTGCTGCGGCGTGCCGCCGGAGCCGATGCTGCTCAGCCCGCTCAGCCCCATGCTAGGGCGCTCCATGCTGCTGCCCTTGCCGCCAGCTGCTGTGTCATCTGCACTCTTGGCGGCATCTACTGCTGCCGCTGCTGCTGCCTTGCCGCCGCCGCCGCTGCTGCGCTCGCTGCCGGATGGCTGGAGAGCCAGGGGCGAGGCAATGCTCGTATCTAAGCTGGCCGCCTCATCTAGTGGGCTCAGCGGGTCTGCGTTGTCAGCTGCCACCTGCATACAGGCAGCCACGTTAATCGACTTGAGTACAGTCGGTTTGACAATTGCAGCACGCACGTGCGCAGCTACCCCTGCGGTTCATATGCAGGCCCTCAGCAAGCAGTCGCCCGGCAGCGCGTCGCAACCTCGGCCTGCACAGGCCGGCTGAAAGCTGATGCAAAGCCGCATCCAGACGTCAGACAATCCGGCACAGCGCGGCCAGGTGCGCCCAGCAGTAGCAGCTTCCAGACAGCCACTTGCCTCGTCATAGCCAGTGTGGGGCCCCCTTCCAGAGCGGCGGTCGGCGACCATGCTGAGGTGGCGCGCCATGACCTGTGGACACGTGAAAATGGCATGGTGGCAGGTTGGCCTTGGGCAGAGTCAAAAGCAGCTGGGCATGAAGGCTGAGCAGCAGCGCGATGCATTGTGCAGCGCAGCCCAGCCCACCCAACACAGCTCAGCACCCACCTGTGCGGCCAGCAGCTCGCTGTCGGTCAGAGCCACCACTGGCCGGGCGGAGGGCGCCGAGCCTGCATTTCGGTGGGGTTAGGTGGGCGGCAAGGCAGTTGCTAGCTCAGAAGCAGACATCCCGGCTGATCAGCAGCAAGAAGCAAGTTGCTCTGGGAGGAGTCGCACATGGCAGCATTAGTGCAGCAGGCCCCAAGCAGCAGACTTACGCCAAAGAAGTAGGTCACATCCCCGCATTCTGAGGCTAATATCCCGCACCTTGCACGCCATCAGCCAGGTCAGCGAATGGGTCGTCCCCCTCGCTATCCGACCCAGCATGCTGCGCCTGCTGCCCATCCGCCGCTGCCGCCGCCGCTGCCTTGTCACGCACCCGCCGCTGCTGCTCCTGCTCTAGTGCGGCCGCGGCAGTGGCTGMTGCATCCGCTGCTGCGCTGCCTCGCCCGTTGGCGCTGCCGCCGGTGCCGCCTGCTGCTGCCGCCYTTCTGGCCTTGCGGCTCTTCTTGCTTTTCTTGCCTTTCTTCCAGACCTGCCACCACTTCTTCTTCTTAGACTTGGGCGGCCGAATGAGGGTGCTGAGGGCGGTAAACGCGGCCGACAGGCGCACGCCGCACTCAGATAGGTCCCCAATGTGCCGCTGGCACACCTGCGGGGCAGGCAGGTGGGCAGGCAGGCGGGGGATGTGGCAGATAAGCAAACCCAGCGACAAGTACATGCTTTTTGCGCTAGAACGTTACCGACGGCCATCGAAAAGGGGCACTCCTCTACAGCAGCACTGTCCACAGTGCATCCAGCGGGCAGCAACTGCTCGCCTGCAGCGTGACCATGTTGCCTTCTAGCGCGTAGATGAGGGACAGGAAGATGCCCAGCACTACGTGGCACGAGTCCAGCAGCATCCTGCATGGGGGTGGATGCTGGAGTGGGTTGTTGAAGCAGGCTGAGGTGGAGTTTCGCAAACCACGCAGATAGACTGGCATGATAGGCCTCCCAGCAGCATGCCGCAGTCGGGTGCGGACAGCAAGTGGCATATGGCATGGACCAGCGGGCCGTTTACCAGGCCCTACCCAGCAGCAAGCTAGGCAAGTTGCAAACTCCTGCACTCCCGCCTCACCGGTACTGTTTGGTGGGGAAGGTGTGAGGCGCGCGCGTGATGTAGAATTCTGCCGATGCCGCCTCCAGCAGCTGTGGGCAGGGCAGCGGGGCAGACGGAGGCCAGCTTAAATGGGCCGGCAAAACGACACCAAAAAAAGTGGTTGCTAAGGGCAAGCCAGCAGGCAGGTCGTGCACGGCATGCCAGCACAGCACGCACAGCATGCACAGCGGGACCGCACCTTGCCCATGTAGGCCAGATCAGAGGTGAGCTCCGATGCAGTCTGCATGAGCGGCCGCATCTTGGCGTGCAGCCCGTCGTCTCGGTACGTGCTGCGAAAGTCAGGGTAAAAGGTGGCAAACAGCGGGCGTGGAGCGGTGCAAGTGGCTGAGGACCATGCTCTGCAGGCTGCAGGCCATTATGGCATCGCTGCAAAGAAGCACAACCGCTGCGCATGCGCTGCACGAAAGCCCTGGAAGTCTCAAGTAGTGCGCCACTGGTGCATCCGCTCACAAGGTCTGATCGGTGTCACTGGCGCCCGGAATGTTCTGGTTGGAACCCGGCTGTGGCAGCACGCACACCTGCCAAAGTGGAGGAAATGGGTGTGTAAAAACGAACGGATGGGGCAGCTTTGGGACTTTGTTGGCTGAATGAACCACATGATGCAACATAAGTCAACCAAACAGCAACGAGCGGTAACGCTGAACTGATGGTGGCCCACAGAAACACATATTGCCCACCCTGGGCGACAGCAGCAGTGACAGACGCAGTAGCATTGCAGTAGAGCTGCCGGAAATACAAGAAGCAGCAAGCGCACCTGGCCCACGATCCAAACAGCCAGGTCCCCGATTTTGATGAGCGTGCTGGCCATCTTCTTCTGCAGCAGTCCACGGGCCCGCACCGGGAACAGCACAAAGGACACGACTGCATGAAAAGAGAGGTATGTTGGAGGCTTCATCAAGGACCGATACGGTACTGGCAAAGGGGCACAGCGCCAGCTGGATGTACCAGCCTTTGTCCCTTGCAGGCCAGCAGGCAAGGGGCGGCCGCAGTGGCGCAGGCAGGCACGGGCCGAGACTTGCGCTGCGTACCTGCCGCAATCACGATTCCGAGGCCCACATTTATCATGCGGTACGCGGCGCCTCGGTAGAAGTTTTCAGGCACGCTCCTGCAGGGCGCACGGCATCCGCAGACTTTTGCTTGAGGGCATACACAGGCCGCAGCAGGCAAGGCATGGCATTGGCGCTGTGGCGCTCATGCGCGACTGCATTGATGTGCTACCGCTCCGCTCAGCACCCATGCACTGGTAGCAAACCCTGGCATTGAAGCGCACCGTATTGCTGGCAGCATGACGAGGGGCAGGGTGAAGAGCGCGGTGCCCCAAAATTCGTGGTGCCGCCAGTAGCGCTGGCGGTTGACTGCCAGCAGGAAGCCAATAATAGCCGAGGCAGGGACGATCCACTTGGCCAGGATCCCTTGGTATCCATCCACCTGGTAGTGCGGGTTGTACTGGTCGTCGCCGATGGCTGCATGTGTGTGGGAGGGCAGGAAGGCGCGCCGAGGGTTCGGCTCGAGCGGGACGGAAGGTGGGCTGCAACAGGTGGGGCCGGCTGAGTGGGCGGGTTTGGCAGCACGGGGCCAGGCGTGGCGGCCCGGAGGTGACAGGCAGCCGGAAAAGGAAGCCCAACAAAAAGAAGCTCACCCCAAAACAGCACGAGCAGGCCCAAGCCGCCCGCCAGCCCTGCGCCCAGCAGCCGCTTTGCAATCTTGCGGAAGGCATCGCCCGTGGATGGCTCCAAAACAACGGCCACCTGGACAAACGGGTCAAAGCAGCACAGATTGAGCAGCAATGGACGCATGTGGCTTGAACTGGGCAGCTGCTGGGGCCAGCAACTGGCAGCAACTGCAAGCTACTGCTGCATGATCTGCATCAGTCCCAGCGCAGCTGCGGCCAGCCTCAAAATCGGCAGCGGCGGCGCCTACCGTGATGGCTGTGTAGAGGCTGGAGCCGCCCTTGTCCAATTTGCTGTACCAGGGGTCGATCAAGACCGGCAGCAGGCCGATGATCAGGGCCGTGCCCTGCAACCAGGGCAAGCGATTGGCCAAGTGAACACCGCCGCTTTCTGCTATTGTTGGCGGAGCAGCTGGCTTGCCTACCAAGCTCCCACCGATCGCTGCAACAGCCTCCCCACTTGGGTTGAGATAGTGGCAGCAGAGCGGCGGCGCAGACCAGCCAGGGCCGCTCTCTGCAAGCCCAGCATGTACTGCTCGTCCACGCCACAAGCCCAGCATCTGTCCAGTGACCACTCTGTGACCAACAGCTGTTGGAACGAGCTGAGCACTCACCATCTGAATGCCAACCTTGTAGTGCTCCGAGCGATAGCCAGTGATCCACGCCTCAACGGCCGCCAGCAGGCGGCCAGGAGACAGGAACGCCATGCCTGGCTTGCCTCCTCAGCCTGCAGCACGGCTGGCCTGCCGTCTGGCAGGCGGGCTGCCTGCAAGAGGACCGACGCAGCTGCTCTTGGCTCATTGGCAACATCCTTGTTCGGGCGGCAGGCGGCAGCGGCGGCGGCGGCACTGGCGGTAGTGGCAGCGGGCGGCGACAGGCTGCACGTGCTTCCTCGGCCTTGCCTCGTCGCAACAGTCGTTGGTGACGGGTGCTTGGTCGACGAGGGCCGCGCCCGACCTCAAAACTTGGCCCGCAAACACACCTTCTTTGCGCGGCAAACGGCTTGATTGGCGTTCAGGAATACGCAATTGGCCTGGTCGCGCGCTATCCCTCTAGCGCCGCGCAGCTGAAAAAGCCCTGCGCCGCTGGGCGGCTTGCAGGGCTCTGACACGGCTTTGATATGTGTGAGAATCTGCTGGGCAGCGCATCAAGTAGCCGGCAGGCGCCATCTTCCCAAGCTGCTGCCGCTGCTGCCGCTGCCGCCCCAGCAGGCAGTTTGGCCAGGAAGGGACGTGGGCCAATGGACACGGATCAGCCCATCCCCTCTGCCACAGGCTCGCAAAAGTGAACTGACGGCTGTGTAGTTCAAATACCAACGGTGTCTCACGTTCTGTAACTGGGCATGCTCTGCTCCGGTCACCGCCGCAGACCTGGTCGCGTCTGGGCTGCCTGCACATGCAGCCCTGCCATGGTCGCAAGGCCTGTTCACAGCAAGCATGTATCACAAAGCCAGCTGATGCAGGCATTGTTCCCGGAACAAAAGCAGGCAAAGCCACGATGAATTCTGCCTGTGGCAAAGGCAAAGCTTGGGTGCACACAGCTATGAATCAGGAACACCGACGCTCGTTCTGAGCAACGGCGCCCTCACAGCCGCCGCCTCTTGGCAGCAGGGCTGTCGCCCGTCAGATCAATCACATTGCTTGGTGCTGCTGCCGGCTGCTGCTGCTGCTGCTGCTGCTGCTGCTGCTCCTGCTGCGGGGCGGCCTGCGCCGCCGTACCACCGCCGCCGCGGCCCTGTGCGCCGCCGCTGCCCAGCGCCGCCTGCAGCTGCTGCCAGGCAGCGTGCTTGCGGTTGTAGTCGGCCAGAGCAGCCTCGTACAAGCCGCGCTTGGAGCACACAATGGCCGTGCCATCATCGCGCCAGGAGAAGCCGGGAATGGAGCCTGCCCGGTTGAGCGCACTGCATGCGTGGGAACACCCAGCGGCAGATGAGGGCGCTGGTGAGCGTATTTAGAATGGGGCTGAGCTGTGTAGCAAGCTGTGGACGCCACGAGTTGGATGCTTTCCTGCAGAGAAGCAATTCACCCTCTCCTCCATGCCCACACAGGGTTGACATGCTGTTGCCGCATCCCACCTGGCCAGGTGCTTGCGGCGGGTGGCCCCCATCTCAAACCGGCGCTCCGCCTGCTGCAAATGCTCCAGGAAAGCGCGCACAGCGGGGCAGTCCTGGCAGCGTGCCGCACCGCAGCGCACACGCGAAGCTTCGGTGCGGCGGCTCCAATCGGACGGCAGCGCAGGCGGGCGGGGAATTAGCGCCCGCACCGCGTTGGCTGCTTGCTGCACCATGGTCCGCAGCGCGGGCACGGCCTGCACCGCCGCCGCCAGGCTGCCCAGCCGCAGCTGCTGAGCAAAGGCTTCCAGGCCAGGCAGCACCAGGCTTGCAACGGGGTAGCGCAGCGGGCAGCGGCATACGTGGGCGGCCGCCCGGGCCAGCAGCTGGGCAGACTCTGGAGAGCAATCGTGGGGATGGCATGCCAGGGGTCAGCGGGGTGGTGCCAGCAGAAACACAAATACAGGGCATGCTTAGTTGACTCTCTCTTCAGCTGGACAGGCCGGCGCACTATCATCGATGAAACCAGGCGCAAAACCAGGTGCACAGCCATCTAGCACAGCTAACTCACCCTGGCAGTCGGGCACGTAGATAGCGAGCAGCAGGTCTCGCACAAAGTCAGCGGTGCGAGGCGGCGTGGTGGGCGGCGGGTTGTAGGCGGTTGAGAGGTACCGGCCGCGGTAGTGGCTAACTGGCGGCGGGCGAGGAGTCATGTCCTTGTCAGGCTCCCGCTCCAGCACACCCATAACTGCCGCTGCAAGCTGCACGTATCGCTGCACGCCGGCTGCGCTCACCGCTGCGCCGCCGGCTGCGGCAGCACCGCTCATGCCGCTCGCCTGCTGCACGCGTCGCAGCTGCGCCAGCACAGCAGGCATGTCGGCCTCACTGTGGGCCCTGCCAAACGCCGCCAGCAGGCCTGCCTGCAGCTCAGCCCACCAGCCCTTTGCGGGGCCAGCACGCAATGCCAAGTCCACTGCTACCTGGAGGCTGAGTGTGCTGGCGGCGGCACGTGTGAGCAGGGTGCCAAAGTGCTCGCCGCTGCCGTGCTTGGCCAGCCAGTCGAGCAGGGCCTGCAATAGGAGGTATCCAGTCATGTCAATGCCCGCCAAAACTGCAGCCACAAACAAGAAGTCTCGAGGTGGATGGATGCACATGCTTGGAAGCGCATGCTTCAGGGCATGCCGAGGAGAGCTAGGCATGCTCCCAGCCGCTGCATAGCATATGGACCACACAGGCAGCAGCTGCATGCGCGTTCGCAAACTAACACGCACGTACAGCGCCGGCTGTGAGATTTTCTTCTGGACAAAGAGTCTTGCAGTCAGCGGCACTAGCGGCTAACGGATAGCGCACCAGCATCTGACGGGCCTCTTCCACACGGTTGAGGGACACATTGGGTGGCGGAGCCGGCGGCAGCGCCTGCAGGAAAGCGACCGTAATCTGGGGCACCAGCACTGCAGCGGCCTGGCCGGCCGCCTCCTGCACCCCTTGTGCGAGCTCAAAGAAATCTGCGCTGCTTCCCAGGCTGGCCACACATCCGGTGGCTGTGGCTGCGAGCGCCGCCGCTGTGCGCGGGCTGTCCCATCCCAGCCGCTTGCAGGCCGCCAGCATGGCTGCACCGCTGCTGGAGCTTGCAGAGCTGCTGGCTGCCGTGGCCGCATCAGCGGCCGCCGAGGCAGCGGCAAAGTGCCGAGCATAGGCCGTCGCCAGGATGCTGTCAAGCAGCTGCTCATCGCCGAGCTAGAGCAGCAGGCGGAGCAGCTGGGCAAGGCCTGCCCCTCCCCTGGCCTGCACTCCACGCACTCGGCTGACTTCATAAGGGACCATCTGTGTCGCAACAGGAGCATCTGCTCGCGGCAGGCTGGCAGCCGCACTGATAACCCTGGTCAAGCCAGCGCGGACCAGCGCAGCAGCGGCCGCTGCCGCGCCTGCTGCCGTGCTGCCTGCTGCTGCGTCTGCTGCTGCTGCCGCTGCGTCACCTGGTGCGGCCGCTGGGTCGCCTGCTGCGGCAGCGGCGTCTGCTGCTGCTGCTCCAGGTGCTGCTGCTTCCGCTGCAGTTGCCGCAACCACAGGGGCTGTGGCCACTGACTGCAGCTGGCGCAACAGAGCAGCGCAGCTGGGCAGCGCGTCCAGCTGCCCCTTGGCTAAGCAGGTGAGCAGCAGCTGGACAGCCGAGGTGGACGGCTGCGACCAGCCCGCCAGGTGGCACAGCTGCACGATGGCTGGCGCGTGCTCTGGTGTAATGCAGGTTGCAGGGCCGGAGCTTTGGGTATAGTAGTACCGTTTCTGCTTGGTGCCTGCCTTGCTCAGGGCCGCAAGGCACTGCTCCGCCAGCTGCGCATCGCGCAGCTTTGCCACGGCGCGCAGCACAGCTGCCACAAACGCTGGGTCAGCAGACCGAGGCAATGCACGCAGCAGCGCCGCCGCCCACTCCCGCAGCTCTGCTGGCGGCTGGGAGCTCTGCAGTGGCGGTCGACAGCATGATGGTTTTTGCGACAGTAAGCAAGCAGTAGCAACAAAAANCACAACGACAGCCACAAGGGCCAACACTTTGGCGAAACTGCTGCTGTCCATGCAACAAACGCCAACTGCTAGTCCAGCTTGGAGCTGACCGCCCGTGGATGCTAACACACTGCAGAGCCACCACCTCTCAGAAGCCAACCGACTATCAAGCGTGAGGCCCACCTTCCGCACTGCCTTCAGCAGGCCCTCGGCCGCTTGCTTCAGATCGTCCCCACAGCGCACGTCGTACCGCCGGCTCTTGGGCCACACAACCAGTGCGGTGCGCCGGTACCACCTGCAGGCAGCGCAGACCAGAGGACCCTGCTCAGTCCAACCACGCGGCTGCGGCAAGTGGCATGTCCAAGCTAACCAGTAGCGCGGAGCAAATCAGGTGAGCCAAGCCTGGAAAGTAGCGCACAGTAGGATCGTGTCACGCTTCACGCCGCCTGCCATACTTGTTGGCCTCCTGCGTGTGCCCCGCCTAGTGCAAACCTGGTGCGAAATGCGCCGCAAGGCTGTGCTGCGTTGTGCCTCACCTGCTGCAGGGTGCACCCTCGTTGCCAGTATCCGGCTCTTCCTCCTCGCCATCTGGATCCGTTTCCTCAAAGTAGTTGGGACCCTGCGATGTATAAAAGGCAAGTCCTACTTTAATGGAGTGGCGATTGGCACATGAACAAAATGTGGTAGGCGCCGTGCTCTTTGCCATCCGGGGTCCTGCGAACTGGAGGCAACAAAAGTTCAGGCGGACATCAAACACGCACAACCAATGGAAGTGGGCCGGTGCAGATGGGTTCACGCCACACCACTCCACCATGCCTGCCTGAGCGGCAGGCGTTTCCAGATGCATGCACCAAGCCGCCTGGCAACAGCCGCCTCCCGGGCAAAAAGCACAGCTCGACCCTGTTCAACATCAGCCGGCAAACCATCTGCCCTGCACACCTGGCAGAGCTCGCTTTCTTCATCCAGCTGCATGGTGCCCAGCTCGGGTGCGGCGTGGCCGTCCAAGCCCACCCACTCGCTCAGCTTCTGCTCGGACTCGTTGTACTCCCCATCGCCGCCTGCACAAGCAGCAGCAGCAGCAGCAGCAGCAATAGCAGCAGAAGAAAGCCGCCAGGATGGGCCAGCCGGTACGCAGCGCAGCATGCAGCCGCAGCGCAGCGGCGCAGCGCAGCAGCAGCAGCAGCAGCAGCCACGGTCAGCTACTCTAACTGCCATATCCCCACACCAAAGCCTGCCCGCCATTTTGCCAAACTCACCCCAGTCGTCTCGCTGCACCAAGGCAAAGTGCGCATCCACCAGTCCTTCCTGCTGCAGCTTGGCCATCACTCGGCCTGAGCAGCGGTCGGCACCCTTGAGGGCGGCCAGGCCCGGCCGCAGCCCATCCTGGCTGTACCTGCAAGGCACGCAAATACAAAAGATGTAGGTAGGGTTGAAGCCGATGCGCGTTTGAGCAGCTGCTGCAGCATGCACAGAGCAGCCCACGGTAGGAAAGCCAGCTGCACGGCTTGCTGCTTAACCCCAGGCATGAATGGGCATAACTACAGTGCTCCCAGAAGCAGCGCAGTAACAAGAGCAGTGTTCAGGCAAGAGCAGTGTAGCAAGCCAAGGTAGCAGCCTCACAGGTGCTCCAGAATGTAGACCAGCTTGATTGGCGCATCTGGCTGGCATTGCTCAAGCTCCCGCTCCCAGCGCTGCACCACCGCCCGGGCTTCATTAGCTGCATCTGAGCAGTCTGCCAGCTGGGGCAGCTTGGCTCCGGCCTTGGACACCAGGTTGTAGATGAGCACCAGGCGGTGGCCGGCGGTCACCGCCTTGATCTGTGGAGCCGAGCAGACATGTGCAGATGCACACACGTTTGAGCAGGTGGCTGGTCCATGGTGCGAGGAAAACCAAGTTCAGTTCTCGCAGTCTGCTACCGTCCCGGTGGGCTGCCAAGCTGTCAAAGGGCCGGCTGCACTTCGCAGGCGGAGCTTGGGAATGCAAGATACCCACTGCAAGCCGCGGGCTGCCCTAAGGAGCATCACACATCAGCAAAAGCCGTCCACCCCACCTCGTGGTCGCACTCCAGCGCAATTCTGAAATACAGCATGAGCATATGAGCAGAACAGCTCACCTCGTGGTTGCAGTCGGCATAGAAGGCAGCGTAGTGCATGCCGTATGCGCTGCCGCCCGAAAAGTCAAGCGTCTTGCTGCGCCCAGCGTGCGACACCACCAGCTGCCCGCCCTTGTAAGCGGTTGGCAGGTGCACCACCAGCGTGCCTGCAGCGTGGGGTGCAGGGTGGGGAGCGGAGACTTTGCATCAGCAGCCAGCACAGCCCCAAATGTTGCGAGCCCCCAGGTTACATGTTGTCGAAAGGCAGCCGTGCATCGCAAGTCATGCTCCAGGCGCTGTTCGAGCACGACCACTGGTTGCATTATCACCGCGATCCTGAAGCCTGAAACACAGGGCCTCCACCAGCGCAGTGTGCACGAGCGGAAGGATATAGAAGACATCATAGCACCGCTCACCCCACATGTTCTCTACCTTCTCTGTGTCGCGGTGCACACTAAAGTGGGAACCCTGCTCATACAGCAGCAGCTTGTAGAGCTGCGCCTCCACTGCTGTGCCCTTGGGCACGCCTAGCGCGTCGCAGCACTGCGCCGCCACTGCAGCGCAGGGAGGGCGGGCGTGCAGGCAGGCGTTGGATACTGAAGAGCCGTGTCGCTGAGGTGGCGAAAGCGCTCGGAGCAAGCACAGCAGCGAAGCGCGGCAGAGCGCAGGACGCAAGGCAGCCGAGCGGCCAGAGCCGCTGGTGTTGAGGTTCTGCTAGAATGCAGGGCTGGGGAACCAACCGAGCAGGCACGCAAGCACGCAAGCAGGCGGCCCCTAGTTGCCCACCTTGTTCCACCGCCTTCTGCCACTNGGGGGTTGCTCAGTTGAAAGCCAGCCGGGTCCAGCTGCCAGGTGTGGCGCACCTGCAATGCGCAAGGTAAATGCACCGGTGTAAGTCTAGTCAGCAAGTGCAGCCATGAGCTGGCCAGCAGGCTTGATCGCATCCACAACCAAACCGCACCTGCTGGGCAGCCACTGCAAGCATCTGCTCCCCTGCTGTGCCCACCACTGGCAGCGCTCGCTGCCGTCTCCCAATGCCCAAAACAGGTAGCAAGCTCGCTGCACCCACCTTGGTGTCCCGAAGCGTCTTGTCCCTGCGCCCAAACGGCGCCAGCTCGCACGCAGCCTTCAGCGCAGCTGCCGCCGCCTCCGACAGCGGCAAACCAATGACCTCAGCCTTGCCGCCGCCGCCGCCGCCGCCGCCGCCGCGGCTGATGCCTGCACCGCCACCGCTGCCATCGCCGCCATTGTCGCCATCGCCGCTGCTGCTGCCCCCATCACTGCGGCTGCTGCTGAGCAGCTCCAGTCCGGGCAGCACCAGGCGCATCTTGCCGCCTGTGGCAAAGTCTCCTGGTGCCTCTGCCGCCTCCAGAGCATCCATCAGCGCATCTGCCGCAGGCCTGTCATCTGCCACTTGTGCACCCGCGCCCTCATGCTGGCGGCCGCCACCCTCCTGGCCCTCCTCCTCTTGCTCCTCCTCCTCGCCGCTGTCTCCGCCCTCCTCCTGGCTGTCCTCCTGGCTGTCCTCCTCTTCCTCATCCTCCTCCTCCCCCTCGCTGTCTGGCACAGGGAAGGCGCCCCCGCCGGGCCAGCCGCTCTTGCGGGCGAGGTAGCCGCCGCCTGGGTTGCCAGACTTGCGAGCGGCGGCGGCAAACAAGCTGCCGCCTGGGAAGCCTGTCTTGCGGGCAGCTTTGGATGCCAGGCTGCCCTGGCCTGCTAAGACCACACCGGTCAGCGGGCCGCGGCCCTGCAGATGCAGGCAGAAGAAGGAAGGACTGGTGGGCATGGCATGCGGGTACAGGACCAGTGATAAGGGTGCAGGGCCGTGGACCTCGGACCGGCCGCTTGCCCAGCACGACATCACAGTGCATAGCAGCCTGAAATGCACATAAAAGCTGCGTCTCACCGACATGGCACTAGGGCTGTGCAGCCGTGCTCCGCGGCAAATGCTGGCGCCTGGACCGCGGCGGGCAGAAGCGGGGTTGAGAAGGCAGCGGCGGCCAGCGGCGGCGGCAGCGGCGGTGGCTGCACACAGCGCTGATCAAGACGGCTGCGCTTCCAAATGCAGGCTAAGACCATGCAGCTGCGCCTCATAGCCGGCAGCACGCTCACCTGCCGGGTTTCGACCAGTGCGAGTGCTCCAGGGCGGACGGAGCGGCCTGCTCCCCTCCGAACCCACACAAAGTTCTTGCAATGACAGATCGTGTTTGTAAAGCTCGGCCGAGGTCCCCGTGGCTTAAATCTGCTGAGCGCGCTGCGCTTGGCGCCACCGGCGCGCCGGTGGCCCACGTGTTCGGCCTCTGTTCCAGCTCCTCAGAGGTTTCACTTACAGCTGGCAGAAAGTACATAGCTATAGTACACCGAATTTCAGTGCGGCAATGGGATTGGCACAGACAACAGGAATGGGTTTGAGAGCGCCCAGTTGCACGGCCGCTTCGCTGCGGTTGGCGCTGCCCCAGAGACAGTTGAACAATTTGCGGCAGCCAACGTGCTGCAGGAGGGCTGCGGCGGCTGCCTCTCACGGCCAGGGCGCCGCGCCCTGCTCTTGCAGATACTGCCGCACAGCAGGCATGCCGTCCCGAACAAGCTCGGTCAGGCCGGCCTTGAGGCGGCCCGCTGCCTCAGCGCACAGGTCGGGCCTGCCAGAGGGGGGAAGAAGTCAAGGCGCAATGGGCTGTTAGCTTGCGTTGAGGTGGTCATTGCGGCATGTGCAGCAACAGCACTGCATCAGGCACGGCAGGTGGCCGTCCAGAAGCAGAAGCAAGCTGGGCGCAGAGATGCACGCATTTGTCACATCTGTATTGCAGGCAGGCCAGTTCTGCGCCAGCCACACTCTGCCCCGCCCTGCTCACTTGAGGTTTGCAAAGGCGGCGCGCACGTGGCCGGGGCGGCCGCAGGAGGAGCCAGGGATGATGCACACCTGCATGAGGATGGGCAACATGCATGAGATGAGCAAGTGGTGTATGTGCTTGGGAGGAGGCATGTTGGCTTGGACCGTCAAGTCAATCGTAAATTGTCAAGTGCACAGCGTTTGCGCAAGCTTAACCGGCAGGCGGCTGAAAGGTGCAACTCGACAGAAGTGCCAGCAGGGCGCACCTTGTGCTTCATGACCAGCCACTGCACCACAGCGTTGTCATCCTCACAGCCTGCACAAAATACAAGAGCCACATGCTCTTATGAAGAGGCGGCCTACAGCTGCACAGGCTTGAACCAATTTGACAGGCACGCACTCCACAACTCGAAGCAAGCAGCATGCAACCCCAAACAAGCGCCAATCCGTTGCTCACCTTCCGGCAGCTTGGCGAACAAGTAGATGGCGCCTTCGCCGCCCACAACGTTCTCGGCACCCAGCGGCGACAGCGCATCCACCAAGGCTTCACGGTTGCTGACCAGGCCCTTGACCTGCAGTGGATGTGCGCGAGGAAGTTGCAACAAAAGAAGATGTACCACTCGCCAAGAGTGAGATTCTGAGTGGGCCATGGCGCGCACAGCTGGGCCCCATCGCTGCAGCAAAGCTGCATTCAGAGCTTCATCTAGTCCACCCCACCACACCGCCCACCTGGTCTGTGACCCACTGCCGCCCCTGCCGCACAGCCTCCAGCGCCACGTGCTGGCTGCAACCGTGATGGGCAGGCACATAGTGCGTGTAAGCCAGGCCGGTTTGAGGCACATACATGGCAAGGTTGAGCAGGCGCTGCATGTAGCGCCCAGGTTACATGAAGAGCCAGCTGTGGTGCGCCGCACCACAGCACAGCACTTCAGCACAGCACTACAGCACAGCACAGCACAGCATCCGCCCGGTCATGTGCAACCAAGCGGCGCACCTGATCTGTGTGGGGCACACGGGTATCGTGTCCTGCACCTTGAGGAGCTGCGCAGCAAGAACTGGGAAGGGATGCGCTCAGCAATGATCGAGCTCACGAAGAAAGGATCGCGAAAAGCTAGGCGCCATGCGCAGCCAACGCATGCCCGGCCCGAAGGAAAGGCATGGATCATGGCACGCCCTGCAGAGCATGCCTTCGCCATTCATGAGTGCATGGTTTCACTCTCATGAAGTTGGGCCCGTCGGGGTTGGTGCCAAGCTGTTAGACAAGACAAGACAAGACAAGCATGCGGCACCTGCGCAGCCAGTGCCCCCGAGCCATCCTCAGGGTAAGCAATGTAGCCTTGCCGCCAGCCCATCATGCCATATGCCTGCAAGATAAGACATGCGGAGCGGCCACATGCCAGCCTGAGCAGGTGAGTAATTGCAAGGGTGGGAGCGGCGTGCCCGCCTGGCAGGGCCCACATGGTTGATAGGCAGCAGCGCGTCTGGCATGTGCCATACACAGCAGCGCTCTTGAAAGCCACGTGTGCAAAGCAACCTGTACCTTGCTGAAAGAGAAGATGTGGATGACATGGGGCCCCGCTGCACAGTGGTGCCGCCCCTCCCCAAACACAAAGTGCTCGTCTGCGGCACAGGAGGGGGCATGGGCTATGCAAAATCAGCGCATTTGAAGAGGGGTGACAGCTGCATGGGACTCCGCGGCATGCCATGCTAAGGCATGCCATGCCAATGCCGCTTCATGCCATGATATGCCATGCCATGCCCCGCCTTGCCAAGGCGGCCCATGCCATGCCCTGCCCATGCCGTGCCAGTTCATGCCATGCCATGCCCTCCCATGGTGCATGCCAAGCCAGCTCAGGCCATGCCATGCCATGCCATGCCAGCATGCTGCTCGCCACGCATAGCACATGCAACACACTGCATGCCGACACGCTTGGGCCCTGCCACTCACAGGTGTTGTCCAGCACCAKCCATGCCACAGAATGCTGCACCATGGCGAACTCCTCATTCCCCTGCTCTGTCAAACTCCCAATGCCGCTCACAGGTGTTGTCCAGCACCAGCCATGCCCMCRCCTCCGCACACAGGGCAGCCGCACGCTCGACCTCCTCCGGCTTCATCAGAGTGCCTGCATGCAATGGCCACATGAGGTAATAACAACATGGTCACTTGGCATAAACAGAATGGCCTCTGTCTTCCTCCGGCTTCGTCAGGGTGCCTGCAGTGGACTGCGAGGTGAACAGCAGCATGACCTCCAGTTTTAACACCATGGCCTCTTGCTTCATCAGCGTGCCTGCAGTGGCTGTGTGGGCAGGTCTCGCACGCGTGGGCAGAAATTGTTTGTGCACTGGGCAACACATGGCACGCCTGGAGCCCTCATGTGTCACATGTGCCACATGCACGCGTTCCATTGTCCCATCATCCAGCAATATTCCGCCCCCACAGCCCCCCGGCCACTCGCCCGTGGGGTTGCAGGGGTTGGTGAGGACGACCAGGCGCGGCGGGTTGGGTCCTGCCAGCTCAGCCGCCAGCCAATCGAGGTCGGGGTGGCCGCTGCACAGCGGGCACAGCAGGGGGGAACCATCAGCAGCGGGGGGCAGGGCCAGGGCAGGCGACATGGCCAGATGCAAGGCACAGTTCGGCTCTCTTGCAAGGTGCAGTCATGACAAACGGCTGTTCATGCCCGCACCTGCCGGGCTTGCGCGGGCCAAAGGCAACATTGTCGCCGCCGCCGCTCATTTGGATGGCCATGAGGTGGTTGAAGTAGTACGGCCTGAAGGGAGAGGAAATGGGCAGGCAGTTGTGCATGGCCTGCAAGCGGCTCAGGCAGGCCAACAGAAGGGGCAGCACCCCACAGGAATGCGAGTGGCTGATTGGCTCGCAGCCGCAAGGCAAATGTTCAAAATGTGTGACTTCCAATTCTCCTCAACTGCGCAAGCCTCACTTGTACAGCGCGACACGGTCGGCGGGGTGCAGCAGCGTTCACAGTGCGGCTTTCACTTGCACAGCAAGCATACCAAACTGCCAAATAGGTTCATCATCAGCCGCCTCACTTGTACAGCGCGACTCGGTCGGCGGGGTCCAGCAGCGCGAGCACAACATTGGAGAAGGCCTGGTTGGCGCCCGTGGTCACCATGACGTCGTACTGCAGCCAAAGAGTGGATGCAGAAGCAGGTGCCAGTAAAATAAATGCGGTTGGTTGGCGCCCGTGGTCACCATGACATCGCGCTGCAGCCCGAGGGAATGCATGGATGCTGATGAGTTCTGGTAGCCGTGTGGCGCCACGTGGCCTGTGATGGTGCATGTGATGGCAACGCGTGGCATGGCTGCATGCATGCCCTGTGCATGGGGTGCCACACAAGAACGAGCGATGCCTCACCCCGGTCAGCCCGTTTTCGCGCTCCAGCTTCTCTCGCAGCGCCTGCCGCAGCTCGGGCAGCCCCTCATCAGGCCCGTACTGGCTGAGCGCGGGGTCCCCGCTGGCCACCAGCTCGGCCGCTCGCTGCAGCGCCGCCGCCG
The DNA here is from genome assembly GCA_025026875.1 of Chlorella ohadii. NCBI lineage: Eukaryota > Viridiplantae > Chlorophyta > Trebouxiophyceae > Chlorellales > Chlorellaceae > Chlorella > Chlorella ohadii. Next base: position 185,935 of record JADXDR010000016.1, read on the forward strand.
GGGGCTGCCAGTGCACGATGCCTGCCATGCACGGGAAGGCAATGTGAAGAGTGGGTACTGAGGGTGCAGGCGACATGGCATTGGGTCGACGGCACGCAGCAACAGCAGCAACAGCAGCTGCACCAGCATGGCGCAGCGAGTGCACAGATCGCACATGGTTCAAAACGCTGCAACCTGTTCTGGCCACAACTGCTAACCTGATCACAGCACGCCGTCTGCCGTGCAAGCTCCAGCAAACGCGGCACAGCCAAACCAAACCCTACGGCCCGCCCGGCCAGTCCCCCGCTACCCACCCTGGGCCAGGGACAGCGTGCCCTCAGYGMCCTTNCWGNCNGMCANTCWGNTWCTTGGTGGCCACAACACAGGGCGGCTGCGTGGATTGCACGCGCTGCGAGACGCCCGCGCCGTGCCGGGCAGGCGGTGGAGCAGGCGCCGCCGTCGGCGCCGCCGCCCCGCCCGCCTGTGCCATGATCCGTGCGCCCGACAGACCGCGTGTGTGGGAGTTGGCTGGGGCCCAGGCACGGCTGCAGAGCGTCCTGGCCGCCAGAGGCGTCACACCCATCGAGAGCAAGGGAGGGTGCTTGTGGGCTGTCTAGGCGGCGTCCGAAACAACTAGCGAGCGATCCAGTGTTCGATCAATGGCCAACAGGCCGGGATGCGATGGGCTTGAGACCCGCATCTCGGGGGAGCGCGCCATGGCAAGCAGGGCCTCTGCCTCTCAAAGGGCGCACCGCGCCCGCCGAGGCAGTCCTGCTCTCGATCACAGCTCACACCCTCACCCAGGAGCAGACTCCTTCAAGGTGGGGCCTGGAAGGTTTGCATCGTCGTGCCGGGGCTTGCCCGCTGCGCCCGGCGCCCGGCGCGCCCCGCCCCAGCTCCCGGCAGTCCTTTGCCGCGTTGTGGGCACGCAAGCACCGCGCCATCGCGCCGCATGAACTCTCACGGCGCCCCCCCCGTCGCGCCCCCTGCCCGCAGGCCCCTCCCCCGCCCGTCCCAGCACACAACCATGGCTGCCGCAGCCAAGAGCACCGGCACCGTCAAGTGGTGAGCACGGGGCCACGAGTTGCAAGTCGCATCACCCCACCCTTGCCCTGCCGGGCCTGGCCGGCGCCAGGGTGCACCAACGGCTCCCGCGCAGCGGCCGGGGCGCGCGGCGGGCCGACATCCAGCGGGAGGCCGCCGCCGCTCCCGCCGCTCGACGCCCGCTGGTCAAATCGCCTGCTGGCGCTCGGCGCGCGCGGCCAAACACCTGCCGCCCGCCTCCCGCCCTCCTGAGCAGGTTCAACGTGACCAAGGGCTACGGCTTCATCACCCCCGACTCGGGCGGCGAGGACCTGTTTGTGCACCAGGTGCGATGCACTGAGCACCCGCAGCATCTTCGGCAGTCGTCCCCCCTAGCGCCTTGCGGGCGCCGCTTAGCACCCCCCGGCCCCGCCTCTCCAACCCTTCCTGCTGATCCCCACCCATCCACCCATCCATCCCTGTCCAGACCGCCATCATCTCCGAGGGCTTCCGCTCCCTGCGCGAGGGCGAGCCTGTGGAGTTCTTTGTGGAGACCTCCGATGATGGCCGCCAGAAGGTGCGGGCGTGCAAGCTGGGTGCACATGCACCACCTGGCCGCGCGTGCAACACACCTGCTGTGGCATGACGTACACACGCTCTCAGCATGCCTGGGAATGCGCTTGTATGTGCAGCTGCGGGAGCCCATGGCTGTGCAGCTCCACCAAGCTTGCAAGGCATCAAGGCTGCCCTGGCATGGCCGGCCCGGCCTGGCACACCATTTGCACCCGCCCAACCCCTCACTTCACCCATGTTCCCGCCCCTGCGCAGGCCGTCAACGTGACTGGCCCCAACGGCGCCCCCCCTGAGGGCGCTCCCCGCCGCCAGTACGACCAGGTGGGTGCCATGCCTAGGGGCTGCCTTGACCTTCTGTGCACACCTGCATGCGCCGCACCCTGCGCTGGGTCATGAGGCAGCGGCAGCTGCAGTTGCCCTGACGCCTGAAGCACCACAACCTGCTGTGCCTCCCAGCTGCCCCTGCTGACTAGGGATGCTTCTTCCCATGGCATTCCGCTCCACAGCAGGGCTTCGGTGGCCAGGGCGGCTTCGGCGGCGGCCAGGCCTACGGCGGTGGCTTCGGTGGCGGCCGCGGCGGCGGCGGCCGGTGAGCACTCCAAACAATGCGAGAGCTGGCGTGTCTTGCAGCTGCATTCTGTGTGTCACTGCACATCGGGCTGCCTGGCCCTTTTGCCCCTCCCTGCCTCGCGTACTCTGCTTCTGACCGCCACCGCTCTGCTCCGCGTCTCCCCATGCAGTGGCCGCGGTGGCTACGGTGGCGGCTGGGGCGGCCAGCAGGGCTACGGCCAGGCAAGTGGCAGTGCCAGGGCTGGGCCCCAGCTACTGAACGGCAGTGCAGGTGTTACGTGGAGCTCAGCATGCATGCACGAGATGGGTACCACTTTCAGCACCTGTCAAGCTGCCTCAACTCAGATGCTAACCCTAGCTCCCTTCCCCACTGCCGCGTGCGCAGGAGGGCGGCTATGGCGGCCAGTACTGAGCGCTTTGAGCGCACCCTCGGCGCGCCCGCCCTGGCAGCCTGACCCCGCCCCGCCCGCCGCTCGCATGTGACGCGGCGCCGGCGGCGGCGGGTTGAGCCCGCTGCCGCGGTGGACGCGCCACCCGACCCTCCAGCCAGCGACACCGGCTGGGGGCGCACCAGCAGCAAAGCAACACCACCGGACCCTGTGAGGGCAGCGTCTACCCCACCCACCCGCCGACACCTCAGCCATGGCGACCCGCGCCCCAGAGTGCACGCACAGCACACCACCCACCCGCGTGTGCCTCGCAGTCGATAATGCAACTCCAAACAGGACAACAGCAACACTCCGCCGGCAGCGAGCGAGSCARGTGGTGGCCGCCCTCCGGCGCCGCCCTTGCCCGCCCGCCCGGCCCTGTACTGTCAATTTGGTGTACCATTCTTCTGCCTCACCCCGACATCACTCAAACATCGCATGAGCCGGCCTCACCCCCCAACGCAACGAATGCCCCCCTGCCCTCCCTGCGCGCTACCCCGTGCTTGTTTCTGTAGCCCCCCTCTGGTCTTTTCCATCCCTTGCTCCTTGCTCTGCACCCGAACGCTCAACACTGCTAACCAAAGGGCACCGAAAACACCCTTGAGCCTCGCCCCCGTTTTTTGCAACCCGCGCAGCTTCTTTCATGTCGTGTTGCCCCTGCCTATGAGGCATGCCCATGATACTTTTTGAAGGACCCGCAACACCCCGCAAGACACACCACGCACAGAACAACATGCTCGGCTGGAGTTAGTTCCATCATGTAAACACCCCCAAACAGACGTGGCAGCAGCAGCAGGGGGCTCGACCATGTGAAGAAGTACCACTGCAGGGCACTACAGCACCACCGCACAGGCCTGCTGCCTCCTTTCCTGTTGGCCCATGCGTGCTGTGAACATTTACACCTGGTGTGAAGCATGCGCCTGGCGCCCCGAGTGTGGCGCTGGGCAGCAAAAATGCGGGGGATGTGTGTGCAACTGACTGCGTGAATGCAGCAGACCGGCTGAATACGAACGGTTGGGGGATCGGCGAGGGGTTGGTTTTCCACAAATCAGGCGAGCAATGCAATGCAACAAAATGCCTGGCTGGTGAGGGTGGCTGCGCAAAGCTGCGGGCTGGTGGGTCGGGCGGTGTCGAGCAAGGGCAAGGGACAACGGCTGTCGAGTCACTGACTGTACGTTGTGAGAGCCACCAGCACATGTAAGTGGGTCGAGAAGGAGGCATTTCGTGGGTTGGCTGTCGGGAGGGAGTAGAGGGTCAAACGAAGGGGTGGCTGAGTGGTACAGGGTTAGGGCTGTCTACAGGGAAGGAGGCTGGCCTGGGGGTGAGATCTACAGGAGAGTGTAAGGAGGTCTACAGTAGGGTTGGAGGTGCGCTAAGGGCCAAGCGCCGGACTGGCGCAGCTGGTGGCCGCTGAGATGCCAGCCCAAAGCTGGCGGCACAGCTGTGCAATTAGGGAGCATGCCGCGGCACAGGCGCTTGCCAGCGCGGTGCACAGGCTGCATGCCGCAAGACCGCATGCCGCAAGGGGGCGGCCCAGCATGCTGCGCTGGCTCATCGCTCCGTGGCATTGGTGGTRACCCCAAAAGTCTTCTTGGCCAGCTCGTACGTCATGAAAGCGATGGCCACGCCTGGGATGACCTGCGGTGCATGAATGGGGCGGCAGCCAAGCATACTTGAACCGGGCCAGACAGGTGCATGTCGTGAAAGCGATGGCCAGCAGTGCATGGCAGGGACAAGGGCAAACGGCACACAAAGCTCAGGGGCTGCAGCTCCCACGCTGCTGCAGATCAGTGCCCGCGGTTCAGCTGCAGACTCCCACAGCGGCGGCACCAGCATGCCCGCCTCGGCCGCTGCCCATGCTCCTGCTGCGCACTGTGCTGCGCACCTTGTAATACTCTGGAAGGATGCCGGCGTACAGCCCTCGAAGGCCCTCCTTCTGCGGCAAGGCAGAACAGAGTGGGAGGACAGGTCGGCGTTGAGGTGCCACACTTTGGACTGCTTCAGATGCCATGGCAGCCGATCCATGCCTAACGCTCGGCATGCCAAAACCATTGCATGCATGCACAGCCACACCCAGATGGGAAGCAGATGCACAGCAGTTAAACAGCAAGCCCGCACCTGCACCACGCCGCTGAGCACGCTGCGGAAGGTTGCCGCAGGCACAACACTGCCGCCGCCTGCCGCCGCCGCCGCCGTGCTGCTGCCGCCCTGGCCGTGCAGCTGCAGCCTCCGCCGCACCAGATCCAGCGGGAAGGTGGCGGTGGAGGACACTAGCCCTGCTGCACTGCCGCACGCCAGGCTCATGCCCACCTGTGGGGCGAGCGGAGCGGAGCAGGGGCGGAGAGCAGGGTGAGGAAGGCCGCAAAGCATGGCAGGGGCAGCAAGCAAGTCCATGCAGCCACTGCAGCCACTGCAAGCTGGGGCACCCGCGCCCCCACGCCATGCCCTTGCAACAAGTACCAAAACATGCCCCCAGCCTGCCCAACAGCACCGCCTAACAGTGAGTGCGAAGGCGCGCACCGTGGGCGTTTGCCGGTCGGTGCGCGCCAGCCAGACGGAGCGCATGGTTTCGTAGGCCATATAATTGATGGCCAGGCTGGGGCCCACCTGCAGAGCAGGAGAAGAGGGCAAGAGGGCTGGGATGGTTTGCACTTGGTGGTGCAAGCCATGCATTCTGTGGTGTGCTGCGGCAGGCCAGACGTGCGTCCCAAAGCACAGCACAGCAGCTCTGATGCACCAGGCGCTGCTGGAGCTTGTGCCACAGCTTGAAAGCAGCTATCAAGCAACCAACTAACCACGCCGGCTGCACAACATGACGCTAATACCAGCGCACCTGCACCAGCGTGGCCGGCAGGCCGCGGTACAGCCCTCGCAAGCCCTCCTCCGCCACTATTGTGCGTAGTGCGTGCGCTATGCCGGTGTAGTATCGCTGCGTGGTCTGGGCTGCCAGCCGCGTGCGCACAAGGTCAAGCGGGTAGGCCTGCAGGTTATAAAGGAGCAATCTCGTTGAGTGGCAGCAGGCGCTGGCACGCATTCACGATAAGAAATGCAAAGAAAATAGCAGCAGGAGTGCGGCAAGCTGGCGGCAGCAAAGGAGCACATAGCTGGCATCCATCCATGCCTGCTGCTGCACAGCCACTTGGCGCTGTCCCACAAAGCATACTGCCCGCCCCAGGCCTTTCAGCAACTGCAGCCCAGGCTCACCAGTCCGCAGGCCGCCACCCCTGCCACGCCGCCAGCGACAAATCGCCGCGCCACGTCACTGGCTGCAAACGGCCCCTGGGCCGGGATGTGCGCCTTCCACAGCTCGTTCATCTGCAGAATGGGAGGAGGCCAAGGGGCGGGGTGGTGGTTCACATTTCGAGCAGTGGTGATGAAAGAGGCACGTGCAGGGGCGGCTGTGGCTGAGCACGAGATGGCAGCCGCTGCTTGGCCTGCTGCCGCCGCTGCCTGCAGCATGCACCCCTGCGTGGCAGCTGCCAAGCCACAGGGACAGCTTGCTGGGCCAAAGACACTGGGCAGCACAAGGCCGGCACAACTGAAGAACAGAACGCCTGCCCAGCAGCAGCAGCAGTCCCANCCAGCGCACCTGCTCATACACCCAGAAGTTGGCCGAGGAGTAGGGCAGGCGGTGAATGATCGTCACCCCATTGCCCTTCCATAGCGCCGCCAGGCCCTCTCGCTGAACCACGTGCCGCAGCGCCGCCGCCACGCCCGCTCGCTGCGATGGCAGCGCCGCGCCTGCTGCTGCTGCCGGCTGCATGCCTTGCACCTGAAGTAGAGCACAGGGCGGCAGTGGGGGAGGTTGGTTCAGAGAGCCAGCAAGGCACAGCAGCGGCGGCTGGCTCTGAAGCTGGCGGCAGGCAGCAGGCAGGCGGCGGCGGCGGCGGCAGCGGCGGCGCACTTGGTAGAGGATGGTCAGCCGTGCCAGTGGCGCTGTGCATGACTTGGAGAAGGCGCCGGCTATGCCGCCGCTGAGCAGCAGCTTGCCCTGCTCGAGAGCGGCGANGGTGGGCCCTGCTGCAGCCTCGTCCGCTACTATGGCCTTCTCCAGGTCCGCCTCCGTGTCACCAGGAGGCTCGCCGCACACGCCGCTGTCGTCCAGGGGCTCTGGCAGCGGCCAGGAGAGCCCCCTGGAGTGCTCCTGCTGCAGGCCCGCCGCGCTCATCCCCGCGTAATTGCGGGGCTCCAGAGGCCGTGCTGGCAGCGTGAACAAAGCAAACGCCGGTGGCCGCTGGGCGCCGCCAAAGTGCGCTCTGGAAGCTGACGGATCTGGGTCCGCACGCTGCAATGGACGCCACAAGCGTGATAGATTGCAGCTGTTCAGTGCCGCAGTCCTGCAGGTTTGGGTCTGAAGCACCCCGCGCTGCAGCCGCCGCTGCGCTGCCACCCGGCGGCGGCACGCAGGAGGCGCCCCAGCTGGCGCGCTGGGGCAGCAAACAGCGAGAGCTTGTTCGATGTGTGTGTGCCAGGCTTGCAGCTCTTCTGAGACCAGCCCAACCTGCATTACACCGGCAGCCACAGCGGCGCTGGCGTCTAGCAGCAGTAGCAGCCGGGGCGGAGGAGGAAGCGCTACTGCAGTCCCTGGGCAGCTGATTGGCTGGCTGCGAGCATCGAAGAGCCAAGCTGCCTCGTGCCCTCGAAGGACCGCTCTTGCACAGGTAAATCAAGCTGCCAGAAGGGTCAGCTTCAGCCACACGGCTGCCACACGGAAGACGCACTGGCCCACTGCCTGGGCAGTGCGCAGCCCAAAGGTGCTGCTTCATGCATGCTTCTCGACTGGATTGGCTCGACTTTGATGCACATCTGACTGATTTTGACATATCACAAAGCCCCAGATGAATAAGCGGGGTCGTTCAAACCAACCGAAATCGCAATCCATTGCGCGCTGTGACGGGCAGCAGCGAGGCGAGGCGGCCAACCCCACCGCCCAGCACTGGTGCTGCTTTTTGCTGCACCCAGCGCACGAGATGTTTCCAGGTGCGGATAAGGAATCGCCGCCGATTCCCGGCAACTGCGCAGCGAAGGGACCACCCGCGCGGCTGCCAACCTCGCGCACAGCAGGGCCCTCAACTGGAGCTCTTACCTGCACACCTGCAGGAGGGCCGCAGGAGCGGCAGAGACGGGAGGGCAGAGCGCACCAACACGAGCGCCGGCGGCGCCGCCGCCCACCAGGCAGCCAGGCTGCATCCACGAGTGCTCTCCGATGGTGCCGCCAGGTATACAAGTGTTTGCTTACGAGGACCCCGCTTTGCACCGCACCGACTAAACAAGAAGCAGCAAACAACCAACTGAGTGCTCTCCGATGGTGCCGCCAGGTATACAAGTGTTTGCTTACGAGGACCCCGNTTTGCACCGCACCGACTAAACAAGAAGCAGCAAACAACCAACTGTTGCCGGCGTGCCTCCTGCTGCTGTGCAGGCTGTGTCCCGCCTCGCTGCCGCCATCCGTGCTTGGTGGCAGGAGCGGCCTGCCGGCGAGGCCTCCCCTTGGGAGCAGTGGCTGGAAACAGACGTGCCGACTGGCTGGCTGCTGCTGGCCACCCTCCTGTGCAGCCTCGCACAAGCAACTGTGCATGAGCTCGCTCGCTGCGGCTGGCCAGGGGTGCAGGCGGACACAGGCCTGCTGGGGTGGCCCTCCGCAGCTGCTCATGCCCTGTGGTCCGCAGCGGCAACGGCAGCGCAGCTGATGGTGCAGCAGGCCACCGCCTCCGCATCCGATGCCTGTCTGATGCTGTTGGCCTTTACCATCAAGTATACAGTGTTGGCGCTCACGTACGACTGGCTGTGGCGCACAACGCTCGCCAGCTGCCGGGTGAGCGGCAGAGTGCGGGGCCGCAGCTAGCAGCGCCCCTGCCAATGCGTCTACCAACAAAAGTTCTGACCCCATGCCCAGCCAATCTAAATAAACATGTCTGTGGCCCAATGCCTGCAGGCCGTCCGGCATTATTCTGTTGAAGCTGGGGGCTGGCTCGGCCGGCAGGCAGTGTCGCTGTGGCGGCAGGCTAGGGAGCCCAGGAGGCACCGCTCCCAGCCACTGCCCCACCGGCCTCGGCGCCAGAGCAGCTGGGCGCAGCGCCTCGAAAGGCACGCCTCAGCAAGGGTGGCAGCATTCAGAGCAGCAGTGCAAGCTGCGTTTGCAGCTGCGGCTGCCCGGATTCGGAGGCCGCTGAGTGCAGCCGCCCAGGCAGTGGCAGGCGGCCGGAGAGCGGCGCATGCCAGTGCTGCACACCTCACTCAGCTGTTACGTAAGCAGCAGCCATCCTCGGCGGCGCTGCAGCAGTTGGCCCCTGCAGCAGAAGATCAGCCGTTGGAAGCAGCGTCAGGATCAGGAGAGGTCTCAGCTGCTGCTGCTGGGCCACAGGCAGCCACAGGCACAGCGGCAGCAGTGGCACCAGACCCGGCAGCGGCAGATCATACGGCAACAGCTGATGCAGGCTCCAGCGCGCCAGAGTGCTGCGTGTGCCTGGAGGCGCCTGCCACCACAGCGCTGGTGCCCTGCGGCCATGTCGCTCTGTGCGGGTGAGTGGCTGCCGTAGGTTGCCAGACTTTGGGGCAGCTGTGCAGTGGCTGGATGCTCAGACTGCAACCAGGCAAGACGCAAATCATTTCACCCACCACCCCTCCCTCCATCCTTCCTGGTCATCCTGTCTGCAGGGGCTGTGCGCGCGCAGTGATGCGGCAGCGGCAGCCGCACTGCCCCATGTGTCGCTGCGCGGCCAAATCGCGCCTCCGGGTGTTCTTTTAGGCTGGGCCTGAACGCTTTCTGCTACGTGATACTTGCTGGGTATTTGCCTTGCTGGGCACTTGTTGCGTGTATTGTAAAGGAGCTATCGTTGCTCAGCAGCGGTTCGGGAGCACAAGTAGTCTCGGGTTCTGAAAACTAACAGCAGGACGGCGGCTAACTGCTGGCGACTGTGTTGGGGCCAGGCTACAGCTTTGCAAGGAAGACGAGCGGAAACAGAAATAAAGCGCACGGTTCAGGTTTGCGTGTTGTGCCAGTGCCAGCGCCTACACTGCACGCCAGCAGCCGGGTGACCTTTGGTTGGGCTGCGGCTGTGGCTTCTGGCTAGGTTTGATTTGCTGCAAGGGGGTGGCTGCCTGCCTATCGTGGGGCAGTTGTGCCATTGCAACTGGACCGGCTTGCAAGCCGGCCGCATTTCAGGCTACTACAGCGGTCACCGGGGGTGGCTGGCCTTCTGGCTGCTCACTTCTGCTCCGCACCAATGCCGACCTGGGCAGTGGCGGTGGCGTCCGCATGCACCAGGGGCAGCTTCTCAGAAGGGTCCCCGCCCTCTGCTGCGGGCGCCTTGGGCGTGCTGCCGCCCTTGTGCGAGCTGCCGCCCTTGCTGAAGCTCTTGTAGTAGAGGGCGCCTGCAGTAAGGGGCAGGTGTGCGGCGGTAGGTTGGGAGGGCAGTGAGGCAGGGCTGTAGTGGCACACCATTGCCCCCCAGAAATAGCACTCCAAGCGCATATGAGGAGGGTGAGGGCGGCGGCCCGCTGCACCGCAACGCCTCCACCCTCCACACGAACCGGCTCTCCCGCCCAAACAGCATCACCCAACCCTGCAGCACTGCTCACCAAAGACCATGACGGTGCCCAGCCACTGCCCGCCGGTGAGCGGGTGCGCAAAGAGGATGCAGGAGAGGAGGATGGAGATGAACTGGCGGGTGGTCATGACCGTGGCAAACAGCAGCGCGCCAAAGGTCTTGATGGTGTGGCTGCGCAGAGGAATAGCGGGGGGANGGGGGCGGGGGAAGCAGAGGCCGCGGTGAGACAGGCGCTGGTGAGCAGCAGGTGAGGCGGAAGCAGGGAGCAGCGCAGGCGGAGGCAGGGATGCATGCGGTGCAGCACGGGCACGGATGGGGCGTGGCAGGGAACACCACATTGTGGCCCATGCCATGGGGATTACGGATGCTGCGAATGGGGCTGTGCACAGCAAAGGAACACGCCAAGCAAATTACGGGCGCTGGGAGTGGGGCTGCGCACACAGCAAAGGAACACGCCATGCAAATGCCCCCATGCGCACCTGATGAACAGCTGGCCGACGGTGGCGGCGGCGGAGAGCGTGAGGATGGACGCCAGGGCGTCGGGGTGCCGCGAGATGAAGCTGCATGGGGCGAGGGGCAGGCCGCGCAAGCAGTGGGACGGATGGCAGCCAGCGGCGAGGCAAAGCAGGGGTGGCAGGGCACACGTTTGCTGCGCAAGTTTGCTACATCGCCCCAAAGGAAGCGACCGCAGCTTGGCCGCCGCTAGCATGCGTGGCACACCATCACCCCAAGCGGTTCCAACCAGAGCCGCACATGGAGGGCACACACCACCCACTGGATCAATTCGGCCGCCGCACCTGATGGCGGGCATGAGCTGGCCGGCGGAGACGAGGCCCAGGAGGGAGAAGGTGGCGGAGAAGGAGGTGACGTACAGGATCTGGTTGTAGATCGTCATCTGGTAGCCCTGCGGGGAGCAGGGAAGTGAATGGACAGCGGTGCTGCTCAGAGACAGTTAGCAAGGGTCCTACACTGTCGATTGGTAGCCCTGCGGGGAGCCAGCGGTGAGCAGGCACAGCAGCGAACACGCACCTTGAACAGCTTGTCCTGGAAGGTGGAGGTGAAGCCGTCAAACCCGAGGTAGCCCAGCATGAGCATGAGGCCAAACACGGACGAGTCGGAGCTGGCGTGCCGCGACTTGACCGACCCGGTCATGAGGAACAGCGTGCAGCCCAGCGTGATGAGCGCGGCGTTCAGGTAGTCCTTGGGGCCTGCGGGGCAGGGATTGGAGGTGGGCTACAGGTAAGGGACTTGACGGAGCCGGTCATGAGGAACAGGGTGCAGCCCAGGGTGATGAGCGCGGCGTTCAGGTAGTCCTTGGGGCCTGCGGGCAGCATGGACGGAACAGATGTCAGCGCACGTACAGCAGCAACGTCGGCGCATGCCGATGGCATCAAGCTGTTCACCGGCGCGCCCACACAAGCAGCAGCACCCCATGCATGCTGCGCTGAGCCTGCTGCGCACCGTAGCGCTTGCGCATGATGATGGTGCCCCAGATCATGACCGGGATCATCTTGGCGCACTTGCCCAGCGTCTGTGGAGGGAGGGGAGGGTGCAGATTGAAGTCAGGGCGGCGCCGCGGAGCAACAGCCACGGCCTGCAACGCCGCCGGCCAGCCTGGACTGCGCCGGGAAACCGCCTGCTGGAGCACGCATCCACTGCAACCATTGCCCAGGCTAGGCTCCCGAAAAGCCGCCCCAGCAAAATACCAAAATTAGCCAACCAGCCCGCCCCCTCTGCCTGCATGGGGCAGGGCGCTTGCCTGCATGGGGAAGGACACGTGCTTGAGCGCCTCGTACTGGCAGAAGGTGGCCACCACGTTGGACACGCTGACCGCCGCGTAGTTGTAGGGCGGCGCCACGGGCCGCATGTCCTGGCCGTACAGCTGCAGTTGGGATTGGAGGATGAAGGTAGACAAAAGGCTCAGCGTTGCAAGGCCGGCATAGCTGTAAGATGGCGCCACCGGCCGCATGTCCTGGCCGTACAGCTGCAGTTGGTGTTTGGGGCAGGAGAGCACAGGCAAGGGTGGGTGAGAGAGCGGAGTGCAGGGCGGGCTAGTTGTACGGCGGCAACGTAGGCCGCATGTCCTGGCCGTACAGCTGCAATTCATGTGCCACACGCATGACTTCCCAGAGCACTTGCACAGCACCAGGATTGGCAGGCGAGCGCCAGCAGCAGCAAGCAAGCAAGGAGCGGCAGCAAACGGAACAGCACCCGCTGCGCACCACGAGCATGATGACCGCCAAGCTCATGGTGGTCAGCCGGTTGCACAGCACCAGGAAGAGCGAGAAGGTGAACCGCTCGCCGTCAAAGCTGCCCTGCATGATCTTCTCCTGCAAGAAATAGTGCGTTGATGAAGGGAGGGAGTGGTGGGTATGGTTGGCGGGGCGGGGCGCAACAGAGGAGGCAAGTTGGGTTTCGCGGTTGCCCTGCAGACAGCCGCAGTGCGGAGCAATGCCGCTGCACTGCAACAACTGCAACTCGTACGCGGCATGCTTGCCTGGAGGACGCCATAGGCCACCAGGCAGCCAATCACGCCCGCACAACACCACCTGCATTCGGTTAGGCGGGCAAAAGGGGCGGTTGGGAGCAGACACGTGCACTGCGTGGGCAGCAGCTGCAGCAGGGCGCGAGCAGGGCAGCCAGCAATCACACCCTGCACGGCACTCACGCCAGGTGCAGCCTCTGGTTCTCGCGGATGCCTGCACACCAGGGGGGGCAGGGAGCAGGCGAGGGCTTTGAGCGGCAGCGGCGGCAGGTCGCCCGCGGCGGCTGCAGCTGAAGCTGCACGGCGGGGCCTGCAATTCCGCCAGCATCTATAACGCAGGCTGCCCAGTAGGTTGGCATCGCTTGAAGGCGCGTGGGCGCGCAAGCTGCGCCGCAAGCTCCGCCACCGGCGCTGCACCAGCTCCCCTGCCCACCCCATCGCACTCACGGCTGAACGCCGCATCCCACAGAGCCAGAGGGCCGCCCATAGCCTTTCGTTTCCTCTCCGCCGCGCCTATGTTTGCAGGGAACGCGCTGACGCCTGGCCCAGGCCGATCCAGCAGCAGGGAGAGAGGTTCTGGGCTGGAGATGGACGGCAAGAAGGCGCGAAGGAGGACGACGGGCGCCAGGAAATCAAATGCTTGAATTGGGCGGCGGGCATGGCGGCAGCTGCGCGTCGCCATGACGTGCTGGTTGGTGTGCCACATCATGCGTCTCAGGCCGCCCTCTGTCAAGTGAGTATGCATGCTGGGCTTACAATACCAGAAATGACCAACCCTGCGCGTACTCAGACGCGGCAGCAGAAGACGCTTAGAATAGCAGGCTGTACCAACTGTGTACTCGAAAAGGGGAGCTCGAGCACGGGGAGGGGATGGCTACGACAAGCTCTGAAAAAAGGTGTTGTACTAGCAGTGGTATCAAGAATCGAAGAAGCACTCGCACATGGTTCGCTGACGCGGTGCACTGGGCCACCGCTGGCCGCTCCAGTGGTACACAGCGCAGGCGTTCAACCGCCGCTGATAGCTCAGAATGTGATAGCTCTCACTGGGCCGCCAGGCCCTCGGTGGGGGTCACCTCGAAGCTGCGCACCAGCGACATGGGCACCAGGAACTGCAGCAGGTCTGCGTCGCTGAGGAAGAAATAATACTGCTGGCCCGCCGCCAGCTGGATGTCGCTCATGGCCACGCAGTCGTCCTCGAAGGCGCCGCCGTCCGCCACCACGCTGCAGGGCAGAGGGCGAGCCATGATGTAGCAGTCAGCAGGCCATCGTGCAAGGGCCGCCGCGCACAGACCGGCATCAGGGCGGTGAGGAGAAGAGGCAGCCACACGCCAGCCTGCCAGCCACTGTGGCTTGCCCCTCCAGCCGCAGCGCTGCACGGCTGGCACAGCATGCGCTGGGATGCACAGCTCCAGCCCAGCCCAGCTCAAGCCATGTTCCCAGCCCCTTACTCACGCGTAAATTTCCTCGCCCTGCACCACCACCAGCGCGGTGTCCTGCTGCAGCCCCTCCACAGTGCACAGCTTCACATCCACGCTGGCGTCCTCGGTGGTGTTGTAAGCAAACACCGCCTTGCCAGCCGCGTTGTCAATCTGCGCCAGGGAGGCAGCAGCGCAGCGCAGGGCGGGTGCTGCCGGTGAGCGGGGCTTCATGAAACATTCAAGTAGCTGTGCTGAACCACCAGTTCATGTGTGTTCGAGCGCAGCACCCCAAGGCCAAGCGGACAGCAGCGGCAGCAGCAATGCCAGAGCGCCAATCCATCTGTTTATCAGTGCAGGCCAGCACTCACTGGGGCCGTGGCATTGTAAGGCAGCTCAGGAATGACTGTCTCCGGCACATCGTCAGGCGTAAGTGACGCGGTGGCAACGCCCTGCAAGTTTAAAGGGGCCGCAAGGGTAGGGGAGCGAATCAGAACCCTGCGGCAGTGCACCATAGGCCTCCGCCATGCGGCTCCGCAACACAGACTGAAAAGCGACTGCGAGCATAAGGCACGACCCATGCGGTCTGGTTGGCCAGCTGCTGCCAGGTCCTCACCTTGACGCGTGCGCTGTCGCGGGCGGGCAGCGGCTGCCCGTTCTCGTCCTTGGCGGTGAGGGTGAGCTCAAACACGCTCACTTCGCCGGCGGCGGCGGCACCGCCGGCTGCAGGCAGCATGAAAAGGGTGGTAAGCTGAGCAGGATGTCCATCGGCAGCAGATCCCCAGCAGCAGGGTTGTACAGCGAGGCTTCCGCAACGCAACACACCTCACAGGCAGCCTCCCGCACAGCATCTCCTGCACAGCACGGCTCCTGCACACCAACCTTTCCCGCCACCAAAGGGCAGCGCACCGAACGACACGGTGATGTTCTGGACGTCCATAGAATCGAACACCAGCCGGGTGGGCTGCACGATGAACGCGTCTGCGTCTGCGCCCAGCAGGGACGTGAAGTTGACGTCCACAATGATCTCTGTGGCGTCTTCAGGAGGGTCCACCAGGCTGCAAGGACAGGTTCAGTGGTGCAGCATGAGCGCACATTTGAGGGATGGGATGCGTTCAGCCAGGCACGCTTTGGTGCATGTGCTGTCGCATGCAGCATGGTGCTGCCGAACGAGTCGAAACCAGGCTTGCAGGTGGTGGACTGTCGGTTCACAATCAATGCACCAGGAGCATGCGTTTCTAAAAGCAGCATGTAAGGTCGGAACCACTCACAAGACCTGGATGACTTGATCGGGCGTCTCGGGGTCCAGAATGAAGGCGCTGACGTCGGTGCCCACGCCGCCCTCGGCCGACACATCCTCGTACGCCTCTGCAGTTGCAGCAAGTGGCAGCAGGAAGTTGTTGCAAAGGTTGGCCCTTGCATGCCGATCACATCAACGTCCGGACCGCCCTGGGCGGACACCTGCTCGTACGCCTCTGCAGCAAGGCAGCAAGTCCTGCAAGCAGGCCTCACAGTCTCACCCGAAGAGTAGATCAGGTCGCCCTCGGGAGGCACGGTACCGGCCCCCTCCCCAAGGTAGTTGGCCAGTCCACGGCCCCAAGCAGAGGCCAGGCGACCATAGTAGTCTGCGCAGAGGAGGCGAAGAGTGAATGGGCACCGATCGGATGGGAGGCGGCATGCTGAGGAGGCGCGCTGGGGCTTGCAGGACGTTCCTTGTGTCAATCAAGGGTTGCAATCAGCACGCTTCATCGCAGCCAGGCCACACTGCCATAAGCACAAGCCCCAGCTCACCCGTCTTGTCTTCTGAGTTGCACGCCGAGTTGCCGCCTGCAGTAGAGCGGCAGGGGCAAACTTATTCGCAAGTACAGCTCGGCATGCCTTTGTAGACAAGCAAGCGTGCTCCCAAGCAAATTAAGGCACGCAAACCCACTCTGCACCGCACCCCCTTCCCACCAGCACAGCAGGCTGGTGGCAGCGCATGGCCGTCATACAGCGCATCCTGCATCCGGGATTATCAGCAATGCCACGCACCCGACAGGACCGCCACAACCTTGCCGGTCTCTGCATCAAACATGCTCGCGCCGCTGCTGCCGCCCTGGGTCACACCGTCGGTCCACACCACGCGCCCTGCAGGCCAAATTGCACGAGGGCAYCTTTKKCAAGCAAAAACGCTGTGACTGGGCTTCGTAGGTGCTGGCTTGGCTGGGTGCAGTACGCGTTGTGGGTGTTCGCAGTGCTGCCGGCGGCCGGTTTGCCGCTGCGACCGGCTTCCCTTCAGCTCCACACCCCGCCCCACCCAACCGCAGCAGTGCAAAGGTGCGAACACACTCACAGTGGTCCTTGGGCCGGGCAATCAGGCCGGCCTTGCTGCCCAGGATGACGGCCTCTGGAACCGGCCCAACCGCCGGACCTCCCTCCAGGTAGCTCGTGTTAGCGTAGCTGATCTTCTTCCAGCTGCCGGCGCCGTGGTGGATGCTGACCACATCCAGGGGGGCCACATTGCTGACCTGGATACCCGCCGACCGCACGCCCCAGTTGCTGGGGATGTTGGTGGTCAGCTGCGGGGCAGGAGACAGAGGGGACCCAGTTGCCTGCTGTTGTCCAAAAGCAGTGCTGCAGCCAGTTGCTGAAGAGGTGCTCCGCCTGCCCACTGCACACAGAGCCGGTGCCTCGAATCAGCCGTAACCGCAGCCTTACCTCGAGCAGCAGCACATCGCTGGCGGGGTCGTGGAAGGCCAGACGCATGCCTGCAGACCGAGGCAGTGGGAGAGAAGGAGGTGATGCGTAGTACGAGAGACACACTTGGCTCCAGAAGTACCAGAGCAGAGCATTTGTGCTTATTTGTGCGCTGACCTGCTGGTTATCGCTGCAGCGGGCTGCTCTGTATCAGCCGCTGCGGCATTGCAACAGGCCATCTCACCTCGCACAGCTTGCGTGACGTTCTTGAACGTGGGCACCGCAGGCGGCACGGTGCAGCTGTCTGGGTTCTGTGGGGTGAACGGCAAGGGAGGCAACTCAGCAGGCCGGTAAGGCAAGTAGCTAGAGACGGCGTTGGTGCCCTGCTGTGCCCTGCCACACAGCCCCTCTGCTAGGACGCGCTGTGCAAACTGGCCTGCTCACCAGGCAGCCTCCGGGCTTACCCAGTTGAATACAGCAATCCAATTTTGGAATTGACCTATGTCGGTGCGGTCTGCGGGTGGAGAATGGCAGCAAGTTGGAAGCTGACGTGGCACGATGGTGTGCCGCCAGGCACGTCGCTCACAACTGATGAGCCATCCAGGCAGGATGCTTCAAAGAGGCGACATGTGCAAGCAGGGCGTTTTTCCCCCTTGCTCACTTGCGTAGCAGTGCGTGGCCGTCAGGACGTAGCTGCATTGGGTAACGGCACACATTTCAGGCAGTGTGGGATGGCGGGGCGTTTGCCAGCGGGTCCCACTNGGGTATTGGTGGCAAGGCGATATGCACCGTGACCCAACTACTGATGCCAGCGGGGCGAACTGCCTCTCACGTTTTCTTGCGGTCGGGGCTCGAAACCAGCGTGCCGGTGCATGAGCCCAAGGAAGGTTCTGCAGGGCAGCACAGGCGGTGGGGCGCTCGTGAGCTGCCGCTGCTGGCTGCCCTGGTCGGAAGATTCATGGAAATTGTACGTGCCATGCTGTGTAGCATTCTCAGCAGCTGGCATGCCGGCGAACGTCTTGCAGGGATGCCCACCCGCCCATCCAGCCCGCCCCGCTCACCCGTTGGGTCGGGCGTCCGGCGGTGCGCAATCAGGGCCACAGTGGCGTTGGCCTGCTCTTCAAATCGGCCGTCGCAGATGGCAGCCTTTGTGCAGTTGGTGAGCTGCAGGTGATCAAATGCAAAGGCAGAGTGCTCAGGGCAGGCTGCTGCTCCGTGACGGCGCCAGCGGGGGACGGGCGGTGTAGCTGGTCATGTCACCTCTTGCGGGCGGAAACCCTAAACCCTAAACCAGCAAGCAACGCTCACCTTATCGGTCTCAACACTGTAGTATGAGACTACCTCCGCCTCGAAGAGGACGGCACGCTCCATGTCGCCGTTTAGCCCACTGACCTGGGCCAGCGTGCGCCCTGCAGCGCGGGGACGGAGTTTGTGACGCTTGGAGGCGGCGGCGGTAGGAGCGGCGAGGCTCAGGCGGTCAACCCGGGCACCGCGGCATCTTGCACCGTCGCCTACCGGGCTGCGCCATGCCGCAGGGCCGGGCTGCGCAGGCCCCGAGCAAAGCGGCCAGCAGCGCAAACACGAGTGCGCGGCCCATGGTCGTTGCACGGGCTGCAGACGCGAATTGAGCTCCTCCAGAGGTCGGAGGAGCGGAATAAAGCGGCATCAACGCGGCCACGGCCCAGGAATGGCCGTATGCAAGGCATTCGCCGTCACGCTGCGTGAGATGCCGGAAGCGTCAGGGGCCAGCTGGCCAAGTTGAACGCGTCAGAGCTCCTTTGCAAAGTGCAGGGAACAGCTGTAACTCGATCACGTGCCTGGGAACCCCGCCGGACAGCTGGTGGAGCGGTACGCAGCCGGGGCAGGCGGCGGCCACCAGCCGCYGCGAGCGCTGCCGCCGCCAGTGGCCGMGCGGGCCTGCATGCCCCCGACCGCYATTCTATTGTTATCTGCAGTGCTTGCTAGCTGCAAAAAACAAGCTCCAGCGTGCAGGGCAGTATGTCCAGCAAGCTGCTCAAGTCGCAGCTCCACAGCGTCATCAGGCAGCGCATCGACAAGCAGGAGGGCAGCAGCAGCCGAAAGGGCAAGCAGCCGGGCAAGCGCGCCGCCAAGCGCGCCAAGAAGCAGCCGCCGACCGAGGAGCAGCAGGCCCAGACGCTGGCGGCTAACCTCAAGTACTTTGCACGCACCACCACCGCGCGTGGAACAGCCGCCGACCTTGTCACCGAGGTGCGGCGGCGGACGCCGCCGCTGCCGCCGCCGCCACCACCACAAGTTCCAGCCTTGCCTTGCTGTGTTGCCTCCAAGGCCGGCCCGCCGCAGGTGACAGGCACGAAACGGCTGCTGGCATCTGCGCCCTCACGCTCTTGCAGGCGCTAGCCAAGAGGGGCTTCCAGCCGCGGCCCAAGCCAGCGGCGGCGCAGCCTTCCAAGGCAGGGCAGGCGGCTGGGGAGGAAGAGTGGGAAGATGACCTTGATGACTTCCTGGACCTCATTTGAGGCTGCATCCCGCTCCTGGGGAGCATGCAGCCGCCCCAGCCCTGCCGCATTGCGCGGCAGCAAGAGGCCAGTAGAGGCCGCCGCCGCCGCACCTGTTGCTGCTGCGGCAGCTGGAGCCTGCGGCATTGGGCTGGGCAGCAGCACTAGCAGCAGCAGCACTGGCAGCAGTAGAAGTAGCAGCAGCCGCAGCACCAGCAGCAGCCAGACCGTGCGCTACCGGCGCTGGCGCCAGTATTGCTGCAGCCAGCAGACGCACGGCAGCAGCGGCGGCGCCGTACCCCGGCTGGGCTGCCACCCTCTGTCCAGCCTCAGCCGGCGGCTCGCGGACCAGCCAAGTAGGCATGCTGTGGCAGCTGCTGCTGCCGGGTCCACTGGCGGCGGCAGCAGCAGCAGCGGCGCCCCACAGCAAGGGGAAACGCTCGCGGACGTCATGGGGAACATCATGCAGCAGCTGATGGCCATGCAGGAGCAGGCGGCAGGCAGCGGCAGCACCGCGGCCCACCTGCATGTGCAGGGGCTGGGCTACCAGCCTCCAGGTGCGGCAATGTGCGGGCCCCATGACGTGCTGGCCGCCTGTGCTATGCTGCTCAGCACATGCATTGCACTCCTGTGCGCCTGCCTGCCTTGGTGGACTTCCTCTTCGACTACCTGCCCTTTGCCCCTCATCACCCCTCCTTCCCTCCATGCAACCGCGCTCTGCAGGCGCCCCCGATCCGCTGCTGACGGACGTCAGCCTGTCGCTGCTGCCCAACCAGCTGGGGCTGGTCTTTGGCCGCAGCGGCTCTGGCAAAACCACGCTCCTGCAGCTGGTGGCAGGCCTGGCACAGCAGAGCTCCGGAACCATCAGTTTCAGCGGGCCGCCAAATGCTGCTGCCGCCGCCGCTGCTGGGGGCAACGGCGTGGCGCCGGCCAGCGGCGGTGTGCTGTCCTCGGAAGCACGCATGGCGCAGGTGTGGAAGGGATGGAAGGGGTGCATCATACTGTTTCGGCTTGCCTTTTCCTGGCGCTTGCCTGTCATGCGCTTGCGGTGTGCGATCTGGCTGCCCTTTGTGCAACCACCGTGTCCTGATTCCTAGCGCTGCTTCCTCTTCCCTGCAGGCTGGCCGCATGCTTCAGCTCCCTGAGCGCCACTTCATTGGTCACACCTATCTTAGTATGGTCGCACAGAGCTACTGACCACTGCTGCCCTGCGCTCCCTCCCCCATTCTTGCCTGGCTGCAGGCGGGCCTGGTGTTCCAGTTCCCTGAGCGCCACTTCATCGGCCGCACGATGAGCCAGGAGCTGACATTCGGCTGGCCGCTGTCGCCGGAGCAGCTGCTGGAGCGGCAGGCGAGGAGGGGCTGATGTGCTGCTCCTCATGGTGTGGCATCGGTGCATTGGACTTCCAGCTGGGGTGGGGTGCAGCGGCGTGGCCAGTGGTGGAGCGCAGGCTGAGGAATGCAGCCCAAGTAATGCAGCCTGACCTCGCCATTCGCCATGGCAGGGATGTTCCCTCATTGCACCCATGCCTCGTCGCGCTGCCCGCACTGCTTCCCGTTCTCGTGTATCCTCACGCCCCGCATGCCCGCCTGCTTATTCCCCATGCAGGCGCTGGCGATGCGGACGCAGCAGGTCATGGCGGTTGTGGGCTTGGAGGCACTCCCGCTGGACATTCCGCTCGCCCACCTTAGCGATGGCTACAAGCGGTGGGTTGGGCTGGCATGCACATTTTGGCTGCCTGGGCACGATGTGCCTGCGCAATGGGTGCTCCTGGCTGTGAATCGATGCAGGCGAGCATGGCCGGCTGAGGCATGCGCAGGCCTTGCTGGGCCCACGCATGCTGCACATGCACGGTCTGCCCTGTCGTACGTGCACGCATGCCTGTGCACCTGCCAGTGCCAGTCCTGCTATAATACCAACATCCTGTATGCTGTTGGCGCGCTGCTCGCATGCTGTTTGGCAAACAGCACATGCCTAGGTGTGCAGGCAACCCAGGGCCAGCCACTGACCTGCCGCTGTCAATGACATGGCAGCCTCCTCTCTCCCTGTTTCCTTGCTCCTGCAGTCGCGTGGCGCTGGCTGTGCAGCTGGTGCGCCGCCCGCGCCTGTTGCTGSTGGACGAGCCGCTAGCAGGTGGGTGGGGGTCCATATGGAGGGTCTTCACAACGCTCACTCAACGGCTGCCATGAGCCACCGCTGTGACCAGTGCTGGCTGCCCGCCTTGTTGGGCTGGTATGCCGTCTTCCTCAGGCGGCCAGCAGATTGTGTTTCATGGTAGTTGGGTGCGGGACATTGGTGGGGGCAGGCAGCCTACCATAGCGCCCAGCCCCCTTGCCCCGCCACACTACCACCCCACCCACCCACCCACCCACCCACCAACCCCCCCACCCACCAACCCACCACACAGGCCTGGACTGGCGCACCCGCCATGAGTTGATCGACCTGCTCAAAAAGCTCAAGGCGGAGTGCACCATGCTTGTGGTGAGTGGGTAGCCCCGTGTGTGGCAAGTTGCAGCCACAACCTGGGCGCCGCTATCCCGTGTGATCCGCTCCCGCGGGGCGCAGGCGCCGGTTGGTCGGCAGCCATGCATCTGCCTTGGCTGGCTGAGGCGTCTGAGCTACCATGCAGTGATCCCTATGCATTCTGTCCGGGTGCCAGGGGGCTGCCCGCTTGTTTGGCCCCACCCATGCCTGCCGTGCCGTGTGCTGCGCCTCATGCTCTGGTCTGCCTGGCCGGTACTCCGCAGGTGAGCCACGATTTGCGGGAGCTGGCTCCGCTGGTGGATGCCGCCTGGGAGATGCGGCCCGGCGGCCGGCTGCAAGCTTCCAGCCCAGACCGCCTGCCCATGCTGTGAAGCGACAGCTTGTGGTTTGACGCAGGCGTGCTGCTGCGATCGTTCGAACGGTTTGCGGCGGGCATGAGTTGGGCCAGGGGGACCCCACAGGATGCCTGGCACTTGCCGGACCAGTTCCCGGCCTTGTTTATGACAATTTGAAATTCATGTAAGGCGGCAGTGAGCTGATGCAAGCGTGGGGCAACTCAGGTGCTGGTGGCTAAGGCGCTGCTGAGGCAGTGCGTCGACACCGGCCGGCGGCGGCGGCACGCAGGGGCGCCGTGGGGCGCTTACACCCTTCAAGTGGCTTGCAATTGGAATTGCACTGATCTTGAGCCACTGCAACAGGGATTTCGACATCGTTTGGACCGCTCAATCGCCGGCCGTGAGGGGCGTGCTCTGCAGCCTGGGCCACGACCCGCGCCGCCCGGGCAAGCAGCATCGATCCTGCGAGTTTCCCGCCCCAACAGGCGGCTGAGCCGCCATGGAGGGCCCAGCCCCCACCAAAATCCGCACCGGGCCCCTCGCGGGCGCTGGGCCGGTGCGCTGCGTGGGCTTCGCCCCCGCCGACACCAGCCCCTCCTCGGTACTGCGCCAGCATGMCGGCGGGTCGCCCGCCAGCGCACGGGGCGAGCCTGTCGAGTCCCCGCTCGCCACGGCCCTCAAGCGAGTGCAGAGCGAGCGCACCCTCCCGGCGCTACCCAAGCTGAAGCTGGGCAACAAGCCCAAGGGCATGCCCCGCAGCAAGAGCCAGGGCAACCTGCGGCAGCCGGCAGCGGTAGAGGTTCCCCCGCCCGCCACGCAGACGCGCTCAGCGACCTCCAGCCCCCACGCCTCCTCGTCAGCCGGCTCGGAGCCAGTGCGAATAGAGTGAGTGGCTGTGAAGAGTGTTTGTGAGGCGGTTGGCAGGCGGTTTGTGGAGGGTTGGGCGACCGGGCATCCGCGGCGTTAGTCACCCGCGGCTTCCCCCCATGTGCCTCCTGCCCCTGGCCCGCCCGGGCAAAAGCTTGCAAGCCCACCCCTTGCCTGGGTTTGCCCTCAACCCTAACTGTGAGGGCCCCAAGGGCGGGGGAACAGCAGCACGTGGCTTGTGGGGCGTGAGGGGAGCGCTGCCCGGGGCCGCCCGCCTGTGGGTGACGCATTCCACCTCACCGACCCGTTCGTCACCCACGCCCACGCCTCCCTCTCTTGCCGCCCTCCTGAGCCTCCCCGCCTGCCCCTCCCCCACTTGCAACCCCTGCAGCATCTCGCAGCGCCGGCGGCGCACGCAGTCTGTGGACTGGGAGCAGCCGGGGCCGCACCCCGGCGACGAGGCTGCCCTGGTCTCCACCCCCGTCATCTCAGCGGCCTCCTCCCTGCTGGGGCACCACCTGAACGCCGGCCTGGCCAGCGCAGCTCCCAGCGGCAGCCTGAACGCCAGCCCCACGCAGGCGGCGCTGCAGCTGGCGCGCACCCACAGCGTGTCAAAGGAGCTGTACGAGGTGCGTGGGCCAGGGCGAGGCAGGGTGGGGCCAGCCTGAGGCGAGCGGCGGTGCCTGCTTGGGCCGCCCAAACCTAACTTGCGAGCCTGTTCATAGCTAGGGCGCACCCAGAACCGCAGTACCTGGCTTGTTCGCCCTCGGAACGGCTTGTTCACTGGGCCACAACCGCTTGTTCGCCGGTTCCGGCCTGCTCAGCAGCTGCCGCACGTACGGTCCCCTTGCCCTTCCGCAGGCTCAGGCCGACGCTGTGATGGCCCACGCCACCGTGCAGTCCCTGCAGTCTGCGCTGCGCAAGGTACGGGCCGTTGCTAGCTGGCAAGGTTTGTGGTCTGCGGTTCGTGGTCTGGCGCGCCATGGCAGCAGCCGGCCATGCTCTGGCTGCGCTCGCTCCTGCTGCGCCCGCCGCTTCCCCGACTCGTTTGCACGCGACGCTGCTGTGCGCACCCCGCCCTGTCTCACCCCGCCCCCTGCCGCGCTCCACTTGCTTGCCTATTTGCAGGAGCAGGATGAGGTGCAGCGCCTGAGGGAGCAGCTGGAGCTGATGACTGCTGAGCGCGACCGACTGCTGGCCGAGCTGCAGCAGGGCGGAGACGCCTCCTTCTTTGTCCTCGACCGGTGAGCCTCAGTGATGCACACGTGCTCACGTGTTGCCTGCTGTTGGTTGCGTTGGTGCTGTGACAGCTGATGGGTGGGTGTGTCGCTCTCCATCCATGGGGGTGCCACGCTTCTGTCCCTTCCTTTCCAACCCCACCGTGCTCCATCTGACCCGCTGAATCCCCCTCATCCATGCCTGCAGCGCCAGCATGGACCTGCAGTACCGCCAGCGCCAGGCGGCCGCAGCCGAGCGCCAGCGCGCCGAGGCGGCAGCCGCCGCGCTG